>CAJHNH020002696.1:12500-20000 GCA_905116865.2 Candidula unifasciata | reverse complement strand
GTTGTGTCTGAGAGTATTGTGTCTGTGAGTGTTGTAGCTGTGAGTGTTTTGTCTGTGAGTGTTGTGTCTAGGAGTGTTGTGTCTGTGAGTGTTGTGTCTATGAGTGTTGTGTCTGTGAGTGTTGTGTCTAGGAGTGTTGTGTCTAGGAGTTTTGTGTCTGTGAGTGTTGTGGCTGTGAGTGTTGTGTCTAGTAGTGTTGTGTCTAGGAGTGTTGTGTCTGTGAGTGTTGTGTCTAGGAGTGTTGTGTCTAGGAGTTTTGTGTCTGTGAGTGTTGTGGCTGTGAGTGTTGTGTCTAGTAGTGTTGTGTCTGTGAGTGTTGCGTCTGAGTGTTTTGTCTAGGAGTGTTGTGTCTGTGAGTGTTGTGTCTGTGAGAGTTGTTTCTAGGAGTGTTGTGTCTAGGAGTTTTGTGTCTGTGAATGTTGTGTCTGTGAGTGTTGTGTCTAGGAGTGTTGTGTCTGTAAGCGTTGTGTCTAGGAGTTTTGTGTCTGTGAGTGTTGTGACTGTGAGTTTTGTGTCTGTGAGTGTTGTGTCTAGGAGTGTTGTGTCTAGGAATTTTGTGTCTGTGAGTGTTGTGGCTGTGAGTGTTGTGTCTGTGAGTGTTGTGTCTGTGAGTGTTGTGTCTGTGAGTGTTGTGTCTGTGAGTGTTGTGTCTGTGACTGTTGTGTCTGTGAGTGTTGTGTCTAGGAGTGTTGTGTCTAGGAGTGTTGTGTCTAGGAGTGTTGTGGCTGTGAGTGTTGTGTCTGTGAGTGTTTTGTCTGTGAGTTTTGTCTGTGAGTTTTGTGTCTGTGAGTGTTGTGTCTAGGAGTGTTGTGTCTGTGAGTGTTGTGTCTGTGAGTTTTGTGTCTAGGAGTGTTGTGTCTAGCAGTGTTGTGTCTAGGAGTGTTGTGTCTAGGAGTGTTGTGTGTGTAAGTGTTGTGTCTGTGAGTGTTGTGTCTAGGAGTGTTGTGTCTAGGAGTGTTGTGTCTAGGAGTGTTGTGTCTGTGAGTGTTGTGTCTAGGAGTGTTGTGTCTCGGAGTGTTGTGTCTAGGAGTGTTGTGTCTGTGACTGTTGTGTCTTTGAGTGTTGTGTCTAGGAGTGTTGTGTCTAGGAGTGTTGTGTCTAGGAGTGTTGTGTCTAGGAGTGTTGTGTCTAGGAGGGTTGTGTCTGTGAGTGTTGTGTCTAGGAGTTTTGTGTCTAGGAGTGTTGTGTCTAGGAGTGTTGTGTCTCGGGTTGTTGTGTCTAGGAGTTTTGTGTCTGTGAGTGTTGTGTCTAGGAGTGTTGTGTCTGTGAGTGTTGTGTCTAGGAGTGTTGTGTCTGTGAGTGTTGTGTCTGTGAGTGTTGTGTCTAGGAGTTTTGTGTATGTGAGTGTTGTGTCTAGGAGTGTTGTGTCTGGGAGTGTTGTGTCTAGGAGTGTTGTGTCTAGGAGTGTTGTGTCTAGGAGTGTTGTGTCTAGGATTGTTGTGTCTAGGAGTTTTGTGTCTGTGGGTGTTGTGTCTAGGAGTGTTGTGTCTGTGAGTGTTGTGTCTAGGAGTGTTGTGTCTGTGAGTGTTGTGTCTGTGAGTGTTGTGTCTAGGAGTTTTGTGTCTGTGAGTGTTGTGTCTAGGAGTGTTGTGTCTAGGAGTGTTGTGTCTAGGAGTTTTGTGTCTAGAAGTGTTGTGTCTGTGAGTGTTGTGTCTAGGAGTGTTGTGTCTAGGAGTGTTGTGTCTAGGAGTGTTGTGTCTAGGAGTGTTGTGTCTAGGAGTGTTGTGTCTGTGAGTGTTGTGTCTGTGAGTGTTGTGTCTAGGAGTGTTGTGTCTAGGAGTGTTGTGTCTAGGAGTGTTCTGTCTAGGAGTGTTGTGTCTAGGAGTGTTGTGTCTAGGAGTGTTGTGTCTAGGAGTTTTGTGTCTAGGAGTGTTGTGTCTAGGAGTTTTGTGTCTAGGAGTTTTGTGTCTAGGAGTGTTGTGTCTAGGAGTGTTGTGTCTAGGAGTGTTGTGTCTAGGAGTGTTGTGTTTAGGAGTGTTGTGTCTAGGAGTGTTGTGTCTAGGAGTGTTGTGTCTGTGAGTGTTGTGTCTAGGAGTGTTGTGTCTAGGAGTGTTGTGTCTAGAAGTGTTGTGTCTAGGAGTGTTGTGTCTAGGAGTGTTGTGTCTAGGAGTGTTGTGTCTAGGAGTGTTGTGTCTGTGAGTGTTGTGTCTAGGTGTGTTGTGTCTGTGAGTGTTGTGTCTAGGAGTGTTGTGTCTGTGAGTGTTGTGTCTAGGAGTGTTGTGTCTAGGAGTTTTGTGTCTAGGAGTTTTGTGTCTAGGAGTTTTGTGTCTAGGAGTGTTGTGTCTAGGAGTGTTGTGTCTAGGAGTGTTGTGTCTAGGAGTGTTGTGTCTAGGAGTTTTGTGTCTAGGAGTGTTGTGTCTAGGAGTGTTGTGTCTATAAGTGTGGTGTCTAGGAGTGTTGTGTCTAGGAGTGTTGTGTCTAGGAGTGTTGTGTCTAGGAGTGTTGTGTCTAGGAGTGTTGTGTCTAGGAGTGTTGTGTCTAGGCGTGTTGTGTCTAGGAGTTTTGTGTCTAGGAGTGTTGTGTCTAGGAGTGTTGTATCTAGGAGTGTTGTGTCTAGGAGTGTTGTGTCTAGGAGTGTTGTGTCTAGGAGTGTTGTGTCTGTGAGTGTTGTGTCTGTGAGTGTTGTGTCTGTGAGTGTTGTGTCTAGGACTGTTGTGTCTAGGAGTGTTGTGTCTAGGAGTGTTGTGTCTAGGAGATTTTTGTCTGTGAGTGTTGTGTCTGTGAGTGTTGTGTCTGTGAATGTTGTGTCTGTGAATGTTGTGTCTGTGTGTGTTATGTCTATGAGTGTTGTGTCTAGGAGTGTTGTGTCTGTGAGTGTTGTGTCTAGGAGTGTTGTGTCTAGGAATGTTGTGTCTAGGAGTGTTGTTTCTAGGAGTGTTGTGTCTATGAGTGTTGTGTCTGTGAGTGTTGTGTCTGTGTGTGTTGTGTCTATGAGTGTTGTGTCTAGGAGTGTTGTGTCTATGAGTGTTGTGTCTATGAGTGTTGTGTCTAGGAGTGTTGTGTCTGTGAGTTTTGTGTCTGTGAGTGTTGTGTCTGTGAGTGTTGTGTCTGTGAATGTTGTGTCTGTGTGTGTTGTGTCTATGAGTGTTGTGTCTAGGAGTGTTGTGTCTAGGAGTGTGGTGTCTAGGAGTGTGGTGTCTGTGAGTGTCTGTGAGTGTGGTGTCTGTGAGTGTTGTGTCTGTGAGTGTTGTGTATGTGTGTGTTGTGTCTGTGAGTCTGCGTTTACCTGTGGGTACGGGTGTGTGGAAGTGCATGTTTTGTGTCTGTGAGTGTGTGTGTGTGTGTGTGTGTGTGTGTGTGTCTGCGTGTTGTATCTGTAAGTCCGTGTTTACCTGTGAATATAAAGTATATATGTGTGTGTGCCTTTAAGTATGCGTGTGTCTGTGAGTATGTGTGTGTCTGTGCGTGTTGTATCTGTATATTCGTGCTCACCTATTAATATATAATATATGTGTGTGTGTGCCTGTAAGTATGCGTGTGTCGGTGTGTTTTTGCTTGCTGTCTCTGTGAGTCCATGTTTACGTGTGAATATATGGTGTGTCTGTGAGTATGTGTGTGCCTGTAAATATTGTGCATGTGTGTATATGTGTGTCTGTGCCTGTTGTGTCTGTGAGTCGCTTGCTTACCTGTGAATATGTAGTGTGTCTTGTGCGTGATCTGTGAGTGTGTGTCTTTTTGCGTCTGTGAGTGTTGTGTCTGTGAGTGTGTGTGTGTCCGTGTGTGTGTTGTGTCTTTATTTCTGTGTTTACCTGTTAATTTGTGGTGCGTCTTGTGCATATTTTGTATATGTAAGCGTGTGTGTGTGTGTGTGTGTGTGTGTGTGTGTGTGTGTGTGGTGTGTGCGTGTGCTTGTGCGGGTTGTGTCTGTAAGTGTTATGTGCCTGTGCGGGTTGTTTCTGTGAGTATGTGTGTGCTTGTGCGTGTTGTGTCTTTTATTATGTGGTGTGTCTGTGTGCCTGTGTGTGTTGTCTGTGAGTATGTTTGTACCTGTGTGTGTGTGTGTGTGTTGCGTCGGTTTGTGTAAGCATTATGTGATGTGCCTGTATGCATGTTTTGTGTCTGTGTGAGTTGTGACTATGTGTATGTGTTTATCTGTGAATATGCGGTGTGTCTGTATGCCTGTTTCGTGTTTGTTAGTGTGCGTTTATCTGTGTACGTGTGTTTTTGTGTTTGTGTGTATGTGTTGTGTCTGTGGGTGTGTCTGTGTGTTGCACTTGGCAGTGTTGTGTCTGTAAGTATTGTGTTCTGTGTGTGTGATTATGGTGTTTTTTTTTCTTTCTATGTGTATTTCTTATGTCTGATTCTGGTGCGTCTGTGAATGCTTTGCTTGTGTTGAGCCAGTTTACATGTATTGTGTCTTTAGTCGGTTTTTTCTCAGACGCTCAGCTTTCAACCTTTCTGCAATCATTTCTTCCTTCGTTCCTATTTCCTTCTTGATATTCTCCCCTTCACGCAACACGGTCCATGGCTTTTTCCCCCTTAGTTCGTCTCAATGCCTGTATCATTCATGTCCCTCTTGCAGACATCGTTATATCGTAGTAGAGGATTTTAAATTTACCATAGAGAATGTCATTACGGACTTTGTTATTCCCCTTCTCCAGGTATGACCCAGCTACCTGAGCCTTCGTAAACTGAGCATTGAGAAGACTTTTGTAATTTCGGCTCTTTCCGATACCTCAGTGTTTGTGATCTTGTCCTGCCACTAAATTTTAAGTATTCTTCTTAGGCATCGCATGCGAAAGCTATTTAGCCATTTCATCTGGTGCGAATAAGCTGGTCAAGTTTCAATCCATAAAACACAGTGCTGAAACACAAACCTGATATCGCTGTTTCCATATACATAATAAAATACAACTGCTGTATAAAATATAAATGCTTGGAAGTGTCGAATGTAAGAAGTGCCTAGTTTGTAACCCTTTCGAAATAAAGTTCGTTCGTTCGTTCACATGTTGAGTCTGTCTGTCTATCGATCTGTATGTCTACTGCTTTTATTTCTTCTTCTTCTTCTTCGCGTTCACCAGCTGTACACTCTGACGGAAAGTTCTGGTTGCTCGTTCACTACTGAACTGCAGTCCTGCTTCAGAACCTGAGTGTTGCGTATGCATCAGTTTTACATATCTCACTCTCTTGAATACAGACTGTTGGTTCCTTGCCTCTCCAGCAGATGCACTCCGACTTTATAAGAAGCTCCCCAATTAGTCGACTCTTACGACATGCTTTTGGGGAGAAGAAGGTCTAATATTGTTTTTCCCCTACAATGGGGCCACGGAGCCCACACGGAGGTGCTGTTATTTGTTTTGGGCCTGCCTCTCTTTGATTATACTCGTCCACATATCCATTTGTCTCCCTGCCTGTTGATAGCAAAGACGGTCTGTCTGTCTGTCTGTCTGTCTGTCTGTCTGTCTGTCTGTCTGTCTGTCTGTCTGTCTGTCTGTCTGTCTGTCTGTCTGTCTGTCTGTCTGTCTGTCTGTCTGTCTGTCTGTCTGTCTGTCTGTCTGTCTGTCTGTCTGTCTGTCTGTCTGTGTTTGTGTTGCATAATTTATTTGTTACTGAGTCATAATCTTCAAGCCAACATCTATCATTGTCATGATTTACTATTGCAATATATAAACCGACATTTACTGAAGCACAAAAACAACACACAGATATAATGCGAGCATAAATGTTTCGGATGACTGACAGCCAGGTAAGTGGGTGCATGAAAATGGCCTGGGAAAAGCCAAGCCTGGAGGCAAATGTTAGGCTAAAACGAATAATTGTGAATACAGACTGTTATGACTCATGTCAACCACATATTTTCCCCCGTGTGGGTTCTGGGGTCCTATTATTGGGAAAGCATGAATAGACCCATTGCCTTCCCAAAAGCATGTCGTAAGAGTCGACTAATTTGGAGCTTCCTTCGAAGTCGGAAGGCATCTGTCTGAGAGGCAAGCAACCAACTGTCTGCATACAAATTAGTCAGATTTGTCAAGCGGATGCACATGTAACACACAGGTTCTGGAACAGGACTGCAGTCCAGAAGTGGACGAACAACCAGAACTTCCCGCCGGAGTTTACAGCTGGTGAATGCGAATAAGAAGAAGAAAGCACATATTTTAATATTACTGCATCATCGTCATCATCATGTGCTGCTTTTCTGGGCGTTGAACTACTCTATGATAAAGTGGACATTGTGAGTTATGAGATGGATTATCTTTACAGGACTCCGGATACACCATTGGATGCTCAGACTTCCCTCTCAACATAGTCATCAGCGTCGCTCGGGTAATAGTGCCAGTCCTAAGATGGTTGACAAGACTTCTAGCTGGCAAGTGGACATGGTGAAATCTCCCTTGCTGTCAAGTGAACATCGCGGTAGACCAGACAGAACACCCACACCTCGAGGGACTATTTCAGCCAGGAGTGAGCAGATGATCTAAATGAGGGGTTTCACAGTGGCGAGGCGTGATTAATTCGTGTGTGTAAGCTTTAGCAGGTAACGATTACACAGGGAAGGGTATTACGTGATATTTCCTTCGTTGCCTCGCTGTTGAGAGTATGCGTGCGCAGCTATTGTTGTACTTCAGTTACAGTTTCTGCATAACTGACACGTGCATGCAGCGAGCGCTCTTGGTTTTTCTAGGCAAATTGTACGTTAATTAGTTTGCCATTGCTTTCTGAACGGTCAGCTGTCGGTACCACTGTAGAAACCAAAGAAATACAGATCCTGCTAACCTGGGATCGATTCCGTCACCTCGGCATTACGAAGAGCGTTCGCCACAGACGCCAGGTAATACATGGTATTGCAGGTGCTACGGATGTGGTAGTCCAACAGATGATTCACGACAATTTACGCCCAGGTAAACTCATTATCTGTACAGATGGTTTGGTGTTGAGAGGAAAGCGAAGTGCCTGGGCGTTTGTAGCAAGAGCCAGTGGAATATCTTTAGTGCAATATCTAGCATTAGAATGGAGGTGGAGGCGGTAACTGTACCTCTCCGGTGGCTAGAGAACAAGATACATACACATGTCATAATTGTAACAGACTCTGAAAGCATGTTGAGAAAGGTTAAAACAGGGATGCTTCGAGCAGAGTGGCAAGCTTCATCGGAAAGGTCATGGGTAGTGATCATACTTTGGATCTTTTCTCCAGGCAATGCCAGCATGGTGGGTAATGAACGTGCAGACAGACAGATTGGATCTGATCAATGGGTGGTGAACTGATACATGATAAGGCAGATGTGGTCAAGGCCCTTTGGGAACAAGCAACGAAATCAGTTAAGAAAGAAGATTATTATGGCCTTGAGAGAATAGAGGGTCTGACCGGCTCACTACACTCAGAAGAAAGGCAACCAGACATATAACCAGATTGTGACCGGTACCATCAGCATTAGAACTCTGCGCTGGCTGCTGAAGATGAGAACGGAGCATGCATGGGAATGCACCGAGTGCTGTGATGTCAATTCTTGATTCAACTCAAGTTAACTACATGGTAAAGAGTTATAATAAATAGTCAAATAT
>CAJHNH020002696.1:0-7500 GCA_905116865.2 Candidula unifasciata | reverse complement strand
AATTTATCCTGGCAAATTTTTTTTTAATTCTTGTCTAGGGTTTATAACCATATGAAACAACCTTCTTCTTCTTTTTCGCGTTCAACGGCTAAAGCCTCCGACCAGAAGTCCGGGTTGTTCATCCACTTCTGACTTTATCGGCTTCCAGGACTTGAATGCTGCGCCGACATCCATTCTGCAAATCTGTTTTATAGATCTGCCTTATCTGTGTGCAGACTTTTAGTTCCTTGTGAGAGTTGTGTGGAAATCCGTTTTACAAATTTGTTTTTACAAATCTGCCTTATTTGTGTACAAACTTTTGGTTCCTTGTGAGAGTTGTGTGGAAATCCGTTCGACAAATCCGTTTTACAAATCTGGTTTATTTGTGTGCAAACTGTTGGTTCCTTGTGAGTGTTTTGCGGAAATCCGTTCGACAAATCTGTTTTAGAAATCTAGCTTATTTGTGTGCGAAGTTTTGGTTTCTTGTGAGTGTTGTGTGGAAATCCGGTCTACATTCTACAGATCTGGCTTGTATGCTAAGCAAAAAAGAAATGGACTGGGTCCGAAGACAATGAGTCTCTGAGGTGGTCGGGGCTGACCTACATCAGTTTTTAGATTCGTGCCAGGAAACGCAGGTGTACAGGGAAATGAGCCAGCTGATAGACTAGCAGGCAAGCTGCCGTAACGGGCGGACGTGCCATGCACCCTGCTGATATACTGGGTATTCTAGGAGAAGTAAGACTTTTGCGAGATGATGAGTGATGACTGTGAATCTGCAACCATGACCAGTCTGCGAGAACAGCATGTTTAAAGGGGTTTAGCAGACAAGAGCTCTATGCTGGAAGCCAAAGAGGAATAAGAAACCAACACAGGACTGGTGTCGTCAGCCGCTACACGCTGCAGCATGCGCTGAAGAGGGGATCTGAGCACTTATGGACTGTATGGTTTAATGTGAAATTAGGGTAATCTGTCGATTAACTAACTACTAATTAACTAATTAACTAACTAGCTAGCTAATTAACTGACTGACTAACTAACTAACTATCTAACTAACTAACTAACTAACTAACTAACTAACTAACTAACTAAACTAAACTAAACTAAACTAACTAACTAACTAACTAACTAACTAACTAACTAACTAACTAACTAACTAACTAAACCAAACTAAACTAAACTAAACTAACCTAACTAACTAAACTAATTTACCTAACTAAACTAGCTAGCTAAGTAATCTGGTTTATCTGTGTGCAGACTATTGGTTCCTTACTTTCCCCAGTTTATATGGGCGCTGGTGTAGAAGGTTGCGTAACACAAAACAAATTAAATGAAAAGTAACACTGTGCGCCAGTTAATATTGTTGACTTTATCTTCCGTGGACGTTGTCGGTCTTTGAAGCCGTATCGACGCGGTAAACGTATCTGCCCGGGCTTTTTGCAAACATGCTGACTTGAGGCCAAAACATCGGTCTTGATTGATTACGGTTTCCACTGGTGGTGTCGTGTAGCTACTAGACCCGATAGTCTCAGTGGCGCCGTTGTTAATAAGTTTATTTTGTTCTGAGAGCTGCCGTGGGGTAACGGCTAGACGGTCGCCTGCGAATTTGCAGGTCGTGGGTTTAATTTCGAGAAGAAAGGGATTTTTTTTTAAAAGTGACTTTGGGCTCCCAGGTGGGCTCAGCTTCTAAATATGTACCAGGCAAGTCCTGAACAGTAAAGGCGGTCGGCGTTAGGTTGACCACAGCCACCAACTGCCGATTGGTGAATGAAATATAAAAGGTCCACTACTGTTTTTTTTTTTTTTTTACTAGACTTATGTTTCACATGTTTATAAAGCTGTTATATGGAAAACCAGGTTTTTTTTTCCTTGCTGTTTCTGTGTGTCTACATCTCTCTCTCTCTTTCTCTCTCTCTCTCTCTCTCTCTCTCTCTTTCTCTATCTGTCTCTCTCTATCTCTCTCTCTTTCTCTCTCTCTCTTCCTCTCTCTCTCTCTCTCTCTTTCTCTGTCTGTCTCTCTCTCTATCTGTCTCTCTCTCTTTCTCTCTCTCTTCCTCTCTCTCTCTCTCTCTCTCTCTCTCTCTCTCTCTCACTTATGTAGACACAGATGTTTTGAAAGAAGCAAATGCTCGAAGACACCTACCACTACTCTACATGATTGAAAATAAGTAAGTAAAGTTCTATTTACACTCTAGTAGCGCATCAGGTATATGCGGCGAAGCTTTTATTTTCATAGACATGATTAGCTTGCACCCACTTAAGGCAGGGTCGACCTACATGGTTGAAAAGGTGTCTACACTTTCTTAGTGCAGCCACAGAGTAGTTTGTCTATACTTGCGGACATAGACAGCCTACGACCAGATAGACAGATAGAGGAGACAGACTGATATACAAGCAGATGAATACACAAAGTGCACAGACAATCAAATAAAGCATTGAAGTACATGTGGGATGTATACACGTGAGATGTTTATAACTGCGTGACTGCAAGTTTGACTGGCACTCACAATAAACACTTATCACCTCAGACTGTATAATTATGCTAACATTACCAGTTCTGGTTATTTATGGCAGCAACTTTCTGAACCTATAATTGGCTTCCTTGTTGTGAAATAGTTAAATGTCCTCTTGCAGTTAGTTTCATGTGATTGACAATTACCAGACTGTGTGAAAATGCTTGTCCATCGCCTAACTGCGACATTTATAAGAGAATACAGTGGTACATTAGTAAACGTATGTTTTGGAAGCCAACATTGGTAGATTTCATGTTTAAACGCGAACACTTGTCTTTGGACACAACCTTTGTTTCGAATACGACTTGCGTACTAGATCTTGAGTCAAAATTGAGTCACGATACGGCTCGCCAGCCTTGTTTATCTCTTGCTGTCTGGCTCGGAGAAAGAGAAGATAGAGGATTCCTCTACTGTATTAGTTAACGAAGATGTAGAAGTACCACCTTATCAAAGCCTAAACATGTAATAGCATTGTTTCTAATGCCCAGAATATGTTAAATTTCCGACCCCAAAAACCCGTAATAGCAGTTTGGAATACCTAGACAATGTTACATTTCCGACCCAAAAACTCGTTATGGCATTGTTTGGAATGCCCATACAATGTTAATTTTCCGACCTCAAAAACTCGTAACTGCATTGTTTGCAATGCCCAGAAGATGTTAATTTTTCGACCCCAAAAACTCGTAACTGCATTGTTTGCAATGCCCAGACGATGTCAGATTTCCTAATCAGCCTCTTTCCCAACAAGCATGTCTTAAAAGTTGACCACCTAGTTCCTTTAAAAGTCTGAGTACATCTTCATGAAAACGGGAAACCTTCCGTTTGCTTACAAATAAACCAGACCTATAAAATGGAAGTGCATGCAAAAGCCAAGATCTAGGACGAAACTAAAATCCAGGAGTGGACGAATAACCAGAACTTATTACCAGAGTTTACAGCTGGTGAAAAGTCTCTAGCCACTATCGTAAGTAAAGTAAAGTAAAGATCCCTTTTCACGCCTTAGGCGCATCGGGTATATGGGAAGAGCGTCCCATATTTTTACAGACCAATCGGCACTGGATGGGTAATGTGGTCAGCATTACGCCGGCCATCTTTACTTCCCCAGGACAGCCATCTTGGTACCCATTTTAGGCTGGGTCGACCTGCGACGTCCCATACCATGATAAAAATCCACGTAGCCAGCAGTGGGTTTCGATCGCGGTATGTTGGATTACGAGTCGAACTTGCAACGCCTTAGCCACAGACGCAGCTACTACACGTACTTTATTATTTTCCCCTCGTCTCTGTCTTTCGCTTTTACACCACATCGTATTGTAGTTTTCAGTTAGCCTGTGATGCCGGTATATTTTTGTAGGCAAATTTAGATCCAGTAGTTTGCCATTGCTCTGGACGGTCGGCTCTCTTGATACCACTGTCGAAACCAACGCAAAGCGCATGGCCCGCAGCTGGGATCGAACCCGGCATCCTGGCTTTACGAAGCGTTCCCATCGACTTAGCCACAGAGCCGACAAAACGTCATATCATCATCATGTAGCATGTCCTTTGCAAAACGTCGCTCTCATCACAGTCTGCCTGAAAGAAACACTGTCTCTCGCCAGTTCTCCCGCCTCATGCAGTTTCACACTCAAGGAGTCACTTCTATCCTGTGCTCATCTTCGTCTCGATCGGCCCCTGCCCCTCCTTCCTGGTACCCTGCCTTCTGCTATAATTTTTTCCAATCCGTCGTGGCGCTTGGATATGACCAAAATATTTCAGCTTTCAAGAAAGGATGCTGTTTATTAGCCAATCTTCCTTGATGTTCGGACTTGATGTAGAACTGAAAACACTCAGGCACTTGTATGACCTTGAATTAGAATAGCAGACAGAAACGAATGAAGGACCTGACTAACAGCACACCTTGACTTTGTCAAACATCTAGGACACAGTTACAGTGGTTCTTAAAATCTTCTTGATTTCATAGTTTTCTTACGATACAACTAGAACGAAAATCCATATCATCATCATCATCATCATCATCATCATCATCATCATCATCATCATCATCATCATCATCATCATCTTCATCATCATCATCATCATCATCATCATCATCATCGTCATTATCATCAAGCACGGCTCTCGTGTTTAGCCATCTCACACGATCAACAAATTACAGATCAGGTCGGTGTTCTTTTCTCGGCATAAACTTGATAATACTGTAATAATTGAGGTAGGTAGGTTCTCTTCTGAAAAGAAACAAATCGTCACGTCCAAATAGCATCCCTAAAGGGGGAACTTTAGGTTATAATTGTGACTAGGTTATGTGCCCCATATAAATTGTTTTTGCATTGTACGCCACCAAGAAAGGACTTCTGCAGTGTTGATCAAAGCAGGCAGACCCAAATACTGTCCCGAACGGCGACGAAGTCGTCTCTGGCGCCTATGTTGTAACAGTTCCAGCTGGATCCGTTTATTTAAAAACGAAATCTGTCTTCTTGTCTAACTTTGCACGAAATCTGTCTCTCCACCAATGTGTCTATAAATCTGTCTATCTACCAATGTGTCTATAAATCTGTCTATCTACCAATGTGTCCAGAAATCTGTCTATCTACCAATGTGTCTATAAATCTGTCTATCTACCAATGTGTCTATAAATCTGTCTATCTACCAATGTGTCTATAAATCTGTCTATCTACCAATGTGTCTATAAATCTGTCTATCTACCAATGTGTCTATAAATCTGTCTATCTACCAATGTGTCTATAAATCTGTCTATCTACCAATGTGTCTATAAATCTGTCTATCTACCAATGTGTCTATAAATCTATCTATCTACCAATGTGTCTATAAATCTGTCTATCTACCAATGTGTCTATAAATCTGTGTATCTACCAATGTGTCTATAAATCTGTCTATCTACCAATGAGTCCATAAATCTGTCTATCTACCAATGTGTCTATAAATTTGTCTATCTACCAATGTGTCTATAAATCTCATATTCAATGAATGTCTTATATCCTGTGCCCTTCTTCGTGTTGGTCGGCCTCTGCTACTCCTTGCTGGTACCATGCCTCCTGCTATTTTTTTTCCAATCCACGATGGTGCTTGATATGACCAAACTATTTTAGCTTCCGAGACAAGATAACGTGTTTTTGTCAATCTTCCTTAATGTTAAGACCATGAGTTACCCTTAGGCTCAGTACTATGGATATCGCAACCCTTCGGCCTTGATTCAGAATATCATTATTTATTCTTTTCGTTGTCCATGATATTCTGAGAATCTTTCTCTAGCATTTCAGCTTAAAATCCCCTATTTTCCTTATCATCCTACCCTAAGAACACGAAAACGATACTTAGACATGTAAACGAAACATTGGCTGATAATTTTCTTGCATCTGGAAGTTTACCAAACAAATTTTCGACGAAAATACACAGACACGGAGGGAACTAGGTTTCCAGGGCGGTCGCTTCGACACAGAACTTTCTCGACCTTGACATAACCTCTTTCACAGACAAATTTGCCAGAAAGTCTTTAAGGTGCAGTATCTTTCGGAACGCCATTTCTTCTTTTGAAATATTTCGGTCCGAGATACTGTAGATTTAACAGCCTTATCCACTTGCTAGAAATGTCATTTATTTATGGAGTGTAGAAAGCAACATACGCGTAGTAAGCTGTTTGGTCTTAAATGAGTTAATGTAAAGCTGCTCAGCAGTCTTACAGTTATGAATGTCCTCAGAGCAGGACTGTCCGACAATTGTGATTGTCTTACAGGTAGGACTTCCACACAGTTGTGATTTTTTTTTTTTAAACACGTAGAACTTTTCTACAGTTGTGACCGTCTTACAAGTAGGACTTTCACAGAGTTGTGATTGTTTTACAAGTAGGACTTTCACAGAGTTGTGACTTCTTACAAGTAGGACTTTCACACATTTGGGAATGTCTTACAAGTAGGACTTTCACAGAGTGTGAATGTCTTACAAGTAGGACTTTCACAGAGTTGTGAATGTCTTACAAGTAGGACTTTCACAGAGTTGTGATTGTTTTACAAGTAGGACTTTCATACAGTTGTGACATGTTTACAAGTAGGACTTTCACAGAGTTGTGATTGTTATACAAGTAGGACTTTCACACAGTTGTGACTGTCTTACAAGTAGGAGTTTCACAGATTTGTGAATGTCTTACAGTTAGGACTTTCGCAGAGTTGTGATTGTTTAAAAAGTTGAGCTTTCACAGTATTGAGTCTCTCTTATACGTAGTGCTTAGAGTTGTCATTAAGTGAATATCTGTAAACTTTGTAGATCTTTAACACAACTACTGCCGTTAAGCGTTGTGGGGAGTAACAGTTTGCGATCCGTTGTGTAATGGGTAGCAATGGCTATTGTCATTCCGTGCCCATGTAGAAGCTTTTTAATGTCATCAGTCCATATGGTCCTGTAGCTGCCTCTTGCTGTAACTTCAAATCTTTTTGTGTGTAGCGCCTGCATTGGTAGGGGTTCTAGCTGCTTACTAGATGACCAAACCATTTGACCTTCTGTTTCTCAGGGAATTTGGTACATTGTTTTGTTCCTATAGTCTGTCTGAAAGTATCATTTCTAGCTTTGTCTCGGATGGTTAAGTTGGCGGCTTTTCTCAGTCATTATACGTAGGTTAGCCTTTGATAGTGTCCAAGTCTGGCACTGGTAGCAGCGTGTTGGTATGAATATGTTTTTATTATCTGTTTCGTGGCGCTCATATTTATGGTTGGATGTCTTAATAACAGTGTCAATTTGTATATAAGTGTACTGGCTCGTTGGCATCTTATTTCTATTTCCTGATCTATTTTCCCGCCCTCCGAGAACATACTTCCTAGATATGTTAATTCTTTACCTTCTTTAGACAAGTGCCATTCAACACAATTAGTAGCTTACTTGGAATTCTTCTGACCTTCATTACTTCTGTTTTTGTAGTATTTTTTTTTCATGTTATATCTTCTGCATGTTGTACTTAGCCTGTTCAAATGTTCTTGCGTCCATTCCCCTCATTTAAAATAAA
>CAJHNH020002695.1:67500-97894 GCA_905116865.2 Candidula unifasciata | reverse complement strand
GGGGGTTTCCAGGGATGTGACAGAGTGCCTAACTAAATCCTTTTTGGTAAATAACAGATGGGGGGAAAGGTGAGGTCGATCTCTACTTCGATGTAAAAGAAGCTTGGGAAGCGGGATAGGTCTGATAATGGTGTTAAGATAGATTCATGGGACCAAAATGCCATTGACCGTGGATGCGTGTAATGGGAGTATCATGAAAGGAATATGATACAGGGCAAAAGTTGTTTGCAGAGATTTTATTTGTGAACAGTATCTAAGGGCACGAAAATAAATTAATCACAAACATTCAGAAAGAAAGTCACCATTGTTTGGGTCATAATGTGGAAAGAAGGTAAAACATGGTAAAAAGGTTGTGATCACTGGGAAGGATCTGTGGGTCTGAGAAACAATGAAACAGGAAGACAACACGAGAAGATTCTTGACAGCCTTTTGGCTTTGCAGGGAGGGGTGTCAGAGCACGAACTGATACATGATTTTAAAGGTCTCGGACATTATCGCCTATGCCTGTCAGCAGACTTTTGATGATGATGGTGATTTTAAAAAAATACTTGTATGTTATCCATAATGTCAGATCCCTGTGTGGGTTCCGGGGTCCCATTGTGGGGAAACAAAATTAGACCCACTACCTCCCCGACAAGCATGTCGTAAGAGTCGACTAGTTGCAATTTATTTCAAAGCCGCAGTGCAACTGCATGAGAGGCAAGAAACCAACAGTCTGCATGCAATTAAGCAATATATGTAAGACTGATACACATGCAAAACTCAGGTTATGGAAGTCCTGAAATGGACGGAAAACCAGCTCTTTCCACTGGGGTCTACAACTGGTAGATCGTTTCTGTCAGATCATTCTGTCGTGCCAGTATACGTCACCTATAGCCGGCAATATAGTCCTCCATGTGCAAGTATACGTCACCTTTAGCTGGCATTGTAGTCCTATATGAACCAGTATACGTCACCTATAGCTGGCAATATAGTCCTCCATGTGCCAGTATACGTCACCTATAGCTGGCAATATAGTCCTCCATGTGCCAGTATACTTCACCTATAGCTGGCAGTATAGTCCTCCATGTGCATGTATACGTCACCTATAGCTGGCAATATAGTCCTCCATGTGCCAGTATACGTTACCTATACCTGGCAGTATAGTCCTCCATCTGCCAGTATACGTCACCTATAGCTGGCAATATAGTTCTCCATGTGCCAGTATACGTCACCTATAGCTGGCAATATAGTCCTCCATGTGCCAGTATAACGTCACCTCTATAGTGCAATATAGTCCTCCATGTGCCAGTATACGTCACCTATAGCTGGCAATATAGTCTCCATGTGCCCGGTATACTTCACCATTAGCTGGCTAGTATAGTCCTCTCATGTGCCAGTATACGTCACTATAGCTGGCAATATAGTACCTCCATGGTGCCAGTATACTTCACCTATAGCTGGGCAGTATAGTCCACCACCTCCATGTGCAAGTATACGTCACTATAGCTGGCAATATTAGTCCCCCTCCATGTGCCAGTATAGAGGTACGTCACCTATACCTGGCAGTATAGTCCCCAACCTTCCAGTATACGTCACCTATAGCTGGCAATATAGTTCTCCATGTGCCAGTATACGTCACCTATAGCTGGCAATATAGTCCTCCATGTGCCAGTATACGTCACCTATAGCTGGCAATATAGTCCTCCATGTGCCAGTATACGTCACCTATAGCTGGCAATATAGTCCTCTATGTGCCCAGTATACGTTCCCCCCACCTATAGCTGGCAATATAGTCCTCCAGGTGCCAGTATACGTCACCTATACCTGGCAATATAGTCCTCCATGTGCCAGTATACGTCCACCTATAGCTGGCAATATAGTCCTCCATGTGCCAGTATACGTCCACCTATAACCTGGCAATATAGTCACTCCATGTGCCCAGTATACGTCCAACCTATAGCTGGCAATATAGTCCTCCATGTGCCAGTATACGTCACAAATAGCTGGCAATATAGTCCTCCATGTGCCAGTATACGTCACCTATAGCTGGCAATATAGTCCTCCATGTGCCAGTATACGTCACCTATAGCTGGCAGTATAGTCCTCCATGTGCCAGTATACGTCACCTATAGCTGGCAATATAGTCCTCCATGTGCCAGTATATATCACCTATAGCTGGCAAAATAGTCCCCCATTCTGTTCAAGCCAAAACAATCCTTTCGATATCGTGGTTAGAATTCAGTCCAGTAACTTTCGCTTCCTACGCATGTGATGAGATGGAGTAAACCAGAGTACATCGTAATGGTAGGAGATTTGGAGGGGAGGAGAGGCAGAAGGAGACCGAGGGAACAGATGCTGGACGATTTGACATCATGGCATGGAAGACCATCTGTGTCAGAGTTGATTAAAAATGCACGAGACAGAAGGTTGTTGGATTAGACCCACACACGGCATGGGTAAAAGTAGTCTGATACAGAGCTTGTGAAAATACATTGTGCGTTTCCTGGTACTGTAAGTAACTCAAGTGAACATAAGCGTCGGTTCAGAATGACGGGACAATGACAGGGACAGTACAGTGTGGGTATAACTACTGGGATATTGGCAGGGCCGTTTGTCTAGCCCTCCGCAACGTTAGATATAAAACCTAACGAAAAGTAGATCAGCGAGCTTCAGACTAAAACAAATAAAAATGAAAAATGAACGTTGCGGCTACAGAGCCTTCATCAGCGCATAAACAAATCAAATAAAACCACACGAGTACATGCTTTCACTTAACTCACGTATCCTGAAGCAGCCACATTGATGTCATGACAGTGGACTGAAGGAAACGTTGACTACACTTTCTTTTATGTTAAAAAAAGTAGCCACGTTTAATCAGTAGGGGAAACAAGAACAGACTCACTGCCTACCCAAAAGCATGTCGTAAGAATCGACTAACTGTGATGTTCCTTCGAAATCGGAGTGCACCTGTCTGGGAGGCAAGGAACCTGTGACGTGACGCGTGGTTTAAATGTTTATGTTGTTGAGTAGGGATCTTCCTTTCAACACATTCTCTCCACTAGATACACCGAACTAAAATCTGAGCTATGTTGCTCTCAGACAAAGTCCTGGATATCCAAGAAAACAGCCATATTGGCTCGTTAAGTATATTAACATTAGCTGAACTTGTACCCACAAGAGAAGGCCAAGGAATTTTAGATGTCTTCCTATCATACTTAATTTAATGAATTATTAGACAGGGCAAGTGATTCCTCCGTCATCTACCTTCTCCCCGGTGGTTATTTTATTAATAATTTTTAAAGAATTATTATATTATTTGAGCCCCACCAAATGGTAATCTATCTTAACAGTTTAATTAAACATGTAAGAACAGACATTTGGAATTTAACAAACTATGTAGTTTAAAACTTGACATACAGCTTTATTTACTACAATGAAATTCCCAGTTTGTTGATTTACACAAAACAGTGACTGGTTAACTTGATGATGGTGGTAAGCTTCAGCGAGAAGGAAAAACAGCTCGGGGGTAGAGTGGTATGATAATGAGGATAATAGGTTAACATAAAGGGGTTAACTCAATTTATAAGCCTCTGACAGCCGTGAGGAACTGTCAAGCTTGTCCAACTCTTCCTTGCCTGTTGTCTGCCTGTTTCAGGCTTATTCTCCACTTCATCCCCACCTCGTTCTCCACCTCGTTCTCCACCTCGTTCTCCACCTCGTTCCCAGCTGGCCGAGTTCTAAGCACAATGTTAGTCTCTTTCATGGACTGATCGTCACATGGGCGCTGTAATCATGGAAACAAAACACATACGTGTAGTATCTTGACTTACACTAAGAATACATGTATGAATTAATACAACATATAATAATAAAATATATCCCATCACTCCTCCTCATATTCCACATCCTCTCCAGTCTAGTCTGAAGGTCTTTTGTCTTACATGGGCGTCACATATCCTGCCTTCCCTCACAATGCTATGTCATGATAGTTGACTTTTAAGTCTGGTGTCCGTCTTCACTCAGACTTCGAGTTGGCTGACATAGATTTGACATAAACATGTGGCGCAGGTTATGTGCTGAACCCGCAAACACCTATTTATATGTGCACGCTGTCCTGAATATTAGCTTTCAGTGACCGTGAATACTGTACAACACATCATTCTTCCCTGGGGTTATAAATCCCCTGTTCAGGTGAACACATTAAGTGAGCACATGGTGGGCACACAAAAACGTAGCAGCATCCCTGCACATATTGGGCATCATTTCCCACAGTCCCAACTCATATTTTGGCTGATCGTGAAAACAATATAATTACATTTCATTATAGCAAATGTCATTGTTCACATCTTTTTTTACACATGAAAACATACAATGAAAAACATGTGACACAAACCTACAAGAAATAGGAATAGTTTAGCAGTTCCCTAACTGAGATACTGAATACTTCACAAAGAAACTATTTCAAGCAGAATGTGCAGACAAATTAGGAAAAGGTTAGTTATAGACTAAGCTTAACTCCCTAACCTAAGTATAACAAGATAAAATTAATATTTTCTCTTACCTGGGAACTTTCCATTAATCGCCAAAACAGAATGCGACCGTAAAATTTACCTTTTAGGTCGATCTGTGTGTTGGTGCCGGTCAGGCTGCGATTAATGACGGAAATTCCACAGGCTCGAAGTATAAGTATCAATCTATTGTCCAAATTAAAACTCCTCCCTTTCCTTAGTTTTTACCGGCAACCCTCAAGATGATGGCTTAAGAGCACCGTCCCTGAGGTAACTATCAGATCATCTTGGCTAACCAGTGACCTGTCACTCAATTCTGGACTGGCATCCCTAGAGCAAACATTCTTAAGTGACCCAATCTAGTTTACAACGAATCTAACTGGCAGGTGTTAAAAGACGTTCAGTGAAGCCTGATTGTGTTTCCTACTTGACCCAGATCAAACAGTTCCTAATTGCCAACACCAAACTGTTCTCCCCCGAAATTACACTGACGTGTGAAACTCTGACCTCTGGGCTCCACAATGTCCTAGCGTCCACTCAATTTACCTGGTCAAAAGGGTCCCCCCTCAGTCTCTACGGTCTGGTCAGGAGATAACATTCTGACACTGGCGTGAGAATGCAATCTAACATCCCTAGTCTGAACCAGCGGGCTATATTATGTAGTGTTGGGTAATTTTTTAAACAAAGCGCAGTGGCTTGTCTCGAAGAAGGACTGGTAACAATTTAAATCCGTGGCGGTTTAAAGCAAATATTAGGATAAAAGCGCAGAGTAAATATAATTCTGTCTCTTTAGAACCAGAAGAACTTATTACAAGTACTAACTTCTGGAATCACTGAGATCGTCTCGTGACAGAACCAACAGTCTGTATACGCATGAGTCAGACCTGTGAAATGGATGTACACGCAACACTCAGGTTCTGGACAGGACTGAGGTCATCTGTGTCAGACATAACATAAAAAGCCGTCATCAGCTTACCAATGATTCGAACAGGGTCTCTAAAGAGAAAGCGTTTGTACCGCCTACCAGGACACTCATATAAATTATAACATTCCTATAAATTCCTTACACACAGTGATAAGAGTACAACATGTTTTCTTTTTATAGGTCCGTGCCGTATGGCGTTGATAGTCATGTCTTTGTCCACAAGCTTTCTGTCAATCAGCCAGTTTTCTGACAAAGAGGATAGATATTCCATGCCATGAATGTCAGGCATTGTCAGCACTAGTCTTCACGACTGCACTCTGCTCTTTCCCCTTACAACTGTTCTAAACTTCACTATGTACTTGCAGTTTTCTACTTCTACTCGGGACGACTAAAAAATGTTCCAGCAGATTGTCTCCCAACCCCCTTCTGATGCGCATCTCTGACATGGAAAACTGCACTGAAGATTGCACAGGACAGGAGAGCATAGAAAGTCCTCTCTGAGCCTCAAGTGCCACTAGAAACATAAAAGAACTAAGATGATGATGATGATGGTAGGTTAAATTAAGACATTCGTTTCAACACAGATTAAAATCAAAATGTAACTAACTGGCAAATTTAAAAGACAACAAACAACATTAATAAAGTGATTTGTCTCCGCCTAAGCTTCAGGAAACATACCGCACGATAGATGGTTCATTAAGGTGGCGGACATTAATGTTGACATGCACAGTTTTAAAACCAACTTGACATTTATTATTGCAAAAAATGTCCGATTTATTGCACTGTAGACGACTGATTTTTTTTCCGACGCTGATGTGGAATATTATAAGATAGACTTAGCTGTTGCTTGTGAATGTGCGAGGGATTTACCATTCTTCGCCCAATGTGGACACGTTTGTAATCGATGTTAATCTGCCAGCGGGGCAAATGTAAATTGCCGATTTTTTTTACTGGTGTATGCACTACAGGCTGTCTGATATAGCCCCTTTCTCTCCAATGTTTTATCAAGCAAATGTACATGAAAAAGGGAACTCGCAAAAAGGTTGTTTTAAATAAAAACATTACAGGTACACTAATCACTCTCCAGACATGAGTGAGACAGATAGGAGGAGGAGGAGAAGAGAAAGGAGCGGAGAGAGAGAGAGAGAGGGGTCAGGGATATATATTGCTGACAACATTGACACGATTGCGAAATAGATGTGGTTTTTTTTAATGTGGTAACTGTCGGTTTTTCGTCCATTATTGTGTGCGGGTGAATGTGTGTATCTGATTATGCGCATTTAAGCTGTGTGGGGCTATGGTGTGAGTGTGTGTGTGTGTGTATACATTATACTAGTTCGTATATGCGAATAAACATCAGCGACCGGTCGCCCATATGCTGGTCTGTTAGAACGACTTCGTCGCCGCTCGTAACAATATTTCGATTTTGTCTTCATTGAATTTCGTCAACACTGCGAGTCCTTTTTATGGTTTCTTGGTGTTGGAAAATGTTACGCAATTTTAGATGTCGGCGCTATAACCTAAGTCATAAATTATAAACTTAAAGCCGCGCCCCTATGGGGATGCTGGTTTTGTTTTTTTTAAATGTGGACCTCCTCCTCCCCCCCCGATCCCCCCCCCCCCCCCCCCCCCCTCCTCTTTCCCCCCCCCCCACAGCTCGCCCCTGTTCCCCCCCCCCCCCCACCCCCCCCCCCCCCCCTACCCCGGCGTGACCCCTGCACCGGGACCACCCTTGCTCCCCACCCCCTAGGGACCCCCTCCCTGCCTTTCCCCCCCACCCCCCCACCACCCCACCCCCCCACACCCCCTCACCCTCTCCCCCCCCCCCCCCCCCCCTGCCCCCTGCTCCCCCCCCCCCCCTCCTCCCACCTCCTCCCCTCCTTCCCCCCCCCCCTCACCAACCCCCCTCCCCTCCCCTGTCGTCCCACCACCCACCTCCCCCCCCCCACCCTCCCCCACTACCCCCCCTCCCCGCCCCCCCCACGCCCCCTGTCCCTCTCCCTCCCTCACTGCCCTCCCCCCCCCTCACTTCCCCCCCCCCCCTCCTCCCACTCCCCCCCCCCTCCCCCCCCCCCTGTTGTGTATGCAGAAAGACCTGGTAACGCATTCGCTCTGGCAAAACGCATTAGATTTGTGTAAGGTGATTTTTTTTTTATTTTTTTTTTTTGTTTTGATTCCACTGAGAGGATTCATTTATTTTGTAAAAGTATGTTACCCAAGGAGATAATGTGAAATATGACAGGCAATAAACTGATCTCTTCGCCTTTTTTAATAATTTTTTTTTCAACCCTCCAGGACTGCAGTTGCATGAACTGTAATGTTTTGAAACGTTACCTTTACTCAATTTACTCAAGTTACTATAAGCATGCTGACTGTTTGTAATCAATCGGTGTTTGCTTTTTTATGTATTGCAAATATGGCAAATTGAAAACTGAATATTTATTTACATACAATACAAAATGATCATTACAGGCTGCTTGCCAAATTTCAACAGCTGACACCGAAAAGTTATTAAGTTACAGATTTTTACAGTTGGACGGGACTTCAGGGAACGGACAATGATAGAGTGTGTATACACTTAATGTGATTATGTTACTATGGTATGCATCTGACAAGATAGAATGAAAACGGTGAAAAATTAATTGTGTAATCGTGTGTTTGTCTCTTTTGTGTTTACAAGTGGTTTTTTTTTTTTTAAGTGGGGGGAGGGGGGGGGGGGGGGGGGGGGGGGGGGGGGGGGGGGGGTGGGGGGGGGGGGGGGGGGGTAATACAAATTGTATGCCCGTTTCACTGATTATACTAATGATGAATACGCTCTTTCATTCGTGTCTTTTTCCTTAAATGTTTATTACATATTATTAATATGCATAAACGAGAGAGAGAGAGAGAGAGAGAGAGAGAGAGAGAGAGAGAGAGAGAGAGAGAGGGAGAGAGAGAGGAGAGAGAGAGAGAGAGAGAGAGGTCTAGAGTATTCAAGCTTACAATAGAGGTTATAGATGTTCAATATGGCGGTCTTCTGCTGCTAGGCAAAAAATAAGAAGAAACTCCACAGAGGAGCATGTACAGCAGTAGACTACCAGCAACAGTAGAAGTGATCTCTCTTGGACAAATGTTTAGGCCCACGAGCTCCTAGACATTTTCAGAGAGTGGGCCAAACTGGGTTCATGAAGCTCAGGCTTGATCTGCTCCTGCTGCAGGTATTACCGGATGTTCTCGGACAGGGACAAGACGAAATTGGTGACTGTGCAACAGGTACTGTGAGATTCGAAGTTTATTGACATAGTCGCTGCGGTAGCATATTAGAGCAGTCTGCTAACATCTACGTGGTAGCCGAACTCATCCCACAAACAGAGAATCATCTTTTCCGCAAATGAGTTCACTGCAGCTTTGATCCGTTCTGTTAGTCGGCCACTTGCGCTCTACAGGTAGTTTACGAAACTTTAGACCTTCCCTCTCTCTTATATGTATATTATTCAAACTCGGTGTACATTCGAGGAAATATAAATGAATGAGAGTGTGTGCATCATTTTGAATTACCCTGTTGTATTACAGTTGTAAGCATTAGACGAGATATAGCCAGATATTCAGGAAATAAATTGTCTAATCTTGTGTATATCATCTCCTTTCCTCATTTATGTGCACATCTTTCCTTAGCTGGCTTTATAACTGCTAACTTTAACTAACTTGATCTTTACCGAGTTCTGCGTGGTGAGCATTTAGTGTGGAGGTAATCTTCCAACCTGTTTTGTTCTGTAAGTCACATGATAACAAAGACGTATGGAGATGTGTAACTGTCCATGTTCTTAACACTGTGTCTGGTTATATGGTTTATTATCAGAGGAATGCAGGTGTTACATACAGACGAGTATATGATAACTCGTTCTGCTATTAGGGTTGAGTTAAATGTGGAACGTATTGAAAGAAGATAAAGTTTTAGTAACGTTTCATCAAACGTCTTTCCAGGCGATAGTGTTATATCGTTCTATGGAAGACATAAAAAGCACAAACCCATGGCAATGGCGAGTATGACTAGCAAGACCTGCCGGCTATGTTGAGAAAAGTCTTCCACATCAGACCATTGAATTTCAGGCCCGCTGTTGTCGTCACATATATTTTGTATGTGTCATCTCAGACTCTTTGCTCCTAACATTTGTGTATCATTTCCCTCCGTTTATTTGCATTTCCAAATGATACCACCCTATTCCCCCACCCTACACACCCTACCAGCACGCGCCTGTTTTTCTATTCCCATGAATCTATCTCAGTAACTCTATCATTGATATCCTGCTTAATGTTTTTTTTTTTTTTTAAAGTACAATCCAAAATGTGAGTCTTGGTGGCCCCTTTCTAGACACTCGTCTATCGGTTCAATTATCTTTCAGTTCGAATCCGCTCCATGGTAGAGATTTTAAAATCAGTCTAGTCTCCTAGATCAATCCAGACAAAACGAATACTAAAGAAATTCCTTGGAAATAATAGTGCTGGCCATTATGTTGACCACACATAACCGTTGAATACTGGTTGGACCACGACCGGCTCCAACTGACGGGCCGTGCTGTTGACGTCACTGGGTCGGGCTAACGATGCAGGTTTTTTTTAAATGTCTCTACGTTGAGAATAAAGTAAATATTATACATAATTATACTCATTTATATTCCATTAACATCGGCGCGATTTGTGAACATACTATAATAATTAATAATAAAGTTAATAACTATTTCATATTTTTTGCATTTAGATTTTAGTCTTTTTACATGATTTACTAAACGCCAAACCCATCTATGACTCTTAGCTATAGGCAATATGTCTGCCCAGAGAGCAAAAATAAACTGAAAACGGAAAACTATAGATAAGTGCTTGCTATTTAACTACGAATGAAGGACCCCGTTATACAGTGTACAAGCTAGACAGACTAATGATAACTTCTGGACTGGAAATTCTGGTAATCTTCTACAATTTTTACTACTATTTCTAAGTGCTGTACTGTTGTTAGTACTTATGTAGTTTGCACAGTTTATGTTCGCCGTGCCACCACCCCTCCTTCCCTCATCCTAAGTTAACTCTTTGAGTCCCAAGGAACGCATCATACGTTCATAGGTTCCTGCCTAGAGTCCCAATGAACGCAAGATGGGCAGATTTTACATCTCTTTTGACTACCCCTTGGGCCTCTGATGTTAAACCTCCTGGGACTCAAAGAGTTAAAGATCGCCTTTGACATTGTCCGAGGTTTAGGGGTTGTAAACTACGTGTCGTGATACTAATTTACCAAGTTTCTCAATGAGCTGCAAACGATTTAGTAACCAAAAACTGCATATTTCTGCTTTTATTATACCACTATTACGGTGTAGTCGCTTGGGGGAAGTGGTGGGGGGGGGGATGATGAGTCTCTGAGCCAGAGGGTTTAGGGCCGCATGGCTTTTGCTGTCGCCACGGATTGTGCAGGCGAGGAATTTATTTCTGCCCCCGACAGAAAAACAAATCCCTAACTTTACCAAGGATTCGAACCCGGCTCTCAAACATGAGAGCCCAGCGCTTTAACCATTCGGTCATTCGCTCCTAGCAGCACCTTTAAAAAAAATATTTGTGACAACTGTATAAGCGGTGTACCGTTCAGTAATCCCAGCCAAAGTATGTGTGCAAAGTAGAAAAATTAAAGCCATACAATAACTAATGAATACTTTGTTTATGTTAATTCGACGGATCAGCATCATGACACACGGGTGTTACCCACATCTCTACTTCTAACTCAACCCTGAGTCTAAAAAATCTCAGCGCAGTGAATGCACTCCGTTGCACTGACAGGGATCAAAAATACATTCGGAAGATTTTTAACTCCCAGTTTTGCCCGGGCAGCGCCGTTAAGCCACTCTTTTTCGATTTCCAACTGCCAAGATATGTTTTTACGTGCGCAACAATACACACGGGCGTCTTACTACCCAGCAACCAGGGAAAATTACCAGAATTCTAGGTGAAAAATTCCATCCTTCACCGGGATTTGAACCCGGGAACTCCAGCCGAATGCCATACCTCGAGACCCCCATTAATAAATACTTTACTGAGCTTACTAAGTGTTGTATAGAATGTTGAACTGTCTATATAGAGTGGCTAGCTAGCATGACCAACAAATAAATGAAGCGCAGGTTTTAGTCGACAGGAATATGTTGTGGGAATGTATGGGGAAAAAAGGAATCAGCAATCATCTCATTAATATTTGTAAAAGCCTGTACACACGTAGTGAATGCTGCATAAGATCAAAGGCAGGGTTGTCTAGAACTTTTATAGTGAACTCTGGTGTGCGTCAGGGCTGTGTACTATCGCCGCTTCTTTTCATAACATACATGGACGCCATATGTAGCGAAATAGACTTTAATCAGGGAGAAGATATAACAGAATTACTTTTCGCCGACGACCAGGTACTCATAGCAGAAAATATGGAATGCCTACAGAACCACCTAAATCAAATTAGTAACAAAGGGGGAGGAATATATATGAAAATAAACACACTACGAAGACAGAGACAATGATGATAGGAAGACATAAAGACAATTTAGAAATAAAATTTAAAAAAAACAACACCTTAAAACAAACACAGGAATTTAAATATTCTGGAGCAATTTCACATTCGACGGAAAACTGGACAGAGAAATTAGCTCGAGATGTGCCAAAGCTAATCAAGTAATGGGGAAACCATCTTCCCTGTTGACACACAAGCAGACACACAGAGTACTAAAGTGAATCTTTTCAGAAATATTTTTGTTGTTGTTGCCAAACTATGCTATCAGTGCCAAACGTGGACACTTACATCCTCCAATGAAGTAAAATTGTGACAACAGCGATGCAATGCATCAAAAGAGCTGCAGAAGTTTCAAGGAAAGACAGAATATCAAATCACGAAATCAGACGAATGCTAGAATAAAGCCAGTCTTACAGGTCATCAAAGAGCAACAAATGAAATGGTTTTGGACACCTAACAAGAATGCCCTGGTACTATCTGCCACAGCGAGCCACACTAAAAACGTTACAACGGGTATAAAGCGAGTGGAAGACCTCGGAAAAGATGGAGTGATGGCATTAAGAACAGCCTTACAGAAATGAACATCAGTCTTAATAGTGCTCTTGACAGAGCTCATCAACGAACATTACATCTCCCCCCGACACTTCCATGAGGTACAAGGTGGAAGAGAAGAAGAAGAAGAAGAAGAAGAAGAAGGTTTTAGTTTCTTTAAATGCCTATGACTAAGCATAAACCAGCAAATCAAATTTAAAATTCTTCAGAGCATATACCTTCCTGTAACAACATACTGATGTGAGCCATGGATTATTTTGCTATAATCAAGTTTGAAGTGTGAACAACGGATCAACATCATGGCACAACATCATGGGTAGTAACCCATAAGTGCTTAGTTCTTCAAACTCAAGTTTGAGTCCGAAGAAGCTCAGCACAGTGCACAGGCTCTGTATCACCGGCGAGGATCTGAAATACTTTCCGCAGATTTTAAACTCCAAATTTTGCCCGGGCAGCGCCGTTAGGCTACTCTTTTCAATTTCCAACTGGCAAAAGAATTTTACCGTGCGCAAAAATGCACACGGGCGTCCAATCTCACTACACAAAGACCAGGGAAAAGTCCACGTGAAAAAATCCTAGCCAGCCCTCACCGGTGATTGAACCCGGAGTCTCTAGCACTCGAGGCGGATACCATGCCTGGAGACCACACAGCCTCCCCCCCCCCCCCCCACCGGCTGCTATCATCAAGTAAGAATATCTAGGTTTTTGTGACGAAATACAGCAGGCACATTCCAAGAATAGCACAGAAAAAGACAAGCAATATGGATATTTTACAACATCTGAACATGAAAGAAAAGTAAATAGCAAAGCTCATCTTTTACCGAAACGTAAAGTAATGTGGCTATCAAACATTACATTATCTTGGAAAGAACAGCCGATTGAGTTCATGGCACTGGGAATAAGAGGCAGAGGCCGACTAGCACGAGGTGGTTAAGACCAAAGGAGACCCTTAAATAGAAAAGCCTTTTAAACGATGACACTGGAGAGAGATAAATGTGATGATTATGATGACGATGAATTTCCGGCCGCACCAGCAGGAAATGTGTAGAACTTTCATCACCCACCAAGTACCGATTGTCTGTACAATATAGTTCTAGTTCTGTATGCTCAATACGCATAAAGGCGTGGGAAAAAGTCCTAAGACGAAGACTGTTAACTGTTCCTTTGGTAAAATTGTTCAACTGTTGTACTTGTCCAAGTGGCGCCATTGTTGAATTAGGTCTACCGTGAAATTAGCGTGATTGTTTGATATTTTTGTGTTGCGATTGTGACATTGTTAACCTAACTCAACTGAGCGTTTGAGACCCGTCCCCTTTACTCACCAGAACTATTCCTATAGTAATAACTTCGGGCTAGGTTTGTCAATAAATGCTGCTCTGTGGCTTCCTGTGGATCCCTGGCTTAGAGGTTAGTAGATGTGGTTAACAATGCCGTGATCCGCAAGTACTGCGGTTCATTCATGGATGGCGACAGTTAAAAAAAAAAAAATAACTGTTGTGATATACAAACATTGAATGGTACTAGAGCCGCGTGTGCATGCTGGGACCTAAGCACTAATATATTCCCAAAGACAACTGTGGTACAATGCAGCCAGTCTTCATTGTGATCGTTGTTGTTGCAGACTACAAGCACAAATACATATGTAGATAGCCAACTACCATTGGAGCTGCGCTTACCCGGGTCTGCTGTGTCAAAACAATCTGGTTATAGTTACACGCTTTACAGACGCACTGGTAACTACGCATCCAGTAGCAGATATGCCTTCTTTATGTCTTTTATTTATCAGTGTCAAAGTCTCCTAGTCAGATATTTCTGTTCTACTTCTTCTGCGTGTGGCGGGTAACTTCGCTTTACACTAGCGAATGCACTATGTGCACTTTACAGAGGGAACTACAAACAGTGAAACATCATACGGTCTTATAGTAACCCCAGCCTTGCTGGTTAAATGAGAGGATTCTGGGTTTGCCCACATCTATTCCCTACTGTTATTAAATTGTATATTTAAATGTATTAAAGTTATACTAGCTTTTGTTCACTGACACAATTACAGTTAAAATGAAACTTCAGAAAACTGTAAGAACATTAAAACTACCATTTATTAGGATTTTCAAATCAATATAAATTCAAATGATAACTAAATGGCTGTGGATATAAAATCCGGTTATAAAAAGATAGTGGTCAACTGTCCACTTAGCTGTAGCTTATGTCAGCTTCTGGCTAAGCCTCGGTGACACATCAGGCAGGCCGAATCTTCCAGTCCAGTCCGGACAATCGGGTATCTGCAGCTAAGCTTAGGGATCTACTTCTGGACTACCATCTGGAATACAAGTCTGGAACCCTGGCAGGAATTCAAACAGAAAATTGGACCACAGGCAGACTAACAACTTTAGGTCTGAACCGGTCAATTTCTGAATTGAAAAGGGACAGGAAGTCAGGAGGAAGTAACTCTTCAGTCCCCCTTGCCCTACTCTTCGCCTATATTACCTTTCAACTCTTTAATTATAATTTTGCTACAATAAATCATTAAGAAAAAGGTAAGGAAATTTCTTAATTAATCCAGTGTTATTATGCTAATTAAAAGCAATAGGAAAATGTTTAGAACTTTGGTAATAATATTATCTAAACAAGCACTTTTTAAAAGGACAGAAACAGCTGTCCAGACCAGCTCGTCACATATGCCCAACGAAGATAAGTTTGATATTTACATATCAAACTTAAACTGGCCTGGATACTGTTTCTGCTACCTACAATCCACACTGCTAAATTATCCCCTAATTAAATGCTATGGGATCTCAATAGGAACAAAGAATTTCTCCTTAACAACTGACTGGGATTTGTAGCCCCGTCCCAGCGGATATGACCGACTGCGACTAACATACCAAAGTCTTTTCCCAGAGAAAGTCAAGGCGGACTGTCCGCTTCTCTGAATAGAAACAATCTTAACAAAGAAAAGATGGCATGAAGGAAAGATTAGTTCAATGTTCAAAATACCTGTCTGAGTGCTTCTTATCCATGAAACTATCTGGGAGGATTTACATGGAAGAAAAGGTAAGCGCTGCTTACGACAGTGTACAGACCCTACAGTCTCAACCGTAGACTGGGTCTTGTGGGTTTCATCTGAAGATGAAGTAAAGGAAGGGTTCTTCCTCCTCTTGGCTGCACTGGCACAGACTGAAGTTTCTGGCCTGGTTGCAGAGGATTTGGCATAAGCCTTACCAGCTTTAGGGTTGGGATCATTAATGTTCCTAACTAAACTGGCAAAAGACCTGAGCTTAAGGAGTTTACTCTTTAAGGGGTTCTCAGTAGACCTAGTTAGCTTTTTAGCAGTCTGCCTAGCTATCGGTCTAGTCTTGGTGAAACACACAACTCTTTCAGAAGAGGTGTCCACAAATGCTTTGGTTGGCTCATCTTGGATGGACCAAGATGCGAGACTTTTGGTCTCTCATGACCTGCTTATTTGCAGTCGTCGGGTTTGTCAAAGTTGTGCTTGCCCTTGGTTCTGAGGGGACACAAACAACATACCCTGAGACCTCACTGGCTTATCAGAAGCCTGAGACTCATTTTTCTGGGTTAGTCAAAGTTGTGCTGGCCCTTGATTCTGAGGGGACACAACAACATACCCTGAGATCTCAGTGGCTTTTCAGAAGCATGAGACTCATTTTCTTGGTAGTCAAAGTTGTGCTGGCCCTTGATTCTGAGGGGACACAACAACATACCCTGAGATCTCAGTGGCTTTTCAAAAAGCATGAGACTCATTTTCTGTGGCAGTCAAAGTTGTGCTGGCCCTTGATTCTGAGGGGACACAACAACATACCTTGAGACCTCAAGGACTTATCTAAGGGCTCTGAGACTCTTTTTCCCTAACTTGTAAGCAGGACTGAGATGCATTTTTGCTTCTCTCAGTAAACTCTAGGATATCACTCGACTTACTGGAAAAATCTATGTCTTTAACTAGCACATTACTTTCTACTGACTGCGTGTGAGAATAAGTAGTGGGAGCATGGACATAACAGACTCCGCTTTACAAGATACTATCTGCAGCATGGAGCTGAAGTCTTCTGTCTCGCCACCTACCTTCTTCAAAGTTTCCTTGCTGTGGCAAGCTTCTAGATAAAATAATATTATCTAAAATGGGGTTGGTTTTGGATTGGAATTTGACTTCTTATTTCATGCACCCAGATGATTGATGGACAGAAATCACCATCCCTTTGTTTTCAACTGCAAGCACCTGTGGTATGAGCCCACTGGTGGGTCACTGCAGCCACAGTTTCTCATTCTTTGTGATCTGAACCCATGTGCCAAGGATGAGAATATTCTGAAATAGGACTGTGTATTCCAGTTCTGGTGGGGTAAGCATGTTAACCCTTTAAAGGAGTACTACTGTGCAGACATCAGAACTGATACTAGGATTTCCTTGGCTTTTTGTGTGACATGGAAGTGTTGGCTTTGAGAGTATTCATGAACATCTGGTTTCCTAAATATTTCCCCATACAGTGATTTATCTGTTGGCGGGTAACTTCACCATACACTAGCGAAAATCATGTGCTTTACAAGGGATTAGGTACAAAACATTGAAACACTTCATACCTTTTTATAGTCCCCACCTATGCTGGAAACCGGAACTGGCCGAGATTTCACATGAGGACATAATGTTACTTAATTAATATAAGTATAAAATTGAAAATACCAATGCACGTTTCTGACACAATAGCAAAATAAACAACTGTAATTCAATCATCAAATCGATAATAGGTTTTTCAAACAATGTACATCAAATAGATAACTAAACGTGGTTGTGAGGATAAAGAAATTTATAAATAGTTGTGGTCAACTGTCCATGTGTAGCATTATGTTCCAGAATCTGGCTAACCTGTGGAATTAATTCAGAGGAATAAGCAGTCCGGACAATCGGGTACATCAAATTAAACTTATTCTTTCTGGAATACACTGGAACCCTGGCAGGGAATTCAAACAGAAAATTGGACCACAGGCAGACTAACAACTTTAGGTCTGAACCGGTCAATTCTGAAATTGAAAAGGGAACAGGAAGTCAGGAGGAAGTAACTCTTCAGTCCCCCTTGCCCTACTCTTCGCCTATATTACCTTTCAACTCTTTAATTATAATTTTGCTACAATAAAGCATTAAGAAAAAGGTAAGGAAATTTCTTAATTAATCCAGTGTTATTATGCTAATTAAAAGCAATAGGAAAATGTTTAGAACTTTGGTAATAATATTATCTAAACAAAGCACTTTTTAAAAGGACAGAAACAGCTGTCCAGACCAGCTCGTCACAATAAAAACAAATTATATATATATATATATATATATATATATATATATATATATATTGAAGCGACGGAGATACGGGTTTATAGATGAATGATGAGAATACCCTGGGTAGTTAAACAGATTAAGGAAGATGTTTTGAAAAAAAAAAAAAAAAAAACTAACTTGTGAGTTCCCGCATCAGAAAGAGACAACGAGATTGGCCGCATCAAAAAAAGACAATCTACATTCTTTGGTCATGTCATGAACAGGAAAAAACTGGAGTACATTGTGACAATGGGAATTTTGGACCGAGAAAGAGGTAGAAGGAGACCGAGAGAGAAGAAGCTTGGCAGTCTGAAACATGAAAGATCATCTGTGCCAGAAATAAATGAAAGAATATGTGACATAAGGTTGCGACAGACGGGATGACTACCAATACTACACGGTATGGCCTATACAAAGAAGTCTGTCCTTACTTTCTATACAGTTCAATGTTTATACCTCTGAAGCCAAGATAAGTCGGTCTCCTGTAACTGACTTTAAACACTGCTATGTTAGGATTTTAAAGCTATAATTAAAACCCCATAAGACAAAGATGGTACAACATCTGTAAATTAAAAAAGAATATAATCCAATTGAGTAAAGGTGTGGGTGATGTTTTTTAAAGCAATAATTACAACCCAAAAGACAAAGACGGTAACACTTCTGTATATTAAAAATAATAACACGAAGAACACACGGAAGCATGCACAGCAAGGATCCACCGGTCATCAGTAGAGAGATCCTTCGTCGACAATTGTTTCGGCGTATTACTTACTTAGACAATCTCGGAAGGTGGACCGACCTTTGTCATGAAGCCATTTTCCCATCTTCCCCTGTTACACTTCATCGGACCGGATCAGGACAAGACGAAATGGTGACTTTGCAACAGGTGCTGGTGTTATATTGTCACTGCGTTAGCAAATTAGACCAGAGTGACTAGCTTATGGTTAGTTCATCAGACAATTGTTAGGCGTTGGCATTTGGTAAAGAGACACCGGCATCCATTTATCGGACACTTTGGCTTTTAAGGGATAGGAAGCTCTTTTCCGCTAGGGACTCGAACCAGTCTACCGAGGCCCACCCCCCACGACGTTCTGTTGCGTCCAGGGCCAGCTCGAAGCTTTTTCAGCAGCTTTGCCCAGTTGTTTTAGTGACTGTTTACGCTAGTTTCCTTGCATGCCCAGCGACTTTAGCACATTGTACGTTGAAGTAGAGATAAAACCTCTTGCGCCTATTTCGACAGCAAAGATTTTTACTGCATACGCTTCGTCTCTCAGCCCGCCACGAGCTCACCGTACCTCTGGAGCTTGTACACAAGATTTTATTCCCTCCGCGACTCGTACGGCACAGTAAGCTCAATCAGTATGTGTTGGTCGTTTTCGCGCAGAGTGCAGAACTATATCAGGTCTCAGGCTTGATTCTGGGAACCTTTCTAAAGCAGGCATTAACAAGTCCCTCAGTCAAGCATTAATGGAGCGTATACTATCTTGTTGATTTTCCTTTATAAATCTGCCCAGCCTTGAGGAAGCGCATGGGGTGACGGTGGGACTGGCCTTCGCGTTTGCCATCACCCTGGCCTGGTCCACAATGTCCGCTAACTCTTTCTGGACTTTATTGTGGCGCCCTAGCCTAGGTCTTTTCTGCACGCGGACAATACCTACTCGAGCGTCTGCTTAGCTCTGCACAGTGAGTATGTCGGGTCGGTAGTCGCATGCCATGTTGACACCAGACGGTAACACATCGTACGCAGATCTCACGACAAAGCTCAGCCACAGCGAAGCCATTCGCCAGATCTTACTCAATGTGAGTATTCGTCAGAAGGCGCTCTCGGACCAATCCACTAGCCTTGCTGCGACTGCTGTGCTGCTGTATTCACCCAAGTCTCGTTTTCGGCGTCCCTTATCTGCTGTATTACCATGTCTCTGCCCTCTTTGGTCGTGGCTTTGGACAACCAACTGACTTTCCCATGCCCCAGGCCGCGTCGGTCGGTTCGAATGTAAGCCATGACTTTTTTAAATTTCAGTACTTCTTGGGCAGATTCTGTCGCATCTAGGGATTTTCATGTCTTACCTGTCTTTAGAGCGGGCTGGACAGCTGTCACCGTCGGGTCTTACCTTGCCGACTTTAAACTCTTGGGGTATTGACTTTAACGAAAGAACTGGCTTAGCCTGCTTACAACACAGAGCAACATCGGTCAGACAAGGCGGTGCCCCAAGCTATTTCCTCTTAGCTGTGTTGACCCCCCCCCCTCCCCCACCCCACCATCGTTTCCACTGCAGTCTGCTCACTTCGTACACGAGCAGCGACCAGAGGAGCTTAGGAGTCAACATAAACTGGAGATTACAGGTCTTGAACTTCCTGATGAACTATTGGCTCTACGACTTTGGAGGGAGAGGACATGTAAATGTATGTTCTAGTCTGGATGTTGCCAGGCTAGACTTGTGCACTTACTGACACGCTTGGTAACGGAATACAGTCTTCGTGTTGCTGGCGGGTGCTGCAGTAGTAACAGGTTTCCAGCGTGAGAGAGCCCCAAGGTAAAGTGACAGGCCGCAGACGAGAGGTCTGGATAGTTTTCATAAAGATCTGCATCGGCCTGTATGGTCGAATAAAGAGGTCGAAGAAATAGAAGTAATCCATTGAATGGCAAGACTGTAAACAGCTTTTCGGCGGTGTTTTGTTGTTGTTGTTTGTTTTTTTTTGTTGTTTGTTTCCATGTTGTAATGTGGATTACAGCCAGACTGCGATATTTCCGCCTCTAGGTCCATAAGATCTGATTTCAGTAAAGGATGAGAGCAGACTACGCCCCACGACTGCATGCAGTCTTTAATATTCGCTGAATACAGTCGTGCGATTTAGGCTGCTTGCGGTCGTGTGACGTAGTCTGCACTCTCCCGTGCGACCTAGACTACATGCAGTCATGGGACGTAGGCTGCATGTAGTTGTGGGACATAGGCTCAGGCTGTGGGGTAGGAGGGTTGGGGTTAGGGCCAGTTCTAAATGCTTTGGGCCTTTAACAGCGCTCACATCGTGGAATATACAACTCGCAATATCTCAGGCCACAGACAACAGAGAGTAAAATACACCGTGATGCTGGACGCTCACTCAGCGGGACACCCCCTTCGAAACGACGATCCATGAATTGGGAAGGAAAGTCAACCTTTTTCTGGGATGGAAAGCGTTCAAAGAACAATTGTTTATTGTGGCATATATTCCACTGCGTGTTACTTTTGTTTGTTTCGTCGCCCTTAGTCTGCCCTCTGTGAAAGGGGTGTCCGTAATTCGTGAATTGGTCTTCGGCATGAATTTTCTGGACCTGTCAGTATTCCTGCATCCAAAGTTAACCCTAACGCTGACCTTGACCCTAAAGCCTAAACAGTCGTTTACATAAAAGAGAGCTGCTCACTTTCGTTTTGGAAAAAATAAACCTATGCACGTTCATGTGGAAGACAGTGTGTCGACAAAGTAAAAGGAAGTCCGAACCTTTTTCCGCAAGCTATAAATACACTGGTTCAGGCAGTTGTATACAATCACGACGCAGTCAGGTCATACATTTTTTAGTCTGTAGGACTGTCCCGGGGAATTTCCTACGAAGTCTCGCGCCGAACGAGATGGGGTAAAAAAAAAGGAATAGAAAATACCAGGCCCCCCCCCCCCCCTTTTTTTTCCCTTCCCCGGTCGATCCAGCCTTAAATAGATTCCAGGAAATGTCGCACAAATTAAAGGCAGCCAGAAAAAAATTGTGACCACATCGGGCCAGCGAGTGGCGACTAGTCAATGGAAACACGAGTCGATAATAGTATACAAACTGCCACACTGGCATGAAAAATGGCCCGTTACTTACTCCTAAAAAGCAAAAAAACAGGTATTTGTGGGGAAAACAAAACTGGCTTCCGCTGAGTCGAGACGTTTGCCTTTTGTGTCAGTTAAGTACGTCAGTCATCCAAAAAACAAGCAACAATTTTAAGAGAACACAACAAATCATGATCACAATGTTTTTTATTATCGTTACACCAAAGAACTACTTGAGCTCATTGAAGTAAGACACTGCACATCTCACAGCAAAATGATCTAGAATATATGGATATTAATTAATTTTTCACAAGTGATTACCCTACTTTATTGTATGGGCCGGAAACATGGAGAACTAACGCAGCTATTAATAAATTACAGACATTCATTAACTGGTGTCTGCGCAAAAAAGAGGGAAGTAAATGGTATGATGGAATAACTTATGTAGAGCTTCGGGAGAGGACTAAACAGGCTACAGTGGACCAAGAGGTGAGGAAAAGACGCTGGCATTGGATAGGACACATACTGAGAAAACAGGAAAAAACATAACTAGAATGCCTTTGCATTGGAACCACCAGGGGCATAGGAGTAAAGGCTGGTCAAAAAATACACGGAGAAGAGAGCTGGAGAATGAAGTTAGAAAGATTGGGAGGACATGGGGAGAGCTCCATGCAATGGCGAAGGATAAAACGACTTGGCGTGAGTTGGTTGAGGGCCAATGCTCCATTGGGGGAAACGAAAGACAAAAGAAGAAGAAGACCCAAATTTAAAAAAAAATTAAAGAATGCTTATCATCACAATAGCAACAAATGCTGATGGTAAGCGTAGGCAGTCCGAGGACACCCCCCCCCCTTTTTTCTCCTCCTCAATTCCCCCCCCCCTCCCACATTATATGAGTTCCAGTTGAGTATCTCTGTCCCATTTCTGTTATTTCGTTATTCTGTGTACTACAGTGCTCATTTTGTCCAGCTGTGTGGTTTTTCTTGCATGTCCAACAAGGTTTTGTTTGGAGGTAACCACTGTCGGTCATATCCGGTGATTTGGTTTCGTTTTCCAGTAATGACTAGTGCCTACTCAGACACATTTGGTGGGGCACTGCTCGTGATCGGGCACGTCTACAGCTACACACTCTCGCTTTCCTGAGTGCCAGGAAGGCATAAAACAATACTTATGTATTACACAGACATGTCAACCCATCTTGTGCCGATTGGTCTATTAAAAATATAGGTCTAGCCCTATATGCCCTATACACCTAAAGGCGTGGAAAAGGGTCCTTTACTTTATACTTTACTTTAGTTATACAGACATGTTAACACTTTTTTAATGTCAGCTTTGACGTCTGTATTAACAAATACATCCACTTTAAATATATGACATACATTATACCATTCTCTTGTAGACTTTCTAGAACATTCGAAAGACGAAAATTTGTGTGGCCAGATTTAAGTTAGTTGATGCCAACATTTCTAGAAAGTCATGTGTTGACAAACAAAGAGAGTCATTAGTATCACCTGTAACAACCTTTACATTTATTGATATAAATACCATTTTGGGCTTACGAATTATATCAAGACTGTTCAGAACAATACAAGCCACAGGTAAATAAATATGTCAATGAATATATTTAATTCTTGGCTGAACTGGTGGCTTCGGTTCTCAGAGCATTTTACTCTCACTGTCAACTATTTATGGGCCATTTTCATGACAGTATCAAGAATACATGAACCATTTTCATGACAATATCAAGAATACATAGACCATTTTCATGGCGGTGTCAAGGATATATGGACTATTTTCATCTCACTGTTGGAGATTCGTGGGGTTTTTTCAACTTACTATGGGGTGTGGCGGATTCATTCCCAAAGTCAGTGATTCATGGACTACTTTCATTTTGTGGCCACCACTAAAATGATTGTTAAGGAGGTTCAATAAACGTCAAATTTTGGCACTAATATTTCTAAATCAGTCCTATGTCTTAATAAAATCCAAGATGTGCAACACTATAAATATCAAAGCCATTTCTAAAATAGGGGTAATTAGAGTGATGTTGATTATCAAGAAATGAGTTACAAACTGTGACTATAATAAACCTCAGAGGGAAAAGAAAAGTTGCTCCCCCAAAAAAACCGAACATTTTGACGAGAGTTTTAGCAACTTATGATGGTTTCACGTGACCTATTTGTTTGTACAGAATCCCTTTGCGTGTCCGTTGATAAAGATTTTGCTCGAAACGTTCGGTTGTATTTCTTTGCGTCCGTTTCTTTCCCTCGTCTAGAATTCTGGTCATATTTGCGTAAACTGTTTGTATATTTTGCTTTTGCTAGGAAGAGATGACTTATGATTACAGTTTTATGTACAAAATAATGGCAAATGATACAGATTATATACTTGTATTTCTGACTGAAATGGTTTTATGTAGAACAAATGTACAGTATTCTATACTGGCAGTTTATCTGACCTATTTGTATGCAGACTGCTAGTTACTCGTCTCTCAGACATATGCACTCTGATTTCAAAGGATACACTCTAGTCGCCTTTAACGACATTCATGTCAGGAGGCAGTAGGTCTATTCACCCACCACCCCTCACTCAAATGGTAGGTAGGTAGGTAGTTGTACCCCACCAGGACATCACACAAGCGATAAACACCCGGTGGCACAAAGTGCCACCATGCGGATGAGGATTACCCTTTGGAGAGGTACCAGAAACCATGTTCAGCCGTTATACCATATCTATGGCTAAGCCATATTTATGGCTCGGCAATAATCAGAGCCTCCGGGAAAAAAGCCAGGGTGTGGATTCAAAATAAAATTAAAACATTGCATCCCTCGAGGGAACGACTAGCAAGAGTAATACTTTTTCAAGGCAACACTCAAATGGGGCCAGGAGACACCACGGGGATAAAAACAGGGAATTACATTTGGCAGTTATAAATTAGTATACACGGGATGAACGTAAAGGTATGCATGATGGGATATCTAGCCTTTAAGGTTTGCATCTTTAGCTGGTGTATTTTCGTCTCCGTTCTCAGCTTTCCTTTTTATCTTTTTCTCCTCCCATTTGAAGACTAGCAGCATGAACACGAATGTGACTTGTATAACAATATTGACACCCACATCGACGCCAGAGATGATGTACCTGCAGGAGCACAGGGGAATGAATTCATGGTAAGTGCCAGTTCAGTGAACATCTACAGTTAGGTTTTATCCGTTACAGAAATTGCAAACCACCTCTTGAACCATCTGCTTATTCTTATTCTTCCGAGTTCACCAGTTGTAAACTCCGAAAGTTCTCTTTGTTCGTCTACTTCTGGACTGTAGTCTTGTTCCATAACTTGAATTCTGCGTGCACATCTGTTTTACAGATTTCGCTTAAATGTAAGCAGACTATTGCTGATAATGTATCGTAAAACTACAAAAAAAAAATCAACAAATATTGGAAATGGTTTTTAAGTCCACATCATGAAAAGCGGGAGTGGCCCTGGCGTAGCGGCTAGATGTTCGCTTGCGGAAGCAGACTTTGAAAAATAAATTTGCCCCCCCAAGTCTACCCAGCTTTGAGTGGGTACAGGGTGCTGTCCTGCGAAGTAAAGGCGGCCGGTGTGATGCTGACCACACAACCCATCTTGTGCCGGTTGGTCTACACAAATTTAGATCTGGTCCTATATGCCCTATACACCCAAAGGAAGCAACAGGGACCTTCACTCTTTACAAACACAAAAAGCAACTACCCTTAACTACCCTTTGTGATTTTACTCGACAGTTGTAACATTCAGTAGTCGCCACTACTTTGTTATGTGGCTACGTGGCTTAGAAGTAAGTGAACATGGTTAACAAATGTATGATCCTCCAGGGCTAGAGTTCTTTCAAAGCTGTGGACGGTTAACACAAAACAAACTTCACAATAGTCCCAGAGTTGGGCAGTGAATGAGACTTGAACCGCTCCACGTGACACTCAGTGCAGCCAACCTTTATTCTGGACAGTGCACACGCTTTCTCTTTTCTCTATTGCCCTCTAAATGGTCAGCAGCTTTATCTTATTGGAAATCAACCCAAAGAGATCTACTGGCAGATGATCTACTGTTGAATCTAACTGGGTATTTCAAAGCTATGAAACGCCTTCGCAACACCTAACCAACAGATGCGGACAGTGATAATGTGTAATTATAAAAATTAAAACCACACAATTCTTCATTGTGAAAGCTTGTGTGTTAGTGTGTGTGTGAGTGTGTATGTTTGTGTGTGCATATATTATTTATGTATGTTGTGTATGTATTTATGCATTCATACACACTCCTGGACAGCCATCCAGCATTGAAGAAAGTCATAAATCAAATTATCATAAAGCAAATATGTTTGGTCGACAGAAAGTGGCACTGATCCACTCAAAAAGATACAATTCGCCAAACAGACACTATGATATCATCGACGTGCTCGCCCTAGACTCAAAAGCTGGAGAATCGTCAGCACTATTCCGATAGGGTTATCAGGATCACACAGGTCAGCTATGGCCATTATCACATACCCTAGTGTCCAATTATACAAGGTCAATTATATTAACATCAGGTTCTGTCAGGTAATCATCAGACTATCCTATTTCCACCTTTATGGTCAACGGGTCACTCCATTGTTGCTTCGTTCTGTGTCAATGAAAACTACACAGAATATCAATCACCACACAAACTGCGTTCTTTGCCAATCCAACAACAAAAACGCCCATTAAATGCAGAGATCTGCCAACACAGACAGTCCGACTCTAGAAATGCAGTGCATTGTCGATGTGAGCAGCACTTACAACAGATCGGTAGTTGCACACGTAATTAATAGGATAAGGCACTACCATTCTCTGGCAACAGGCCACTCGCCATTGTCTAAATGTGCAGGTACAACACAATCCACCTTTGGAACAGTCTCACGCCATGCACTCAGCTCAGTGACTGGGCAAAGGAACTATATCCTTCTAATCTACATATGAAGGAAGATGCAACAGCTAAACATTGTCAGAAGCAAAAACTTACCTTGAATATAACAATAAACCTGCATATTCACCGAATGGACCGGAGTCCCGCTCTATATGGATAGAACCCAAGATCCTCTTACAGGCAGGAACCTGGCAGTCCGGAGCTAAGTTTTTGCCAGTGAACGATTGCATAAATCTCCACATGGCAACACTAGCTGGTTACTGACAAAGGCGTGAGCGTAACAAGGTTATCAACAAAAGAAGAAGAAGAAGAAGAAGAAGAAGAAGAAGAAGAAGAAGAAGAAGAAGAAGAAGAAGAGAAGAAGAAAGAAGAAGAAGAAGAAGAAGAAGAGAAGAAGAAGAAGAAGAAATAGAAGAAGAAGAAGAAGAAGAAGAAGAAGAAGAAGAAGAAGAAGAAGAAGAAGAAGAAGAAGAAGAAGAAGAAGAAGAAGAAGAAGAAGAAGAAGAAGAAGAAGAAGAAGAAGAAGAAGAAGAAGAAGAAGAAGAAGAAGAAGAAAAAGAAAAAGAAGAAGAAGAAAAAGAAGAAGAAGAAGAAGAAGAAGAAAAAGAAGAAAAAAGAAGAAGAAGAAGAAGAAGAAGAAGAAGAAGAAGAAGAAGAAGAAGAAGAAGAAGAAGAAGAAGAAGAAGAAGAAGAAGAAGAAGAAGAAGAAGAAAAAGAAAAAGAAGAAGAAGAAGAAGAATTTAATTACGGTTGCCTTGGTAGAGCCAGAATAGATGACTAGACTGGCCTTATATAGCACGCAGTTCAGCTTCTAATTCTGCGCCAGATCAGTGACAGGAATAACAGTAACTACAGACAGGGAAAATACAAACTACGCCAGGTGTACAACTGAAGAGTTCAATACCTGATTTTGTCCCGGTCGTACAGTGTGCAGACAATCCCGTCTTTCACTAGACAAGCATCGTCGATGACTTTCCCGAATAAATTTGGCGATGGAAGACCCACTGTAGACAACACACACAACAAGTGATTGCCTATAATAACCAACTTAGCCATGGACAGTAAGCTATATGTTCGAAGGACAAGTTAATTGGTCATGTGACACACAAGGTCAGTAAGTCATCCAATATACAGGCAGGTTTAAACAGTTATTTATGGTTGGAAGTTCAGGGAGTCATTGACTACAGAAATTAAAACGAGTCATAAAACGTTAGAAACTCAAAGGAGTAACAGACTAGAGATTTTGTTAAAGGAATCATAAACTATAGAATGTTAAAGAAGTTATAGACTACTGAAAGTTAAAGAAGTCATGGACTATAGAACATTAAGGGGGTCATGGGCTTTAATTATCTAGTTAGATAATCAACAGATTGTCTGAAATGCATATCGGGTTGTAGTTCCCATCTTCAGTATATCCCCCAGTGCACGGTGTCTGATAACCCTAGTTCTGCTGGCTTACAATTCTTCTTTGGCTACGTGTTTAGTGTTTATTTCTGGTAGTATGTCTTTTTACATGAAATTCCTGTAGTCTGTTGAATGTTTTTGACTTAGTGTCGTCTCTTGAATCATTTACTCGTCCTGCCTCATTGAAAGCATCGAGAACATCGACCCTGTCCACTGCGTATCCTATACATACCTAGGCCCTGTGAGGAAACCATTCCGCTAATCTATTCTCTCTTGACCCTGAGTGTCCTGGTACAAAAATGAAACTGATTCCTTCCAGACGCGATTTCATCAGTGACTGTAACCACTGTCTTCGACTCTATCTTGTCTAGATCTTCTTAAGCATGCTCATAGAATTACTTCTAAAGCAAGAATGGAAAAATCGTATACTACAGTTAAGCACCACCTTCCGCTTGAAAAGAACCAGTGAGATTCAGATAGAGAGACAAGGATTGAGAATGAGATCAAGAAGCTGACCCATCAAAACATCAAATGGCATATAGTTGTTCGCGTCTTCAAAACCAATTCCAGCAGCACAAGTGTCCATGCCTGAGTGGAATCTCTCGTATACATTATATGCAAAGATCGCTGTTAGGGCGATATCTTCCCAGGGTGGGTGAAAAGATACATAACTGCTCAACATGGAAACTTATATTTTTTGCAACTATCTTTCCAATTTTTACAAAATATCTAAAATATATCAAACGTTGATAAGACCAGTCGTTTTAAATAGCTCTGAAACTTGGAGGACAGCTGAAAGAGATGAAGCCTTATTACAGGTTTTCAAAAACAAAGTCTTACGACGAATCTTTACACCCGTCAAAGAAGCAAACAGCGGGGAATGGAGAGTGAGAAGCAATAACGAAATTTATAATCTGTTTAAATCACCACTGATCACTGGCATCATGAGAGCTAATAGACTAAAATGGTTGGGGCATATTGAGAGATGTCAGATGACAAAGAAGAGGAAACTGTATACACGAGGGAGATGAACGGTCGGAGACTGCGAGACAGACCAAGAAGACGATAGAGAGATAATGTCCAGACAGACCTACAAACACGTGGTGTCACTAACTGGAAGAAAAGGCCAACCAGAGAGATAAATGGAGGCGGGTGATATCTGCAGCAGTGAACCTCAAGGGCTCGGAACGCTTAATAATAATAAGAAGATCGTTTTAAGCAGTTGACAGTATATTTTTGCAAAGTAATTAAACGGTAGTCCTGTGTTGTTTTGTGATCTTCACCAGGATACGACAAACGGTATAAGGCAACTAGGCAGCCACTCTTCCTTGATTGTCGCAATATCAATGCTGCTGTTGTAGATACTCGCGTCCCACTAACTCCTCATCAGCCAGTTGAAGCATATCGGCTGCCAGCTGGACACACTGTGTTGCTTTTGTCTGCTTTAGGACAGCCTTGATCTCACCCGCTATCTTGTTCCTTCATGTCATGGGCACTACAGAAACATCTGAACAGGTCTTCTCGCAGCTTGGCGACTAACTAGATCTTGTTGGTGGTCACTCTGCTCAATATGGAGCAGAGTCATGCCGTTTGTGTTCATACGCTCTATACCAGGTAAGATCACCACTCTGAAAGTCTTGGATGCTTTTAATTGAAGATCCGCTATTCATACTTCTATGTAGGTGCCAGAACCTCTCCATGGGTGATCCTCATCCACATGGTGGTACTTTGTGTCATCGGGTGTTTATCGCTTGTGAGATGTCCCGGTGGGGTAAAAGAAGATAGACAGATAGATAGATGTGTAATGGATTTGTCCTTCCGTATCGATGTATACTATATGGAGAGCAACCCCCCCCCCCCCAACCCCACCCCACCCCTTTTCTTTTTTGCATGTTTGAGTGAAGCTTTTGTAGATGCATTCCTAGCAGACGACAGCAATGAATTAAGTGCGCTGTGTTCCTACAATCGGTCCCATGTTCATCTTATTCGATCTTGGGCGGGTAAGTTGGCGGCGTTTCTTAAGCATCTGATCTCACAGCTGTTGGTCAGTTAGTTCTTCCTTTACCAAATTCGCCGCAGTCAATTACAACCTGTCGGGCTGCATGGTCTCGAGGCATAGTGTCCGCCTCGAGTGCTAGAGGTTCCGGGTTTAATCCCCGGTAAGGGCTGGGATTTTTTCATGTGGACTTCTAGAAATTCCCCCCTGGTCTCTGGGTAGTGAGATCGGACGCCCGTGCGCACTTTTGCGCACGTAAAAAATCCCCTGGCAGTTGAAAATCGAAAAGAGTAGCCTAACGGCGCTGCCCAGGCAAAATGTAGAGTTAAAAATCTACCTAAAGCATTACAGGATCCTCCCTCGGTACTACAGAGAGTTTGCACTGTGCTAAGCTTCTTCAGGCTAAGACTTGAGTTAGAAGAAGAACGGGGCATTTATGGGTTACTACCCGTGTGTCATGATATTGTCCTGTTGTTCAAACCTCAAACC
>CAJHNH020002695.1:0-65000 GCA_905116865.2 Candidula unifasciata | reverse complement strand
GTCTGTCCGTACATCTGTCTATACATCTGTCTGTCTATACATCTGTCTGTCTATCGATTTTTATCCACCAAATAGTCGATGTGTCTGTCTGTCCGTCTGTTTTTTGCATGTATCTGACTGTCGGCTGTGTGTGCTGTGTGTTCCATCTTTCTTATAAATTCTTTTAGCTGAATTTCAATATGAATCTCGGTTTATCTGTCAGTTGATTTATCAGTTTTCGACAGGAGTCCCGTGCGCAGAAGAAAACAAAGGAGGAGGAGAAGAGAAAGGAAGAGACAAAGAGCGAGGAAGAGGGGAATTAGGAAAAGAAGTTAGAAGGAGAATACAAGTATGTAGAATAGAAAAAAGTCAATATGTGGAAGCTCAAAGAAGGCTTCAATATGTGACGGCTTCAAAAACGAAATTAGTATGAAAAGCTGAAAAAAAAATATATATATATTTTTAAAATATGGAAAGAGAAAATTTTTAACCTAATTTGCAGAAGCTCAATTAAATGTGTAAAAATAAAAAGAATAAACCTTGTATGTTCAAAGAAAGTATGCAATATGTGGGGGGGGGGGGGGGGGGGGGGGGGGGGGAGGACACCTTAAAGCTTGGATGTTTAAAGAAAATATTCAATAAGTGCAGGACAAAAAAAATCCAAGTTAATATGTAGAAGCTTACAGGTTAAAATAATGTCTCATGAAGTCTAACCAAGGTGAAATACTGAGTTGAGTTGAGCTGAGTGAAAAATCTACATCACAGCACTCAGTGCATTCCCTTGCGTGCTCCGTCCTCATCCTCCGCAGCCAATGTAGTTTAGGTAAACTACTGTAAACCATCAAATGTTATGTGTTTAGTTGTTTGTTTGCTTGTACGTACCTCAGTAAGAGCAGCCTCCTTGGAATATTTGCCATGCCACTGATCATTCCTTGTATGGCATGCAGTGCTACATAGAGATAGAAGTTCCTCTTACACGGGGTGGGACAAAGACCAGGAACCAACGTCATCGCTGCATCTGCGATGCCGGTACAGTTTACGAAAGTCTGGGGAAAAAAGGTCACATTGGGATACGTTTATACACAATTGCGAACTAGCTCGGTCTCTTACGAGGTAAAACTGGCCAAACTAAAAGGGAACAGATTCGGGAACACACTGGAGGACACAAGGTGGAAATAATAAGGAGAAAGGGTCTATCCGAATATCTCCCCCCAAACAGACAGTCGAATGTTTTAGGGGGTGGTAGGTAGGCTGCATGCAGTCGTGGGACCTAGGCTGTACTCTTTCGTGGGACGTAGGTGGGTTGGGGTTAGGGCCAGTTTAAGATGTTTTGGGGTAGTTCAAAGCATCAGAAAACAGGGAAACTCCCACTTACCACCCTCGAAAATACTGGACTGTCCTGTGACGTCATCCAAGGGGAAGATGGGAAAGCAGCGGAGAATGAACCGGATGGAGGATGACCCATTAAGAAAATCTCAAGAAGATAACGATAACAGGAACATATTGGCACTCAGAGAGGAAGGAGCAGGTCTAGCTTCTAGAAAAGCGACACAAAGCCAGAAAATGGCACACATAAAATGTTAGTCATGCAAGAGGCGCAAATAAACAAGTCCACAAATATAACCGGAGACTGTTGGAGGCTCGCTGCAGCAGGAGGTTGAACGCGGTACTTTGTGTGTGTATGTGTGTGTGTGTGTGTGTGTGTGAATTGAATGGAACACATAAGACAAAGTATTACATTGGGTTTTTTAATTAAACAGTAATTGAAGCAATGTTTTCCTGAGGTAAATTTGAGAACAGAAGACGCAAGATGTATTGAATATTTCGTTGTATCTAGTCGGGTTTTACATGAAACAAATAAAGGTATCATTTAAAATTGATTACAAATTTATCTACACTAACAAAAGTAATTACCTAACAATCAATCAGACAAACACATTATCTAGACTATCACTGTTTTGTGTCTTCTTTGTTGATATAAACCTTTTTTTTTTTAAATAACTAATTGTATCAGACATTTTTTAATTAATTAAATAAAAAGTAAAGAATTCTTTTTCATGTCTACATGCGCATTCGGCATATAGGGCTATACCTAAATTTTATAGAACAGTCAACCGCCTTTACTTCCCAGGACTTTTTCCCAGTGCCTTTTTAAGGCTGGGTAGTTCACCACTATGCCCATATGGATTGTGTGTACAGACTATATAACATATCCTAGAAGAATGACATTTGTAAAGTCCCATAAGAAAGGAACACTGCCCCAATGAGCCAAAACCGTACTCAAAACTGAACGGAACCAAAAAGAGAGCCTCACCCTCCACCAACAGAAAAGAAAACAGAGTCAATTTTATCACAAAACTCTTCTGTCGGTGAAAATTAGAGAGCGATCAGAAGAAGAGGAAGAATTCTCCAACATGTGTTTAGCTTCTTGATATGGTTCATAAAATGTTCTAGCATTCCATTATAGTTTTATTCTTTCCGGTGCATTTTCCAGTGGTGGCATAGCGAGGTCAGGTTGTACCCGATGCGGAACATTTCCTGTCACCCCAGAGGTATTGCAAGGCACCCGGTGACAAAATTGTATATTACCTCGTGTATACACACAGACTCGCTCACTCACATTTTTGTTGTTAAAAGCACATGTTGTTGCCACTGTCATCTGCTTAGTGATAATACCCAGCGTTGCAAGATATGAATGAAGTAAACAATTCAACTGCTAGATACAGAAACTGCAAATCGTTGTCTAAAGAAGTAGAAGTCACCCTAAAATCAGCAGCCTGCACAGGAAATTGAGCATAAGGTATATCACCAGTTCAGTGTCAACTGGCAGATGGTTTAGGCACATAAGATGACTACCAACAAAAATCAGATCACAAAAGGCATTACATGCTTTGATACTGTTACATCTGGACATGAGGTTTTGTGTAAAACGATGACTTTTTAACTTGAGCTAAACAAAAGGAGTAAAAAAATTAAGAAAAACAAAACAGACGGACAAGCGAAGACATACTTTGCCTATAGAACTCTCGCATCCAGCATGGCAAGGAGTCAAGTAGTTTCTACCGTCCGACCCACAGGAGATGAGTTGTTTGACAGCGTCGCAGCCACAGGCTTCTGTCATGTTGGCTGGGATACCGCTGTTTGGGAGCGGTAGAGTATGGACATTTTATACATGTGCCTGACATAACTGCAGCCTACGTAAATGTAACCTATATTTGTAAGTCCTATAATTTAAAAAAGATGCTTGAAGAAATAGGAAAAATATCTGGGTAACCACTAGATTCATCAAAAGTTATGACAGAAGATGACGCTACATTGAACAGATGCTGGGACGAAACGATCAAAGAATCATTAAATAGGCACTGGAGTGGGAAACTGCAGGTACCATCAGTATTGGATCTCTGCGCTGGCTGCTAAAGATGAGGACGGAGCACGCATGGAAATCCCCTGAGTGTTGTGATGTCAATTCTTGACTCAACTCAACTCAGCTCAAGTGGAATGGGAAACTGGGGGACTGAGGAAATGAGGACGCCGAAGACACACCACAAAGCGAACGTTAATGAAAAAAGACAATGGTGCTGGACAAGATTCCATCCATGATATCCAAGTGATTGCACATGATATAATAAAATGGATAAATATGTTGCGAGCCTTATGTGACATATAGTGACACAATAAGACACTGAAGAAATGAATGAATGAAAAACTTAAATAAATGTTTCCTTCATAAATGTGTTTTACATTAACCTGCCCTACATAAGTATGTCCTAGATTATTAGATCCTATATATGTATGTCCTATATTATTAGATCCTATATACGTATGTCCTATATTATTAGATCCTACATAAGTATGTCCTAGATTAGTAGATCCTACATAAGTATGTCCTGAATTAGTAGATCCTATATACGTATGTCCTATATTAGTAGATACTACATAAGTACGTCCTGGATTAGTAGATCCTATATACCTATGTCCTATATTAGTAGATCTTACATTCGTATGTCCTGGATTAGTAGATCCTATATACCTATGTCCTATATTAGTAGATCCTACATAAGTATGTCCTAGATTAGTAGATCCTACATAAGTATGTCCTGGATTAGTAGATCCTATATACCTATGTCCTATATTAGTAGATCCTACATAAGTATGTCCTGGATTAGTAGATCCTATATACCTATGTCCTATATTAGTAGATCCTACATAAGTATGTCCTAGATTAGTAGATCCTACATAAGTATGTCCTGGATTAGTAGATCCTGTATACGTATGTCCTATATTAGTAGATCCTACATAAGTATGTCCTGGATTAGTAGATCCTATATACCTATGTCCTATATTAGTAGATCCTACATTCGTATGTCCTAGATTAGTAGATCCTACATAAGTATGTCCTGGATTAGTAGATCCTATATACGTATGTCCTATATTAGTAGATCCTACATAAGTATGTCCTGGATTAGTAGATAATATATACGTATGTCCTATATTAGTAGATCCTACATTCGTATGTCCTAGATTAGTAGATCCTGTATACGTATGTCCTATATTAGTAGATCCTACATAAGTATGTCCTGGGTTAGTAGATCCTATATACGTATGTCCTATATTTTTAGATCCTACATACATATGACCTATATTAGTAAATCCTACATACTTATGTCCTAGATTAGTAGATCCAACATTCGTATGTCCTAGATTAGTAGATCCTACATACGTATGTCTCATATTAGTAGATCCTACAACATAAATAAATTTGTCCTACATATTTATGTCCTTTGTAAGTAGTCCTAGATCTTACAAGATAAATAAGTGTGTCCTACATACAAATGTCCTTTACTAGTAGTCCTAGATCTTACAAGATAAATTAGTGTGTCCTACAAACATATGTTCTTTGTTAGTAGTCCTTGATCTTACAAGATAAATTAGTGTGTCCTACAAACATATGTTCTTTGTTAGTAGTCCTAGATCTAATAAGATAAATAAAAATGTCCTACATATGTCCTTTGTTAGTAATCCTAGATCTTACAAGATAAATAAGTGTGTCCTACAAACATATGTTCTTTTTTAGTAGTCCTAGATCTCACAAGATAAATAAGTGTGTCCTACAAACATATGTTTTTTGTTAGTAGTCCTAGATCTTACAATATAAATAAGTGTGTCCTTATGTATGGCCTACACAACTGAGTCATGAACTACTCCGTCCTACAACTTACTTGAGTGTCTCCTACAAAAGTCTGTCCCACATACCTATGTCCTACACACATATATAGTTTACTAACCACAGAATAATTACACAGAACCTCGAACTTACAATACAAACCAGAAAAGGAAGGTGCGAATGAAGAACAAACTGATGTACGAGTCTCTTGTCAACAGAAGAAGAGAGTAATCTAATAAATTAGCAAACACCACAAACCGGGGAAAAACAATTACAATCCTGTGGACAGACTAGAGCAAGTCATTATTCTACACATTAGAACAAAGCACCATTGACTTTGCAGCCACATGTACATAAACTGTACGATTTAAAAATCAGTCATGTTCACTCGTAGACAGGCACCTGAGACAAAACATCAAGTCCACCAAAACTGTCCCAAAAAACAATTTATCAATGCAAAACTTCTGGCCAAGAAAAATAGCGGTCAAGATCAAATTTTACCGGTGCATTACAAAAGACAGTGAAGTTCACACAAGAGACAACACTGCAGATATAGACACACACAAGAGACAACACTGCAGATATAGACACACACAAGAGACAACACTGCAGATATAGACACACACAAGAGACAACACTGCAGATATAGACACACACAAGAGACAACACTGCAGATATAGACACACACAAGAGACAACACTGCAGATATAGACACACACAAGAGACAACACTGCAGATATAGACACACACAAGAGACAACACTGCAGATATAGACACACACAAGAGACAACACTGCAGATATAGACACACACAAGAGACAACACTGCAGATATAGACACACACAAGAGACAACACTGCAGATATAGACAATCAATTTCAAGCAAACGAAACATTAGGAACTTACAATCTGCCCTCGTGTCCATACACCGGCTGGTTATCACAGCCGAGAATAATCCACATGGGTGTAATGCAGATGGCGGCCAGATAGGTGACAAAGATGATCCACATGTATCCGACTTTGCTCTTGACCCTGCTGGCCAGCCAACCACTAGACAGGGTGGCTATCACGTGGCTGACAGCACCGGTAACTCCTGTAGAGATTTATATTAAATGTGTTTAAATATAAGTTAATGGTATTACATTATTCAGAATTGCCAGTGAATTGGCTTACCATGAACACGGAGAAAACTGCAATCATGTACCAACCAACACCAGACAAAGTGTGTACTGAACCAACCGTTTTGGTAAATAACAAGAAATAAAGTGTTTAGGATACTTTGGTAGTACACAGACTTAAAATATCCCTTTGGCGATAAGGTATATATATACAAGGATCGCTATTGCTGGCTGCACACTTGGCTGACTATCCACCCATAATCTTAGCAGTACCCTATCTCAGGGAGACAACATCGACGATGAGATCAATGTTAGAATCTCAAAGGACAGCAGCAGTTTCAGCAGACTTTATACCAGCGTCTGGAACAGAAGTGGTATCTCCCTGCTGACCAAACTAAAGGTTTACAAAGCTGTAATTCTTCCAATACTGCTCTACACTTGCGAAACGTGGACTGTGTATCAGCGCCATGCTAAAAAGTTTAATCAGTTTCGTATAACTTGTCTAAGAAAGCTGCTCAAAATCAAATGGCAAGATAAGATTCCCAAATACTGTGGTTCTTGAGAGGGCAAACCTACCTAGCATCCACACGATACTAAAGTATTATCAGCTTCGTTGGGCTGGTCACCTAACCCGCATGCCAGAATATCACCTCCCAAAGAGAGTATTTTATGGCGAGCTCCAGCAAAGACAAAGATCCCAGGGAGGACAGAAAAAGCGCTATAAGGACATTCAAAACTGCTCTCAATTCTGTTGGCATCAACACTGCTACGTGGGAAGCTGCTGCAAAAGAACGTTCTGGATGGCGTACGTCCCTCTGGCATGGGACATCAGCCTGCTAGGCAGCGGAGGTCGCACTGGCAGAGAAACGGAGGCATACTAGAAAGAATCTTACCGATAATTTCACACCTACTGCGGTTTCCATCTGTTGTGACACTGCTCAAGAACTTTTCAGGCTCATATTGGACTAATCAGCCACCTTTGTACTCATAATCATTGATCATTTCTACTCTGGATGAAAAATGTTCTTCATCACTCTTGATGGACGAACAACACACACACACACACACACACACACACACACACATATATATATATATATATACACACACATATATATTATACATAAACACACGTGTGTGTGTGTGTGTATGTGTTTGTCTGTGTCTCTATGTGCGGAGGAGAGGACACACAAGATATGTTCCACCACCGTGTACCACATGACCTTGCTACGAAACTGAATGTGTGTCCGCCTCTGCGTGTGACGATTCATTGATAAAAGAGAATAAATATTAAACCAACATGAGAAGAATGAGACGAACATGCTTGTGTTTGCGCGAGAGAGCTCGTTTATGTGTGCATTATGTCCGTGCATCAGTTTCTTCTTCTTCTATTACCCCAGCGAACTTCGTGAAACGCCTGTGGTGGGATGGCGATGGCGGAAGATGTATTTTATGTGTACTTTTCGATTCTGAAAATGGACCTAACATATTTAAACACACTTGTTTGTTAACTTTATGTAATATTTGTGGCCTAATATGGTTTCTGTTTTCCAACTGGAAGCCCTGTTTCATTCTGTCTAACGTTACATTTCTATTATAATTTTCACTTGTTGAATAATAAAAAATATACATATATTATGATTGATTTATTATGTTTCTGGTACTAATGCTCTTTCGTTGGTAAATAATATTTCTTAAATATAATTTACTGCTTCGCTATCCTTTTCTCTAAATATATTGTCAATCAATGAATCAGGTACCGTCTCCACAATGTAGGTTGGCTGCAATGGATGTCCTAAACGCTCTGACTCTTGTCTTAGTTGCATATTCTCCCCAGACTACTGCCCGTCCATCTCTTCCTGTTGTCCCCCCACATGTATTGTTGTCTACCAGTTTGCTCTCTTGCCATCAACCTTTCCCTCCTGTAGGGTTTTTAAAAGTGTCATGTCTTTTAGAGTGGCGACAATATTAAAATTATTCCTTTCTTTTCAGAAACTCCCTTTCTGACAAAAATATTATACGAGACAGAGGCAGACCAAGAGAAATGATTGTGGATAGCTTAAGACAGTGGCATTGAGGAATATCATCACTGGAATTGATCCAGAGCACCAAAGACCGAGATCTGTGGAGATGCACGAAAACCCACGTCAGCTGGCAAGGCACTTGATGATGATGTCTTAAGACATGTGGTTCTTGCTAGTCACACTCGACGTCGCCATGGGCTGTGACTCCCATGCTTCCCCACAGCACACTGGAAAGACGGAGAGATGCCAACAAGAGCAGTGACACTATACCCAACCATTTGTTTGCATTTTGTTTTCATTATTGCACGTGTGTTCTAACTGATATGTGCTGCGCAAAGGAACGGAACCCCAGTAGCGTAGCGACTAAACACTTGCCTACAAATCTGACCGCCTAGGGTTCCAGTCCGTATCCAGTCAATTTCTTGATAATTCACTATGGCTCTGATGTCAACCCAGCCTAACATGGGTGCACAGAAATACTATGGGAAGTAAAAGCGGGCCATTTAATGTTGACTGTATCAGCCATCATGTGTCGGTAGGTATATTCCAGTAACAAGCAGTTGTTATTTTAACTCTTTTCATCGCAAAGAGTTGAGCTTAAAGTTAATAAATACAAGAGGTTTCAAATGAAAACACTAACAGTGTGATATAAATTACAATAAGCATGCCATTGTTGTAAAAGATGTCAGGAGTATCAAGCACGTTGACATAACGGCGCAGACGAACACAGTGACGTCATAATAACAATTTTAATATGGCCGTCATACTTCTGAAATGCACAAAAGAGGAGCAGCATTCTGTTATCCGTCCAGCAGTAAAAGAAGTTAAACTAACAATGACGATATAAAGGACTAGACACAGAACCTTACCGGTCAACGTGGCTACTTCGGTCATCGAGACGTTATACTCGCTGGACATGTAGATGCTTCTGAAGACAGAGATGCCTTGTGTAGGGATGGACACAATGGCGATGTCGACCAGCATTAGGAGAAAGACTGGCCTTTTGAACACTCGCACCAGCGCCTTGGGGAAATCTGTCAGATACAATGTCTTTAGTAACTTAAAGTAATGATTCTTTTTATTGTTTCTTGTACTGACTAAAGTCAATGGTACCGTAAATTCTAATGTGTTGATTGAATGAACTGTTGCTACAAGCAAACGCAGCGACAAACAAATACTATGACGTTGCCCTGAAGAAGGAAGAGTAGGAGGAAAAAAAAAAGGGGGGGGGGAGCGAACGTGGGGAAGGGACTCAACACCATTACACATTGTGGTGGCGATAGGCTATAAAATCCAACCAACCATTGATGAGCTCTTTGGCTGCGAGAGTGTATCAGTGACAACCAACTCTTGATGAGGACATAACTTAAAAGTGACACGACCAGACGAAATTACAGACAAAGCGACACAAAACGCATAAGACATGGAAGAGTGAATATCACTACGTGTGGATGTACTCGTTTTTTTATGAATGTAAGTACAGGCATTGGTAAACGCATATGAAAGAGTTTGCGTGTGTACGTAATGTCAATTAGGTATGCATACACGGATAAGTATGAAAGGACGTACAAATATGTAGTGTTGTCTGCATGTATGAGTACTCGAGTGCATGTACGCATACACCTAGTTGGGTGCGTCCATATACTCCGGGGATTCATAAACAAAACCATCCCACTCCACAGCATGCATACAACATGCACATGACCGACAGGACTCATAACAAAAATATGACTGACAGCAAAAAGGGAATACAAGTGACTCGATAATGACAGGACTAGAACGCATAACCTCCAATACCACCCCATCACAGGAATGATAGCAAGGGTTGGTAACGTGATACACATAGTCCCGGCAAAAAGCCATGCTAGAATTCAGCAAGACGGCAACGACGAGAATTGACTGAATGGCCTCCCGCTCCCCTTCCCCCCACCTTTCCCTAACTCTTTCGGATGCACTATGAGTTTAACCCCCCAACCCATTCCCACAGAGAGCACTTGAGTTCGTTGCCCAACATGCCACAACAATTCTCATCGCCGATCATTTGGATCTCAAAGCGTGAGCTGGACGGTCCGGTTATATGGTATTTACGTACAACGGAGCTTAGCTATCAACACAACCCGATCACATAATAACAAATGACGACTGGACCCGCTTAAGACTCCATACAAACTCTCACACACATATCCATTACATGACTAACCGGTTCATATTACAGGAAGACAACTATAAGACCACTATGGTCACACGTGGAACATTTTCACATTTCGGAACTATTCACATTCAAAAACTGTTTTCAGTACTTTTTGGCAAAATTAAAATACTCAAAATTTTAAAACAATAAATGGTGGCCGAAAGGTCGTTGTGTTTGGAAGCTCGCTCTCCTTCGAGATACGCCAAATCAAAGGGAGACAGAACAAACAGGAAACACCAAGAATGAAGAAGGAAGACATGCACCAGTGACAACAGGACGAGCGGTTTGATTCGGATGGAAGCATTAAGCCAGAAATGGCACAAACACCAGTATTCAGTCACGAAAGTGACGCAAATAACCCAGACCACAAATATAGGCGGAGACTGTTAGCAGCCTAGGCTAGCTAGCAGCAGTCTGAACGTGGTCGAGCTTTTCTTTTTTTTTTTCTCTCAAAAGGACTTGGACTTGGACTTGATGAGCTCTGTTGCTGCGAGAGTGTATCAGTGACAACCAACTTTTGATGAGCTCTGTGGCTGCGAGTGTGTGTCAGTTACAACCAGCCTTTAATGAGCTCTGTTGCTGTGAGTGTGTGTCAGTTACAACCAACCTTTGATGAGCTCTGTGGCTGTGAGTGTGTGTCAGTTATAACCAACCTTTGATGAGCTCTGTGGCTGTGAGTGTGTGTCAGTTATAACCAACCTTTGATGAGCTCTGTTGCTGTGAGTGTGTGTCAGTTACAACCAGCCTTTGATGAGCTCTGTGTCTGCGAGTGTGTGTCAGTTATAACCAACCTTTGATGAGCTCTGTTGCTGTGAGTGTGTGTCAGTTACAACCAGCCTTTGATGAGCTCTGTGTCTGCGAGTGTGTGTCAGTTACAACCAACCGTTGATGAGCTCTGTTGCTGTGAGTGTGTGTCAGTTACAACCAGCCTTTGATGAGCTCTGTGGCTGTGAGTGTGTGTCAGTTACAACCAACCGTTGATGAGCTCTGTTGCTGTGAGTGTGTGTCAGTTACAACCAGCCTTTGATGAGCTCTGTGGCTGTGAGTGTGTGTCAGTTACAACCAGCCTTTAATGAGCTCTGTTGCTGTGAGTGTGTGTCAGTTACAACCAACCTTTGATGAGCTCTGTGGCTGTGAGTGTGTGTCAGTTATAACCAACCTTTGATGAGCTCTGTTGCTGTGAGTGTGTGTCAGTTACAACCAGCCTTTGATGAGCTCTGTGTCTGCGAGTGTGTGTCAGTTACAACCAACCGTTGATGAGCTCTGTTGCTGTGAGTGTGTGTCAGTTACAACCAGCCTTTGATGAGCTCTGTGGCTGTGAGTGTGTGTCAGTTACAACCAACCGTTGATGAGCTCTGTTGCTGTGAGTGTGTGTCAGTTACAACCAGCCTTTGATGAGCTCTGTGGCTGTGAGTGTGTGTCAGTTACAACCAACCGTTGATGAGCTCTGTTGCTGTGAGTGTGTGTCAGTTACAACCAACCGTTGATGAGCTCTGTTGCTGTGAGTGTGTGTCAGTTACAACCAACCTTTGATGAGCTCTGTGGCTGTGAGTGTGTGTCAGTTATAACCAACCTTTGATGAGCTCTGTTGCTGTGAGTGTGTGTCAGTTACAACCAACCTTTGATGAGCTCTCTTGCTGTATGTGTGCGTCAGTTATAACCAACATTTGATGAGCTCTGTGGCTGTGAGTGTATGTCATTTACAACCAACCTTTGATAAGCTCTGTTTCTGTGAGTGTGTGTCAGTTACAATCAGCCTTTGATGAGCTCTGACGCTGTGAGCGTGTGTCGGTTAGAACCACCCTATGATGAGCTCTGTGGTTGTGAGTTTGCGTCAGTTACAATCACCCTTTGATGAGCTCTGTGGCTGTGAGTGTGTGTCAGTTACAACCAACCTTCGATGAGCACTGTGGCTGTGTGTGTGTCAGTTACAACCAACCGTTGATGAGCACTGTGGCTGTGTGTGTGTGTCAGTTGCAACCAACCTTTAATGAGCTCTGTTGCTGTGAGTGTGTGACAGTTACAACCAACCTTTGATGAGCTCTGTTGCGCTGGTCTGGGAAGTTGCTCCTCCATTAGGGCGCGGTTTGATTTTGATCGGCTGGTTAAAGGCCATGCTGCCATCTATGCTGACCTTCCTCTCAGAGAGACCATTGATTGGCGGAAACAGGCTGGACCTTTGACCAATAGAGACAACAGTGTATATTCAACCCAGTCCATTCCACTCATGATGTATGATTCTTGACATGTTTGTCACTACATCAACAGAACAAGTACATTTGACTGAAACGTACATTTTCCCTGTTGCAACAAATGTCAGTCAAGGTTTTCTGTGGAAACAGCTTGGTGTGGGTAAGGTACTATGGCAATATTTAGGTGTGAATCGAGGCTTAATGTGGCAACAGATGGGTGTGAATAAGGTATTTCTATTGCAATATATGGGTGTGAATCGAGGCTTACTGTAGCAACAGATTGGCGGGAATAAGATATTTCTGTCGCAATATTTAGGTGTGGATCGAGGCTTAATGTGGCAGCAGATGGGTGTGAATAGGGTATTTCTATTGCGATAAATGGGTGTGAATCGAGGCTTACTGTGGCAACAGATGTGTGTGAATAAGGTATTTCTGTGGCAATATTTAGGTGTGAATCGAGGCCTAATGTGGCAACAGACGGGTGTGAATAACATACTCCTATGGCAATATATATGTGTGAATCGAGGCTTACTGTGGCAACAAACAGTTGTAAATCAAATATGTTGCAAAAAATATGCGTGAAGGTCTTCTGTGGCAACACATGTGTGTGAATAAGGTATTCCTATTGCAATATATGGTGGGGAATCAAGATTTCCAGTGGCAACAAACAGTCGTAAATCAAGTATGTAGCAAAAAATATGTGTGAAGGTTTTCTGTGGCAACAGATGGGTGTGAATAAGGCATTCCTATTGCAATATATGGGTGTGAATCAAGGTTTTCTCTGGCAACAGATGTGTGTGAAGGTTTCTGTAGCAGCAGATCAAGGGTGAATAAGGAATTCCTAAGGCAATAATGGTTTCATAAATCAAGTTTCCTGTTGTGTGAATAAGGTGTGAATAAGATGTAAGTAAAATTTTAAGTGGCAGAAGCTCGGTGTGAATAAGGTATTCATATGGCAATAAATGGGTGTGAAGCAAGTTTTCCTGTAGTTAAAAAAACAGATGTTAATCTCTTCTGTGGCAACAAAAAGGTGTGAAAGTTTCCTATGGCAACAGATGGGTGGGAATTAAGTTTTTCTGGAACAAAGGAACGTGAATCAGGTTTTCATGTTGGGGAACGTTGGTAGTCGAATCAGGTTTTCATGTTGGGGAACGTTGGTAGTCGAATCAGGTTTTCATGTTAGAGCACGTTGGTGTGATTTAAATATTCATGTGGGAAACAAATCGGTTTGAAAATGGAAGTTATACTTAACTTCAGTTCAAAGTACTACTGTCCGCTAACTAATGCGACACTGGTGAAAGTGATACTTTGATTTTGGATAATTAACAGCACCAAGTGCCTTGCCCACTGCTGGCTTAGACGATCATACCTCTCCACAATATGCGATATTCAACAGCATGTAACAGTTCATGTGCTGACATCTCTCCATTCTATGACAAAAGGCTTTCAAGAATCTTCTCATGTTGTCTCATCTTGTCTCCTGTTTCTCAGATCTTTCCAGTTGTCTCAACTTGTTCGAGCTCCCTTGTTCTTATAATATGACCCATACAAAATTATGAATTTCTCTTTCTTATTTTTGTAATAGGCTGTCTTCGAATCCCCACCTCTATCCAAACATTTGGGTTGCGCGCGCGTGCGTGTGTGTGTGTGTGCTCGTGCGCGTGCGTGTGTGTGCGTGCGTGCGTGTGTGTGTGTGCGTACGTGTGTGTGTCTGTGTGTGTGACTAGAGAATTCTAAACATTTCGCTGTAAGCTAATAGGGACAAACTGGCCAGTGTAAAATGATAACCGTCTAGTTAATCTTGAACTTCATTGCAATAATGTATAAACAAGAGGTCTAATGATTTGTGTATTTTGGTTGAAGTGTGCCAATATTTTATACTTCATTAAAAGATGATAAAAGCGAAACTCCAAAAATATATCAAAGTACTTAACTGTTCATTATATTGTGCCGACATTTGTAAAATTTATAACTAGAAAATATTCTTTCTGAACTCGGCAGTGTACTTACTTTCTACTGGAAGCATTACTGTTGAAACTCGCTCTATTCACTGAGGATCTCGGAGTAAAACTGTGCTTGCCACTCTCACTTAAAGGTAAATTATCGTTTACTCCAATCACCACAATATTCGGTTTGCTGAAAGATAAAAAAAGCTCCTTTATTGGTCACATATCTATTGTCTTTAACACATAACATAACCCTTGACCCATTAGGGTATTGCAGGTTTATTGATGGAAGCATATGTTGTTGTTATCGATCCAGCGGCGCATGAGCTTTCGCCCTTTGGCCCATTGCCATGTAGTGGAATTTGCATGTTTTCACAAGCTGTTCTTTTCCTCCGTACAAGGTGTTCCACTTGTCTGGTCTCGGAGGGGGTAGCGTTCTTCTTGTCTCACTGAGTTTTGGGCACTCAAAGAGATGGTGTTCAACAGTTTCGTAGGGGTAGTTACATAGCTGGCACTCTGGGGAGTGTTGTGGCTGTATTCTGGTTAGGTGTCCATTGAGTGGAGTATGTTGCGTTCTAAGTCTGAAGATGGTGGCCTGGTCCCTTCTTGTTAGATGGTTAATGCTGTCATTAGGATCAGGGCCAGACATATGTCTATAAACCTCTCTTCCAGTGTCTCCCATGGCCCATCTGTTCAACCAAGTCTCTTTGTTTATAGCTCTTATCAGTGTTTTTGCTGTCTGGAGGGTTGTCGCTGTAGGTGGTTGTTCTTGTGTTGCTCCTTTCTTTGCCAATCTGTCAGCTCTGTCATTACCTGGTGTGCCGGAGTGACCTGGAATTTACTGCATCACTATTCTGATGTTGTATGAGGTAATAAGCTGATCGGCATCCAGGATTATCTTGGCTATGTCAGTTCTGCAGCGTTCATTGTCCTCCAGAGCTTGAAGGGCAGACATTGAATCTGTGAAGATGACAATATTTTGGACCTTTGAGGGGTAAACATCCATTACAGTCTTTAGGTGGTATACTGCTGTTTCCAGTGCAATTATTTCAGCTTCATAGTTTGAACAGAATTCCCCGCATGCATCAAAAATCTCTTCAACAGATCAATCGGGATAACCTATGTAGATTCCGTAACCTGCTTTAATGGTAGCATATAAAACCCGCCATATTTCTCTGTCATCTGCATGATGAATAAGTGTATAATAACTTAGTCCTGCCTATTTTATTGTTGTTATCATTCCAGGTTCTTCTTTGCCCACCTCTTCTTTGACTACCCCCAAAAGTTCCTTGAAGTACAGTCTTTGCAATCGAATCATGTCTCACCATGTGCCCAAACAAAGCTAGCTTGCGACGTTTCACCATTGCCAAGAAAGGCTCCTGATGTCTTTATCTTCTTCTCAAAATGTATTTGTATGTATAGGAAGCCTCTGTGGTGTACTGTCTAAAGCTCACCTGCCGATCCGAAGGTGGTGGGTTTAGGCCCAGACGGAGCCGGACTTATTTTTATTTTTTTCCAAAATGACCTTAGCTCCTAGGTCGACCAAGCCTTTAACGGGTACCAGGTGTAGTCCAGGGAATTAAAGGCGGCTGGCGTAATGCTTATGACATCACTGACCGAGTGGCGAACTTAGTCTCTAAATGACAGGACTAGCTCTAAACAACCAAAACGCCTGAAGGCGGGGCAAAGAGTTCTTGACTTTACGACACCTTGTTGGTCAACATATCTGCTCTTCTTCTGTGTTCGCTATTATAAAAGGGGGTGTTAGGTTATGTTGCGGTTTACAGCTAGGCTGCAATATCTGCACATTTTGACCCAACGCTTACTATTTCAGCAAGTCCCTAATTAGTCGCCTTTTGCGACATTAATTTTTTTTTTTTTTTTTTAGGCGAGGCAGTTTGTTTATTTTTTGGCTCCCTAAATAGGCCCAGGTGCCCACATTTGGAATCGAGTCTGTCTAAAATATTTCTGCAATTATTTACAATTTTCGACTGTTATAATTTGAAACGTTCTATTATGATATTTGTCAACAAAATTATTTAAAAATAAAAGCTTTGTCCCGAATCAATGACTTTTTTACCCCACCAGGACATCACACCGAGGGATAAACACTCGGTGACACAAAGCGCCACCATTCTGATGAGGATCACCCATGGAGAAGTCCCAAAAACCCTGTTCAACCGTCAGGTTATATTATGGACCCCGGCAAGAACTAGGCTGGGGCTTCAGAATAGCTAAAAATTCGTTCCACATGGAGACGGATGTTATGGACTTAGCAGCTGTCCTTCTGACTGACTGACTGACTTTCTACCCCACCAGGACATCACACAAGCGATAAACACCCGATGACACAAAGTGCCACCATGTGAATGAGGATCACCGTGGAGAGGTCCCAGAAACCGCGTTCAGCCAATTGGCCATATTTATGGCCTGGCTATATTGCGGAAAAGTCTTGGTGGGGCTTCAAATAACGAAAAATTTTATCCCAAAGGTGATGGGAATTTCAAATGCATAAGCTGTCCTTCGCCTAGCGGTGTATAAGGTACCAGCTCTTTTCCTATATCAACCTACGATTGCCTGGTAAAAATAAACCATTTACTATTGTGAAACCGTTTATTGCTTGCATTATTTAGTAGTCTTTTAATTCACAAGACAACCTACATTCGGATTTGTTCAGTGGTTCGCACATCACAAACGAATACACCTGGACATCGTTATTGTCTTTCCCGTAGTCTGTGGAATTCAAAGTGTGATTTATTCTGAGATTACGTCTATTTAATATTTACATCTTACTTGAGGTTTGAGCCTTAAATACTTAGGGTAAATTTTTTTACTCCAAATTATTCAAGGAGAGCGCCGTTATGCTACTCTTTTCAAATCATCTTACTTGAAAATATGATAAATACCATGTTAGAACTGTTACACAACTTCGGTGTCTCACCTGGGTGTAAAGTTAACTTTAATCTTCTCTGTTATCGTTTTCTTCTCATCATCATCAGGTGTGAAGCTGACCATGGCTCGCTGCAACGCAGCCTCCTGTTGTCTCCTGGACACCAGGTATCTCGGAAACAAGATGATGGGGAAGGAGAAGAACGCAGTCGCCGCCCCAAAGAGGAGAAACGCCAGCCACCAGGCGGCCACAAACCGTTGATCTTTCGGGTCCATCTCGGTTTCTGTGAGTCACCAATATCACGTTATGTGAGTAGTCTATGTGGCATCCCACACAAGTAAAGGGTAGCAATAAAACAAATTCCTTTCATGTCGAGATAACAAGTCTAACACATGCTTTTGTTCTTGTTCGTCCTATTGTTGTTGTTGCTGTTTGTTGTTGCTGCAGTTGTTATTGTTGTTGGTGTTATTTTTCTTTTTCTTCTTCTTCTTCTTCTTCTTCTTCTTCTTTTTCTTCTTCTTCTTCTTCTTCTTCTTCTTCTTCTTCTTCTTCTTCTTCTTCTTCTTCTTCTTCTTCTTCTTCTTCTTCTTCTTCTTTCTTCTTCTTCTTCTTCTTCTTCTTCTTCTTCTTCTTCTTCTTCTTCTTCTTCTTCTTCTTCTTCTTCTTCTTCTTCTTCTTCTTCTTCTTCTTCTTCTTCTTCTTCTTCTTCTTCTTCTTCTTCTTCTTCTTCTTCTTCTTCTTCTTTCTTCTTCTTCTTTCTTCTTCTTTCTTCTTCTTCTTCTTCTTCTTCTTCTTCTTCTTCTTCTTCTTCTTCTTCTTCTTCTTCTTCTTCTTCTTCTTCTTCTTCTTCTTCTTCTTCTTCTTCTTCTTCTTCTTCTTCTTCTTCTTCTTCTTCTTCTTCTTCTTCTTCTTCTTCTTCTTCTTCTTCTTCTTCTTCTTCTTCTTCTTCTTCTTCTTCTTCTTCTTCTTCTTCTTCTTCTTCTTCTTCTTCTTCTTCTTCTTCTTCTTCTTCTTCTTCTTCTTCTTCTTCTTCTTCTTCTTCTTCTTCTTCTTCTTCTTCTTCTTCTTCTTCTTCTTCTTCTTCTTCTTCTTCTTCTTCTTCTTCTTCTTCTTCTTCTTCTTCTTCTTCTTCTTCTTCTTCTTCTTCTTCTTCTTCTTCTTCTTCTTCTTCTTCTTCTTCTTCTTCTTCTCTTCTTCTTCTTCTTCTTCTTCTTCTTCTTCTTCTTCTTCTTCTTCTTCTTCTTCTTCTTCTTCTTCTTCTTCTTCTTCTTCAGGGAGATAATGGGTTACACTCAAACCGACCGCCGAGGCCTAGGGCACGGAAAGGTCAATTGGTGGTCAAAGGCCTCAGCCAAAGAACGCCTAGACATTGTAATACAACAGGTGAGGGACAACGAAAACGAGGTTCGTTTCCAGAAAGCAGCCCAGCAGTCGCAGCTGGGCCATTTGGTCAGCCTGGAGAGTGCATTGCCAAGAATACCTACATGGGGTGAGATCTGGCGAATGACCCCGTTGCGACTGAGCTTCATCGTTCGTTCGGCGTACGATGTATTACCGTCCGGTGTTAACATGGTTAAATGGTCTGCGACTAACGATCCGACTTGCCCGTTGTGCAAAGCGAAGCAGACTCTTGAGCACGTCCTGTCTGCGTGCAGGAAAGCCCTAGGCCAAAGCCGATATACCTGGCGACACAACAAGGTGCTAAAAGAGTTAGCAGCCGTTGTTGACCAGGCTAGAATGAGGGCTAACGTTAGAGCCAGTTCTACTATCGTCCCCATACGTTTCCTCAAGGCTGGGCAGATTAAAAAAGGTAGGGTCAACCGTGACGCATTCGCTCCATCTGTGCGAGGGACTGGTTACTGACGGTTGATCTGCCGGGCCATGAAAGGTACCCCGAGTTAATCCGGAAGACCGACCTGCGACCTGACATAGTTCTCCACTCTGCGGAGAAACGGCAGCTAATCCTGATTGAGCTGACTGTCCCGTATGAGTCGCGTTTGGATGAAAATCACCTGTACAAGCTCGAGAAATACAGTGATTTAGCAACCGGTCTGAGGAGAGACGAGGCGTACACAGTACGGGTCTTTGCCGTCGAAGTTGGAGCGAGAGGCCTCGTTTCCACTTCGCTCTATAATGTGGTTAATGAACTAGGATTGCGCGGTAATGAACGGAAACGAACACTCAAACGGCTAGGCGAGGCAGCTAGAGGGCCTCGAGTTGGCTTTGGACGCAACGAAACAACGTAGGGGACGGGCCTCGGTGAGCTGGTCCGGGTTTCTAGTGGAAAAGGGTTTCTCACCCCTTGAAAGTTTATCGTGTCCGAATTGTCTGCCAGTGATCCTCTGCCACCTGCTAACAAAAGTCCAACATGTGTCCGGTATACCAATCGTAAGCTTGTCGCTCAATCGTCCAGGTATGCTGACTGTTCTAATTAGGCTACCGCGATGACTTCTTATCTCACAGTAACTCCTGCAAATCATAAAGTCGTCTTGTCCCTATCCGAAAGAAAACACCATCCGGTAATTTTGTGCAGCAGGGTACCAGCTCTGAGCTTCATGAACAAGTCGTCTTGTCCCTATCCGAAAGAAAACACCATCCGGTAATTTTGTGCCGCAGGGTACCAGCTCTGAGCTTCATGAACTCAGGTGGGCCCACCTCTGAAAACGTCTAGGAGATCGTGGGCCGAAACGTTTCTCGACGAGGATAACTTCTACTGAGGACTGGTAGATCCCTGCTGTACTTGCTCCCTGTGAGTTTATTCCTATATAGGGCCCCCGGCAAAAGCCAGGGTGGGGCAAAAAAAAAAAAAAAAAAATTACACCCCATATGGGGATGAGTAAATATTATAATAACATATAGCAGGTTTTATCATCGTTAAATATGACCCATTAATGCTGATTGTCTCTTTCTCATGTTTGGCTAATCGTGTTTTTTTTTTTTTTTTTTTGTGTTTAAAAAAAAAAATTTGCTTACACAGAAATATAACAGATACGAAATAACTTTTCAGTGGGGTCACGAATAAACAATGAAATGTTTGGTCTGTTTATTTAAAATCCCATAAAATTGTGTCTCGGTACGTTATACAATTACCAATGGGTTGTATGATCATGTCCTTCTGTTTCTGAAGAACACAGACGCTGCAACTGATGTTTTCGAATTTGAGGCAAATTTTGCATCAATGTGTTTCGTGCTGTGGTGCCCCCACCCATTTTTGCTATTTATTTATTTATTTATTTATTTATTTATTTATTTATTTATTTATTTGTGTGCTAATTGAAGCAGTCACTCTAAAATTGCAAAAGCTCACTTTGGATTGCAAAGGATAACATTATAAATCACGGATACCCGGTTGAACGTGCGAAGATTATTATTTTTTTTCCCATTCTAATGAGCACACGTATGGGCTAAACATGCATGCTGTACTCTGCAGTCCAATGAGGGGATGATGTCGTTGACTAATAGGTCTTTCGTGATCTGCTTCGTCGTCAAAGGGGCAAGAGATTTATATTATCTAGGTAAAAAAAGAAAATGGGGGGGGGGGGGGGGGGGGGGAGACCAAAGAGCATAAGTAAACTTTTGAGTATACTAATAGTCAATGATAGTCAAATATAAAATTGTTGAAATTATATGACAAGTAGAAACACTACGTTAAAAGAGATTTTCAGAACTTACTTAACGGTGCCCACACAGCCCATGTAGAAAGTAGTTTTCTTTGTTGGGGGTCAAGAGACCCCCCCCCCCCCCTGCCCCACCTCTCCCCCATTATCTAAAATTGTTTTTGGGGCGGGGCTAATGGGACCTAAGAAGGTTCTGGCATTTACCATTTTTTTTTTAAAAACTTGAATGTCAAATTATGTAAATTTTTATATGAATACAACATTCTTTATTGATAAACTGCACTTATGGTCTGAAGAGTGTCCAATGTTAGACGTGCCTGCGTGCCCAATTTGTGACTTTCCGGGGGAAGGGGGGGGGCGGAGTGTAGTCTTTTCTTCGTCCGTTGCCCCTTTCTCCAAGTTGTAATGTAATTGTTTTGAAATGACCGTACATCTGAGTATAGGTCTTCACCGTTGAATTGTAAGTGAAATGTTAGTTGATATCATCCGTGTCATTAACTTACTTTTAAGATCAGTAGGGACCTCAGTTAAGATTGCGTTCAGTTGCTTGCCGACAGGGGAGGCTAGCTCACCTATTATGTACTTGATCCCTTAGAAGAAAATATGAGACAGTTGTTAAGCATTGGGTAAGCTTTCTTGTATTTTCTATTGCATGAATAAAACAAGTTCTATGAGTCTACTGTTTTAGCTGTACATTAATAAAAGAGGGTCAAATGAGATGCGGTAAAACAAAATACCTACATAATGAGCCAAAGTAGAATACAAATCCACCACAAAACTGTTGTCATAAGCTGTCACCGTAAGGATTAACGGTAATAGTAAAGTTAGTCTCCCATTTACATTGTGTTACACACTACCTCACTTTTGATTGGTCAACATTCAGTCTAGCTCACTTCTGATTGGTCGACCTTGAGAGACGCAACCTTCACACAAGGCCTCGGGGTTGTTCCGCAATGCCCTTAATATCGCATGTTGTATATATTCAGCACGCCAGCTCTTCTAACCCTTTAAAAACATGGACAAACTGGGTCTAACACACAACACCCTAGACGGAGCTGCAACCTATGTCACAGGCATTCGCTTTTTCGGAAGAAAAACGTTAGCGCGACAAGTCAGAAAACAAACAGCAGAGCGGCCTACCCGTAACCCCCAGGAAAGTAGACAAGTCCAACAAAGTTGTCAATGAAACGTGACCTAATTTTTGGGGGAGACTAATTTTTATATAACCGGATGAGCTGTCAGCTAATTGACAGTGTAATGTGATGAAAATAATATATTGATATCGTTATGTGGGCTTATCTGCTTCTATGTTTTTGGTTTGCTGGAGAAGATTCGGATCATATATATGGAACATTTAATATAATGAAGACTAAACTGAGAGATGGTTAAACAATAGAAGACTGCTTAGAAATAACTGCCCTGAGGTAACTGCCATCAATCAATAAGATGCCGTCTCACCAATGAAGGTTGGCTGCAAGGAATCTATAACATGCTTCCTCTCTTTTCTTGGCGGTAACTTGACCGACTCCAGCTGACGGGATGTACTGCTGACGTCATCGGGTAGGGCTAACGATGCGTTACCGCAGTGGTTCTCAAACTGGGTACCGATGCACCCTGGGGTTCCGCGAACGTATGCCAGGGGTGCCGCGGCAATAATCAAGAAAAGTCGGCTAAAAGTTGTGACATTATTAAAGAAGACATGTAGAGACTTAAAAGTTAAAATGTAAGTTGTCTTCATTCACCACTGTCGAAGATAGTTTATTTCTTGTTTAAGAACCGCTGCGTTAACGCATCGCTTGCCCGACTCGATGACGTCAGCAGCACGGCCCGTTAGCTGGAGCCGGTCGTGGTTGAAACACTCTCTCAGACTGCTGTTTGACATCTCTTGATATTGTCGTCAGACTTGTATAGTTGTCTCTCTTTCTCTCTTGTCCTCGACATTTCCTCCTAGTATGGGTTTTCCAAAAGAGTGCTTTGTCTTGTAATGTGACAAAACCATTTCAATAGTTGTGTGTGTGTGTAATTTATGTTAGTGATTTTATTTTCATTTCCAAAATCTGTCTAGAACCGCTGTATTCTTCTGGATATCCACAGTTCTACAGACTCAGTTCCATTATCCAGTTGTCGTTTAACAGAGATGATTTAAATAAAGATGACTGAAATAGATATGACTGCACATAGAAATAAAAACATACAAATGAAAGCACATAGAGGTTATTAAAAGTAGGGGGAAAAAAACCTAACTGCCAATCACACTGGACAAAGAGATGGTCGGGCATACATAGTGCATATAGAGTATTGGAGATGAGATATAGGGATAGTTGAGAAAGAAATTAGGATATTAATTAAACGGCTTTCAAACGTATTACATCAGAACTGCTTCTTCTCCCTCGTCCTATCATTTTCCTTCTCTTTTGTCTTTCTCCTCCTTCTCCTCATCATCCTCATCATCATAATCATCATCACTGTGACCGACTTTTTCTTCTTTATCAGTATTATCCCCCACTTGTTTGTTTCCTCCGCAGCCGATCACTTGACGTCACAGTCCATGGCGATGGCGAGTGTGACAAGCAAGACCAGCCCGTGTTAAGAAAAGTCTTCCACAATTATAGCATGGGATTTCGGGACCGTTATTGTCAACATTTTTGTTTAGTCTGTTTCTTCTCAGACGCTCAGCTATCATCCTCTTTGCAATCACGTCATCGTTTATTATCATTTCCTTCCTGATGTGCCCCGTCCACACAACATGGTCCATGGCATTTTGTTCCTACAAGTCCACATCAATACCTGCATTATTCGTGTCCCACTTGCACACATCTTTATATCGTAGCAGAGGTCAGCCTTGACATCTTCTAACCGGGCTTAAGTTCACCATAGACGATGTCCGTAGGGACCCTGTCATCCTCCATTCTCCAGGTGTAGTCCAGCCATATGAGCTTCCGTAGACTGAACATTGAGAAGACTGTAGTAACACCTGCACTTTCCAATACCTCAATATTTGTGATCTTGTCCTGCCACTAAATGCCAAGTATTCTTCTTAGGTATCGCATGCTAATGCTATTTAAGCCGTTTCTCCTTGTGCGAATAAGTTGACCAAGTTTCACTGCCTTAAAGCAGAGTGCTGAGAACACAAGCCAGATAGACAAAAGTTTTTGTTTTAATCATGAGCAGACGAGAGTTTTTGTTTCAATCGTTAGCTTTTTGTTCTCCCAAACTCTTTTTGTTAACCAGCTCATTGTTGTTGCTGCATTACAAATCCTGATGCTGATTTCTTAGCCAGCAGTAGTTTGTTATTCTTCCAGACAGGTGAAATAGTCGACTTTCTCTAGCTCTTCACCGTCAACGTAGACTACAGATCTATCATTCACATCTTGTACCTTAGCCTTTGTCTTATTTTTGTTGAATGTTAGTACAAATTCACATTATGCATCAGCAAATGCAGGCAGTAAACATTGCAGCCGTCAATTATCCACAGAACATACATGCGTTTTCAACCAATGGCTTTAAAGGAGAAAAATGACATTTTACCTGCCTAATTAAGTTTTAAATCCAGCTCATAAATGCGGCCACTAGCTTCATTATTTACTTTTCCTAGCAGGATAAAAAGCTCTATATATTTAGCAATTTCAACTAATAATTCTCTCCTTACCAAAGAAAATTCCCATTTTGGACTTGTCCAGCATGTTGTCATCAACATACAGTGTAGGCAAGAAGCCCGAGTGGAAGGCGTCGGTGACTCCTTTAGCGCCCTGGACTAAAAGGATGACTATAAACGCCATCTGGTTGTACTATAGACAGAAGACATAATCATCTAAAGATTTTACAGTAAACAGATATCAAAGTGACGAAAGATGTCAAAATGATTAATGTTGTCAAAATGAGTAAAGATGACAAAATTAATAAAGTTGTCAAAATTAGCATATATGTCAAATTGGCTAATATGTAAAAAAAGAAAACAAATTGTCAAAATGAGTAAACAGTTCAATTTGTTCACAAATGTCACACTGAGTAAAGATGTCAAGCTGAGCAAAACAATAAATAACGATGTCAAAATGAGTAAAGATGTCACAATGAGTAACTATGCCACGGTGAGTGAGGATGCCACAACGAGTAAAGATTTACAATGATTAGATTAGTCGCAGTGTTTAACTTTGCGTTAAATTACCTGTCACAGTTAGAAATTATATCACATTATATTTATTTGCCCGGCTTCGGCCAGGGTATTGAAAGAGTTTTATCCTCCCGTCATCTACCTCATCATGGTCTCCACCACTGCCGTATGTGAGGTAGAATTCGGGTGACAATTAAGCATGTTGTCAGCCCACCAAATCTGACCGATAAAGCAATCACTTTCTATAATGTTCTTATTGTACAGTCTAAGTTTCAAGGGAGATGACAGCCAAATATAAGTTTAGAAAAATAAAATGTAAGAGATGTAATAGCAAAGAAAAATCAAAGAGATTTAACTCTAGCGAAAAGATTGCTTTTACTGATTGTTGTAATAAATACAAGAAATGCTTATAAACCTGGTTTCCGATGTGACTGTTACATTAAACATTATAGCTATTACAGCAATTGAAAATTTAAACCATGTGGTAGTCACGGGTTCAGATGAGTTAACAGCTGAATTAAAATTGCCACACACAATACAAAAAGGGTTTGTGATTTGTAGTTTAAATTTAATACGATATCGCTACGAAAATGGATGTAATAGCTATATATTTTCGTCCTTCTTAGGACGTTATTTTTTGTTACTTGAAGCCCCACTCTGGCTCTTGCCAGGGGCTGCAATATAGGCAGGTCATCATTATGGCCAAATGTCTGAACGCGGTTTCTGGGACCTCTCCACGGTGATCCTCATCCGCATGGTGGCACTTTGTGTCATCGGGTGTTTATCGCTTGTGTGATGTCCTGGTGGGGTAAAAAATCCAATCCAATGGATGTAATAGTTAATTTCCTCAGCCCCCCTGTGAGATGCAATTTTTCGTTATTTTGAGCCCGACCTTGAATGTTGCCAAGGGCCGCAATATGATCTAATGGTGAACGCGGTTTCCAGGACCTCTCCATGGATGATCCTCATCCGCATGGTGGCACTTTGTGTCACCGGGTGTTTATCACTCTATGTGATGTCCTGATAGAGTAAAACTTACTTTCATGGATGCACAAGTGGAACAAGGTAAAAATGAGAACAGATGTCACAATGAAAACAGATGATACAATGAGAGCAAATGTCACAATGAGAACAGATGCCACAATGAGAACAGATGATACAATGAGAACAGATGATACAATGAAAGCAAATGTCACAGTGAGAACAGATGATACAATGAGAACAGATGATACAATGAGAGCAAATGTCACAATGAAAACAGATGAAACAATGAGAACAGATGAAACAATGAGAACAGATGATACAATGAGAGCAAATGTCACAATGAGAACAGATGAAACAATGAGAACAGATGAAACAATGAGAACAGATGATACAATGAGAGCAAATGTCACAACGAGAACAAATGATACAATGAGAACAGATGATACAATGAGAGCAAATGTCACAATGAGAACAGATGATACAATGAGAACAGATGAAACAATGAAAGCAAATGTCACAAAGAGAACAGATGAAACAATGAGAGCAAACGTCACAATGAGAACAGATGTTACAATAAGAACATATGTCATAGTGAGAATAAATGTATGGAGAGATCAGGCGCTAACCCACATCATCACTTGGTTCCTTGGTGTGTCTGCTTGTTGTTACAGTCTCGTTGTAGAACGTGTCGTTATTGCGACAGAAGTACTGCTCGTTGTCTCCGTGCGAATTCTTCCCTGAGCCGTTTGCCGAGTCAGAACCCGTTCTGTGGAAAGATAACATGTTCGCATCAAAGTATACACAATTCGTCTCATTGTTAATGAAATGAAATAGTAATTTACACTAGTCGTCGAGTAAACTAGGCACTAGTACAGTAAATAACTTCATATGAAATGCTCTGCCTCCGCAACAATAGAAGAAGATACAGGGTTACGAATACCAGCATTAGAGAGAAAATTCGAATACGACCATGTCTGGATTATTTTGACACACAAAGAATGAAATGGTTCGGCCTTCTAATGCGAATGCAGCCAGACCAAAAAGGAGATAGATAACTGGCGTATCCGAAACCTGCAGAAAGATACAGAAATCCATCACCCAAGCGCAGGGTAAATCCAGAAAACACTGGTCTACAACCTGGTATCAGTGAGAATGACACAAAAAGAAGTAATAAAAAAGTTAAAGTAGAGGACCCTTTTTCTACGCCTTTAGGCGTAAAGGGCATATAGGGCATATAGACCAATCGGCACAGGATGGGTGATGTAGTTAGCATCACGCCGGCCGCCTTCACTTCCCGGGACTGCACCCGGTACTCACTCAAGGCTGGGTCGACCTGGAAGCCAAGGTCATTTTTGAAAACAATCCGGCCCCGCCAGGGAGCGAACCCACGACCTTCCGATCTGCTGCGAGCGTCTAGCCGCTCGGCCACGACGACTCCTAAGAAGAAGTAGAAGTAGAGTAACATGGTTGTAAAGTAAATTACAATAGTGGTGTAGCAACTCGCATATGCCAAGGGGAGTACGTATTCCACAATATCGATGACGTAATAGACTCATGGATTTACTAACGACTGGCAAGATTGACGGGAGGAGGACAAGAACAAAGCAAAGACATACATACCAAGATGGCTTGCTAATACCAGTATGGATATGGTAGGAAAAAGCAATGACCTGATCCATGATACTGGCGAAGGTGTGAGTTGGTAAAATAAGACAGCCTACATTATCGACACAGTATAGTAAATTATCTGGTAGTCTGGTAGTCTTAGTTTCAGCTTCATAGCAAACAGGTCGCTCCATCTTTGCTCCGCGCCTGTGCCAACGAAAAACATACAGAATGTTTATAACAGTATTAGAATTGCAGTTCATCATTGATGGTAGCAGAAGTCGCCAACAGATCAGCAGTTGCCCACGCGATAAATTTTAATCACATACGGGCACCACCACACTGCACGACAGGCATCGCGCCATTTTCTGAATCTACAATTCACACCAACACGTTGGTCACAGTCGAAAAAACATTCCAAATGCAATCCGCAGCTCACATGGTCACGCCATGCATTCAACTCAGAAGCTGGGCGACGAAACTATATCCAGTCTACAAATGGAACAAAAATTCATCGGCCACTGTCCGGCAAAAGAAAAAATGTGCCTCTGTTTCGAACAGCGCCGCTACCTAACGTCCATTTTGACCGGAAGTGTAAGTATAGTATAATATGATGACTGTATCTTGCAATATGGGTATCATCATCATGTAGCAGGTCATTTGCAGAACGTCGCTCTCATCACGGTCTGCCAGAAAGAAACTCAGTCTCTCGCCAGCTCTCCCGCCTCATGTACTTTGACACTCAAGGAGTCACTTATATCATTCGTATCGTTCGGCTCCTGACCCTCCTTACTGGTACCATGCCTTCTGCTATAATTTTTTTTCACATCCGTCGTGGCGCTTGATATGACCAAAATATTTTAGCTTCCGAGACAGGATGCTGTTTATTAGCCAATCTTTCTTGATGTTCAGAAAGGAGGACTGTGTCATCTGCGTAGCGAAGTTCCGCAAGAGGGTTGCCACCAATTTTGAGCGCATCATAGTTGTAACAAGTCTGGTCATTTTTGACATTTCTCATTACTATTTCGGCGTATATATTTTATAAGTTTGGTAAGAGAATGCACCCCTGCTTCACTCCCTTTTGCATCTCGAACCAATCTGATGTTTTACCAGCTGCTCTGATGACTGGCATATGGGTATAGTAACTTAAATAGTGGTATTTGTGGTATAGTAACTAAAGTAGAGGTATAAATACTTACAGTAGTGATATAGCAGCTTACAATAGTGGTACAACAGCTTATATTAGTGTAGTAATCTAAATTAGTGATATCGTAACTTACAGTAATGGCGTGGTAAGTTATTTTAAGCAAAGGTATGGTAAAGTAAAGTAGTGGTATAGTAGTTTATAGAAATTGTAAGTAACTTACAGTAGTGGTACAGAAACATATATTATTGTTTAATCATTCAGCCCAGTGGTTTAGAACCCTACAACAGTGTTGGTATAACTTACAACAGCGGCAGTGTGTAAGGATTGGCTAACGTGGTATAACTTACAACAGCGGCAGTGTGTAAGGATTGGCTAACGTGGTATAACTTACAACAGCGGCAGTGTGTAAGGATTGGCTATCTCGCTATAACTTACAACAGTGGCAGTGTGTAAGGATTGGCTAACTCGCTATAACTTACAACAGTGGCAGTGTGTAAGGATTGACTAACGTGGCATAACTTACAACAGCGGCAGTGTGTAAGGATTGACTAACGTGGTATAACTTACAACAGCGGCAGTGTGTAAGGATTGGCTAACGTGGTATAACTTACAACAGCGGCAGTGTGTAAGGATTGGCTAACGTGGTATAACTTACAACAGCGGCAGTGTGTAAGGATTGGCTAACTTGGTATAACTTACAACAGCGGCAGTGTGTAAGGATTGGCTAACGTGGTATAACTTACAACAGCGGCAGTGTGTAAGGATTGGCTAACGTGGTATAACTTACAACAGCGGCAGTGTGTAAGGATTGGCTAACTCGCTATAACTTACAACAGCGGCAGTGTGTAAGGATTGGCTAACGTGGTATAACTTACAACAGCGGCAGTGTGTAAGGATTAGCTAACTTGGTATAACTTACAACAGCGGCAGTGTGTAAGGATTGGCTAACTTGGTATAACTTACAACAGTGGCAGTGTGTAAGGATTGACTAACGTGGTATAACTTACAACAGCGGCAGTGTGTAAGGATTGGCTAACTTGGTATAACTTACAACAGTGGCAGTGTGTAAGGATTGGCTATCTGCATGAAGGCTGGAATCATCAGGATGGTTCCCTGGAACATGCCCGCCAGTCCGATAACTACAGGGATGTGGACTCTCTGGAGGTGAATAAACGTGCAGGTTTTATTGGCAAGTTGTAGCTGTTGATGATGATGATTATGATGATGATAATGATGATGATGATGGTGATGATGATGAAGATGATGATGATGGCTGAATTGTTTTTCTAGATAAGTATGGTCGTTGCCCCTAAGTGTACGTGGAACAAATTGAAAGCGTCCAAGATTTTTTTTAACTCTCAACTTTAGAATGCAATCATTCATTTTGATTGGGAACTAACTGTTTATATTCTTTGGAATGGATTAAGAACTGGAGACGACTTATGCAGTATCTTCGTGAAAACATACTAATCGAAAAATAGCAGACATAATGACCCACACACGCACGCACACACACACACACATACACACACACACACATAGATACACACACACACACGCACACACACCTACACACACACACCCACACCCACACACCCACACACTCACCCACACACACACCCACACACTCACCCACACACGCACACCCACACACCCACACACACGCACACACACACACACACCCACACACACACACACACACACACACCCACACACACACAAAGATTATTGACCAATGTTTGCTGTTGCACGAAAAGATGACATGAGAACTGTTACATCCTTTGGTTATATCAGTCAGCAAGACATTTGATGATTATGATGATAATGAAGGTGGTGCTGGTGCTGGTAATGACGTAGTTGTGAAAAGTTTTCTTAGCATATAAACTGAGATTTAATATACCCATATAAGCGAGCTGCGTATCTACATTATGACTGGGTAAGCTATTCTTTGAGTCACCGTCATTTGTGTCCCCCGGAATTATTATCTGCATTAATACTACAGAAGAACAAGGCTGTGTACATACGGATCCATCTGATACAGCAAACAGCGTTTCTCACCTTTACTTTTGTCCCAGGGAATGCTGGTGTGACAGGTAATGAAAGAGCAGACGCTATGGCTAGCAGCGCGACTATCAGGAATGGGCTACAAATGAACAGGTGAGACATCATCAGTGCCATACGGGATACTCAACGCTGTGAAGCTTTCAGTTTGGTGAAAACTGATTTTTTCACCGAATATACTGCATACCCACGGTGTAAACATCCCCCCTCCCCCACGCCACCAGAAAAAAAAAATCCATCCTGGAGCCACCCGTCGTTACATCAGCCAAAACAAAATGGGAGTTGTTAGCTTCAAAACATTTGGAAGCACACTCAGAGGGAGATCGTAGCACTGATGGTCCTGTCACGATATGTTTTGAGATGATTTTGAAAAAAAATGAACAATGACCTATAATAATACACTATCTTCAGTTTGACATGTGTTATCAATCTGCCTAACCGTACTATACACAAGTCTCAAAGTAATTACGACTGCGTGGTCTATGAGTTAAAGGAAAGTACACAAAACAGCCTACCTTGGCAAAGTGTCCAGCTAACAAAATAGTGGTCAGATGTCCAGCCTTGGAGGCAGTGTCAAACAGTCCCGCCCTGGCGTTGTCGATCTTGAACTGCCTTTCTATAGATGTCAGCTGAAAATACAATTCCGTTTAAGTAAATGAGAGACACACCCCTCCCCCTTCCGTAAAAGTAAAGGACCCTCTTCCACGCTTTCGTGCGTATTAGGCATATAGGGCTAGACCTATATTGTATAGACACATCGGCATTAGGTGGGTGATTTGGTCAGCATCACGCCGGTCGTCTTCACTTCCCAGGACTGTACCTGTTACGCACTCAAGGCTGGGTCGACCTGAGAGCCTAGGTCATTTTTGAAAAACGTATGACTCCGACAGGAACTGAACCCACGACCTTGCTGGGCATATAGTGAGATATCCATATTTCTAAAATGACCACTTGGTAAATGATAGGGGTCAACACCGATTTTACTTACCATGACATTTTCCTGCACTATTTTTTTGGCTGGTCAACTTCAGAGCAATGGTCAGTTTAAAAAAAGAATTAAGCCACAGTGCTGATTGAAAAGCAATATCTTCTAGTCAGGAGGCAAACCTTCAGCGCCTGCGGTACCGTAGATCTCCCAAATTATTACATTATCGGATTGGAAGAATTGTCATACTTTTTAAAACACATTTTTTTCGTATTGCTCTCGAGGGGTTATTGACTTCTCTACACCCCTTTCTTTAGCTTTATTCAGTGAAAAGAAAGTCCGGACGGCAGCGATAGGAATGCATTTGAAGGCTTCTGTGGGTCAGTGAATAATTGTTAACATTAGTTCTGTTTGTCTTTAAATGTGCCTTTTTACTGTTTGTTTTTCTATGTTTTGGGTGCGTCTTATACACTGGACAATATTGTGGGTAAGTATATACCAAGTCCTGACATCAAAGACATGTGACAATATGGTTTTGAAAACCTGACAAATGGCTTAGTGCAAGAGCAATGATTTGGGTTGGAGGGGGGGGGGGGTGTTTTACACATAAATAGTAATAGATGATGACTACAAAATGGCAAAATAAAAAATCTGTACTATATGATTTTACCTGTGCTGTTCAATCAGCATAGTTGTTTATACATCAGTTAGACAGGGATGTCTCACAGTGGTTATCTTTTGAGTTTAAGTGTAGATGTGTTCTTACCTGGGAGCCGCCGAGGTCTAACAGCTACATTATCAGAAGGTCGTGGGTTCGGTTCCTGTCGAGGGCCAGACTTTTGTTTCAAAAATGACCTTGGCTCCCAGGTCGACCCAGCCCTGACTGGATACCAGGTACAGTCCTGGGAACTAAAGGTGGCCGGCGTGATGCTGACAACATCAACAAAGTGACGTTTGGTAAATAAAATATATGTCTAGCCCTATATGCCCAATAGCCTAAAAGCGTAGAGAAGGTTCCTTTACTTTACTTTGTTTTTACTTGGGGTGGCTTCTTACAAGGTCTAAGTCAGAAGTCTAGATTCCATAACCAGTGTTCGTCAGGCTAAACAATTAAGTCTCCCTGTCTTGTCTATACTATCTATCATGTATGTCGTTGTACTTGTTGCACAAATAGATGGTCACGTCCTGGAGTGGATTCAAGAGCCATATTGTTGGGGAAAAAGAGAATAGACCTACCGACCCCCCCCCCCCCCCCCCGACCCCCCCCCCCAACTCAACAAGCATGTCCTAAGAGTCGATTAACTTGGCGTTTTCTTTCAAATCGGAGTGCGTCGGCATCAGAGGCAAGAAACAAACAGTCTGCAAACAAACAAGCCAGATCGGTAAAAAAGATGTGCAAGCAACACTTAGGTTTTGGAACAAGACTAAAAAACACAGGTGAATGAACAACGGAAGTATTCCGCCGGAGTTTACCACCGGTGAACTCAAAGAAGAAGAAGAGGGATCACCACGGTCAGAAAAACAAATACTGTGCAGCGAAAGTAACCACGGGATTTTTCCCGAACTCAACTTTCTGTGGAAAAGCGAAACTGGCATATAAGTAGACTAATGATGGTAAAATTGACATTGGAGCTATGTGCTTGCTGCTGAAGTCTGGGTCAAGGAGCTTATCGGGATGTCTCTATTGCTGTGATATCACTCGGTAATTCATCTCGACTCTTTTCTAATCGTATGTATAAAGTTGTTGTCACAGGAGCTTTCGCTATTTTCCTAGTCCGGTGCCTATTGTCCCTTTGTATTTGTCTGGCTTTTCTCAGACTGTGTATCTAATTATGTATATTGGATTTGTCTGGGAGTTTCCGTGCCTATCGTCTACACCACTACTGTTGTTCGTCCATCACGAGTGAGAAAGACCACTTTCATCCAAAGTAGTAATGATCAATGATTATGAGTAGGAAAGTGGATGATTAGTCCAATATGAGCCTGGAAAGTTCTTGAGGACAACAGATGGAAGCGGCAGTAAGTGTGGGATTAGCAATACGATTCTTTCTAGTCTGCCTCCGTTTATCAACCTGTGCAACCTATGCTGCCTGGCAGGCCGATACACCATGCTTGAGAGACGTAGGCTTTTAGAACGGTCTTGTGCAGCAGCCTCCCAGGTCGCTGTGTTGATGGCAAACAAATTGAGAGCAATCTTGGGAATGTCCTTATAGCGCTTTTTCTGTCCTCCCTGGGACCTCTTCCATTGCTGGAGCTCGCAAAAACATACTCTTTTTGGGTGGCGATTTTCCTGTATGCGGGTTAGGTGACCAGCCCAACGCAGCTGATAACTCTTCAGTATCGTCTGGATGTTATGCTGGTTTACCCTATCAAGAACCACAGTATTTGGGATCTTATCTTGCCATCTGATTTTGAGCACCTTTCTGAGACAGTTTATATGAAACTGATTCAACTTTTTAGCATGGCGCTGATACACAGTCCATGTTTCGCAAGCTTTCAGCAGTACTGGAAGAAATACAGTTTCCTAAACATTTAGCTTGATCAACAGCCCTACTACCAACAAATGCGATAGAAGTCTGTCTTCAGTCTTCTCCTTGTATACACTAACTACACTCGAGGAAGACTAGATTGCTTATTACCATCCCCAGTGGGCAATAATTCTGATAATGTAAAATCAGTCTAAACGTAAACGACTGTCTTCATGCCAATGATGTGACAAGTATATAGTGATAGATGCACAGTTTTTAAAAAACCTCTGTTTACTCGATATTTTTTTATGTTGTCAACATCTCGTCAGCTTCCTTCTTATAACATCACTCATTGCCTTTTGACGCTGGATCGAGAATGGAGGCAAGACCAATTGGGGTGGGAAGGGGGGGGGGGGTATCCACCTAGATGCTTTTTTCTCGAATCCGGTACCTTCTGACCTGTAGATCAGCGGCTAGCCAAAAAAAATGTGAAGAAAAATGAACAATGGTCTTCCTAGTTGTTGCCTAAATGTTCAAACTCACCTGAACATGGATAACGGACTGAACCATCTGAGTAAACAACATGGAGATCCCCACCAGCACCGTAAAGGTGTACAGGTTGGCGAACTTGGTGCCCAAGACATTGGTTCTGAACTTCCAGACCCCACAAGAGAGGTCCACCTTGTCATCGTCCAGGTCACCTGAGCTGATGGAAGGTTTCTCACTTGTTCTAGCCATAGACTGGGACAGACAAAAGAAAAACACATTCAGCCACAAGCAGCATGGGCTACAGTTGTGTTCACTTACGTCAGGTACTAAGAACTTTGTTAGGGTGGTCGCTAGACCGGGGTGACCTTACTATCGTGAGCTTAAAATAGAACATCCCACTGATAATTTCAGCTAAATAAAATGGGACATCCCACTATGTTCAGCTCAAAATGGACACCCCGCAAATAATTTCAGCTAAAAATGGACACCCCACTAATAATTTCAGCTAAAAATGGACGCCCCACTGATAATTTCAGCTAAAAATTGACACCCCACTGAAAATTTAAGCTAAAAATTGACACCCCACTAATATTTTCAGCTAAAAAAAATGCGACATCCCACTAAAAATGTAAGCTAAAATGCGACATCCCACTATAATTCAGCTAAAATGCGACATCCCACTATGTTCAGCTAAAATGCGACATCCCACTAATAATTTCAGATAAAATGCGACAATCCACTATGTTCAGCTAAAAATGCGACATCCCACTATAATAAAATGCACATCCCACTAAAATTTCAGATAAAATGCGACATCCATCCCACTATAATTCAGCTAAAATGCGACATCCCACTAATAATTTTCAGCTAAAACTATGTTCGAAAAATGGGACATCCCACTATGTTCAGCTAAAAATGCGACATCCCACTAATAATTTCAGCTAAAATGCGACAATCCACTATGTTCAGCTAAAAATGGGACATCCCACTTTGTTCAGCTAAAATGCGACAACCCACTAATAATTTCAGATAAAATGCGACAATCCACTATGTTCAGCTAAAAATGCGACATCCCACTAATATGTTCAGCTAAAAAGCGACATCCCACTAATATTTTCAGCTAAAATGCGACATCCCACTATGTTCAGCTGGAAATGCGACATCCCACTATGTTCAGCTAAAAATGCGACATCCCACTAAGTTCAGATGAAAATGCGACATCCCACTAATAATTTCATTTGAAAAATGGGACATCCCACTAATAATTTCAGGTAAAAAAAATGGGACATCCCACTAATAATTTCAGCTAAAAATGGGACATCCCACTAATAATTTCAGCTAAAAATGGGACATTCCACTACTAATTTCAGCTAAAAAATGGGACATCCCACTAAAAATTTCAGCTAAAAATGGGACATCCCACTATGTTTAGCTAAAAATGCGACATTCCACTAATAATTTCAGCTAAAAATGCGACATCCCACTAATAATTTCAGCTAAAAATGGGACATCCCACTGATATTTGCTGTCATCGGAATATCCCAAGCATGTCAGTTTACCGCCACTACCCCCTCCCCCCTCCCCATTCCTCCACCCCAAAACTGTTACACACACTAAAATTCTTTAAAAAAAATCATAGTGGCATGTCGTCTGAGTGAACGAGTTAATTACTCCCTCAAAAATGGTATTGCTGAAGAAAAAAAACAATCTCTTTTAAAAAAAAAATTATGTCGTTTTTTTACTTGAAAGCATTTAAACTTGTTAAATTAAAAAAGGTTGGAAAAAGTAATGATATTGCCCATTTAAAAACCTTCCCCGGGGCGGCACGATTGGTACACCAAAGAAAGAATGTAGCATTTCGATACCCCATGAGCCAATAGTGCCAAAAGGCTCTGGTAGTTTCTGTAGGTTATGCCCTAAATTAGGTTCTCAAATGTTTAGGCGTCTCAGTGAATGTGAGGCAAACAGTAAGACGATAGGACAAACTTTGAGATTGGTGCAGACGTGAGATACCAGAGAGGCATACATTTTCCGCTAAGAGAAAGCGATTGGCAAGTGCTGATCATCACGATTTTGGGCACATGATAAACACAGGAGAGCTGACCGTTATGAGAGCGACGTTCTGCAAATGACACTCTACATGATGATAAAGACAACGTCAGTAACATTTGTTCTTACCTCCTTGGCACTGAGATAGTCGCGATGGTATTTCTCCTTCAAGTTAGCTACAGACAGATGATCTCCTTTGACCACATCTTTGTTGGACCCATTGTTGTCCACGCCGTTGCCGATCTCCTTCACACCCTTATCGCCAAGCATTATCAATAGACACTGGTATTTCTTACCGGGTTTTAACTAACTTTTAGGTATTTCTAGATAATTCTTCTTTTGAAAAGTTAATCTGTTTGTGTTACCTTATTCATCCAAGTATATTAACAGTGCATATTTCTTGAAGTGAATAATTTTAATTACTCAGATGAACGTTTTTTCCCGTGTGAATTTGTATAGTCAAAATATAACTATAACGGAATCCAGCAAAATATAACTGACTTTAATTTGTGCAATATATTGTGAGTGTCCTCATTTAAATTGTAGTTAATCTTGGCTGGCAAGATGAATTTACAAATGCACATTAAAAATAAAACATAAAACTGTTACACCATTATAAAAAGATATTTGAAGGGATAAGTCCAAACTGGTGTGTGTGTGTGTGTGTGTGTCTAAAGTGGGTGTTTCTGAACCGGATATCGTTTTCAGCACTTACTAATACGACGTGAATAGAGGCGTGGACACCCTTTACAGCCAACGAGAACTGCAATTAGAAGCGACTCAGATTCTGCACATTTCTTTATCTAATTGCCCGTTTCAGACTGTACTGAAGTGAGATTGTTATTTATATATGGGCCTCCGAGACAAGAGAAGCCTTGCCATAGTACAAGGATGCTTGTCGGCGTTGGATTCCATTAGACGCGTGGCTCTCGTAAAACCTCGAGTTGTAACTCGTGATTTATGCCTGAGGTTCATTCAGTGATTTGCAGAACAATATGGCTGTGTAATATGGCAAAGTTAAACGACATAGTAGTTTGAAGAAAAAAGAAATGGGGTGGGTGGGGGAGGAGAGGGATTGTTTCGGGGAGTAGAGGCAGGGCTGAACACATGACGAAACTCTGAAAATGAATGTGTTTAAATTTAAGAAGAAAGTGCCTTGAAGCGACCGACATTCTGCAAAGGACCTGCTACATGATGCTGTTTGTTTTCTTCTTCTTCGTCATTTTCTTCTTCTTTTCTTCTTCTTCTTCTTCTTCTTCTTCTTCTTCTTCTTCTTCTTCTTCTTCTTCTTCTTCTTCTTCTTCTTCTTCTTCTTCTTCTTCTTCTTCTTCTTCTTCTTCTTCTTCTTCTTCTTCTTCTTCTTCTTCTTCTTCTTCTTCTTCTTTCTTCTTCTTCTTCTTCTTCTTCTTCTTCTTCTTTCTTCTTCTTCTTCTTCTTCTTCTTCTTCTTCTTCTTTCTTCTTCTTCTTCTTCTTCTTCTTCTTTTCTTCTTCTTCTTCTTTTCTTCTTCTTCTTCTTCTTCTTCTTCTTCTTCTTCTTCTTCTTCTTCTTCTTCTTCTTCTTCTTCTTCTTTTCTTCTTCTTCTTCTTCTTCATCTTCTTCTTCTTTTTCTTTATCTTCTTCTTTTTCTTCTTCTTTTTCTTCTTCTGGATTTTGTGCTAGTTCCGGTGCTTAGGTTTTGCGTGCCCGATCATTGAACAGATCTAGCTTATTTGTATGCAGAACTTTTGGCTTCTTGCCTCTCAGACATATGCACTCCGACATCGCTAAGTAGTCGCCATATACAGCATACTTGTGAATGAGACAGTGGGTCAATAACCCCGCCCCCTACCCACCGCCCATATTTTTTTTTTTTTTTCGTTTTTGTGCAAATAAATTTCTTAACGAGATGCAGCTGGCGACAATAGTTGAGTGTGAGTTAATTTTGTTTTTGCTGTTATTGTTGCTCCTGGTGGTGCTTTTGTCTGGCCTCACAAATTTTCAGATTTTTTGCAGTCTTGTCATTATTGCAGATTCACAGCTTAACTTATATATGGGATGCAATTTTTTTCGTTATCTGAAAGCTCCACCCTGGCTGTAGTCGGGGACCCTAAGATAACTGAATGTTTGAATGAGGTTTATGGGACCTGTGCTGTGAACCTCATCAGAATGTCGGCATTTTGTTTCGCCGGCTGTTGGTCGCACCTTGCCCGGTCTTGGTGGGGTTGAATACAATGCTTCACACTTCTCGGTCCTACCTTCCCTGCCGTGCCTTGTACATAGCCCTGATACTGGCATCACTAAGTCCGGACACCATACTACAACATTGCATTACCTGTTCCCTAACTACCAGTTTGTTTACAGCATGGATGTCGTCCAAAGTACTTTAAGACACTTTGCTCTCCAGTTCATAAACGTACTTAGCAACACATTCGAGAATCGCAAAGTGCTACCACGGTAAATATACTCACAGCACGATCATAAACAAGAAGCAGTCTTGTTTTAATAGCCGTAGCTTTGTTTGATAATTCAGGGTATGTAATAAATCTAGTATATTTAGAGGCATTATTCTTAATAGCTATAGTGTTTTTAATTATTAGGTGTTATCCCAAGGGAGCTGTGGGATAGTGTTTATCCTTGGTGTCAATATGTATTGACATTTTTAGTGTTGTATTCACACTGGGTAGGACGTGCTAGCATGGCCAATGAGCACTGCAGAATCAGAAATTCAAAAATTTAACAAATGATTAAATACAATTTAACTTCAGGATATGTGATTATCTCTAACACTCGTCTTCAATCTGGACGGAGGAGGGTGGCGCTAGGGCTGCAGAAGGCATTTTCTATGGTGGTGGGGGGGAGTTGGGCAGCATAAGGAAGTTTCAAGGGGAAGATGGGGGTGGCTTGGGCAACACAAGTACGTTTCAAGGGGGGAAGGGGGGGGGGGTGGCAAGGGCAGCATAAGGAAGTTTCAAGGGGAAGATGGGGGTGGCTTGGGCGACACAAGAAAGTTTCAAGGGGAAAGGGGGGGGGGAGGGGGTTGGCAAGGGCAGCATAAGGAAGTTTCAAAGGAGGTGGCTAGGGCGGCATAAGGAAGTTTCAAAGGGGGTGGCTAGAGCGGCATAAGGAAGTTTCAAAGAGGGTGGCTAGGGCGGCATAAGGAAGTTTCAAAGGGGGTGGCTAGGGCGGCATAAGGAAGTTTCAAAGGAGGTGGCTACAGCGGCATAAGGAAGTTTCAAAGGGGGTGGCTAGGGCGGCATAAGAAAATTTCTAGGGGAGGGGCCAGATCAGCATAAGGAAGTTTCAAAGGGGTTGCTATTGCAGCATAAGGAAGTTTCAAAGGGGGTGGCTAGGCCGGCATAAGGAAGTTTCAAATGGGGTGGCAAGTGCAGCATAAGGAAGTTTCAAAGGGGTTGCTAGGGCGGCATAAGAAAATTTCTTGAGGAGGGGCCAGATCAGCATAAGGAAGTTTCAAAGGGGTTGCTATTGCAGCATAAGAAAGTTTCAAAGGGGTGGCTAGGGGGGCATAAGACAATTTATAAGGGGTAGGGGGCTAGGGAAGCATAAGGAAGTTTCAAAGAGAGGGGGCGTGGCTAGGGCGGCATAAGGAATGTCTAGGGTGTGGCTAGGGCGGCATAAGGAATTTCTAGGGTGTGGCTAGGAGGGCATAAGGAATTTCCAGGGTGTGGCTAGGGTGGTATAGGAAATTTCGAAGGTGTGGCTAGGGCGGCATAAGGAGTTTTTAGGGTGTGGCTATGGGGAGGGGGGTATAGGAAATTTCGAAGGTGTGGCTAGGGCGGCATAAGGAATTTCTAGAGTGGGGCTAGGGTGGTATAGGAAATTTCAAAGGTGTGGCTAGGGCGGCATAAGGAAGTCTCAAAGGGGAAGATGGCTAGGGCGGCATGCGTAATTTCAAGGAGGAGCTGGGTGTGAGAAGGGAGGAGAAAGGATGTGAAACAATTTTAAAATGACGTTAAGTTCTGCTTGTAATAATCAGGTTATTCAGCTTTAACGGCGGTGAAAACAAAACAAGGCTGCCAGCTTGACTCGAAGAGTGACCTCAAGCCAAAGTTAGCGGTTAACATCAACGTGGCTTTCCGGTGGAGACTGAAAGTGTATCTCTTCTGCACGGAGTCTGGCCAGAAGGACCTGATCGGTCACAAACTAAACTCACGGGGTGCAAACGACATTGTCAAGTCAGAACAGTGCCAACCAATTCACTGATTTTCGAACACAACTATTTGTTGTTGTTTCTTTCTTATTTGACACTTTGAATTATGTTGGTGTTTTTCTCAAAGTTCTTGTCAACAAACTGTTCTTGAAATTTCTCCTTGTGTCGTTATGTTAGGTTGAGTCAAGCAAGCCACGTGCATCAGTCCAGCGGAGACAGCCCAGTCGGACACAGCTCTCTCTCGCTCGCTCGATTTACCGCCCGATCAGCCACGTGTCTCTCGTTAGCTTGCTAACTATCCATTCGCAGCCAGATTATCAATAGCTAGATACTGGTCAGAACTCGCTTGATATTCGGCTGAGTTTTGGCTCGACTAAGCTATTGTTATTCGTCTGCGGGTGGGTTATTAGCGGCCCGGGAGCACATCATTGTTGAGGAGCCAGTCATACCAGCCAGTTTTTTTTAACGATTGTCTCGAGAACTGCGGAGAAAAGCACGCTTGGGTGTCTTTCTCAGGATACTCTAACAAGCCTTGCCAGACTCTGCAGGGACCGAGCAATCAATTGCCGCCCGACTTACCAGCCTCAGCCACACGAAACCATGGCCCGTGGTAAGAAGAATCCGATCCAGCGCCGGGACACCAGAGCATCCTCAGCCAAAAAGGAGGAAGCACCTGTCGCCGCACCAGAACTGACGAAGCCAGAACCGGTCGACGACCCGGAGGAGACACCAGCCTCACACACCCAGACGCCGCCAGCCCTGGATGTGGGCCCTATCGAGGCACCCGTCTACCTATAAGCCGCCCCAGTCGTGGCGCAGGAACCGAGCAACACCCGCCCGCTCAGGCAGCAGCAGCAACGACCGGGAGCCTACACCACAGAAGTTTTGCAGTGCTCTCGCTGCAACAAGGCGTGGCACTCTGCCTCGTCATGCCGCAGCAGCCCTTCGTGCCGTTACTGTTCCGGCCCTCACCTATTCAGGGAATGCCCTCTGGCAAAAGTGGACCCTGACTTTAAAAAGCCGAACGCAAGCAGAAGATGTTCCAACTGCTCCGGTGCACACAGCGCCAGGTACATGGGTTGCCCGTACCTGAAAGAAGTCAAGAGAGCGATGGCGAATACCACCACCAGGACCACACACAACCCAGAGCCGAAACAAAGATATCAGGCGCCCAGTCCGACAGCTGTGAACAACAACGACATTACGCAGCTGAGAGACGAAATCAAATCCCTGCGAGAAGAGAACGCAAGAATCGTGGCACCCAGGACTCAAGACAGGGACGAAAAGATAGACCTGAGAAGCATCCTGCAGGCATCTCTCGAGACCCAAAGGAGACTCGAGGAGGAAAATACAGAAATGGCGAAGTTCAAAACAGAATTGATGGCAAATCTAACCGAGCTCAAGAAGTTAAAGGAAACAAATGCAGTAGCCGCCAAAGAACTGAAAGACAACCAGAAAAGTATACTTTCCGAGATAGCCACCATCAAGGAAGACCTCACAAAAACAAAAGCAGAGGTAACCGAGGCAAACAAAGAATGCGACAAACTCAGCTGTGTACTCGAAGCCACGCACAGAGTGATAGAAGCCAGAGAAAACGCGAAGAAAGAAAAAGACAGAAAAAGGCAGATCCACGACGCACACGTGAAACCCGGAGATCTAGAGAAGAAGTGCACACAAGACCTGTACATCCTCAAGGAATGCCTGAAAGACGACTTCGCAGCAATACACAAGGAGGTGAAGCAACTCAAAGAGGCCACCCGGCATCTTCAACTCGAAAGCATAAGAAACAACAAAACGAAGATAGCAGCCCACTCAAACGGAAACGACGCCCACGTGAAGTAGCAAATTGAAAGCCAACATCCAGCAACCAATGAAAACCTCACAAGCCGCCATGACAGCTGAACAACCACGCCCAGCAGCCCGGAATAACCTCACAGCTCACAACCAGATGACACAATGTCCGCCGCCCAAGCTACGCCCACCTACCTCAATCTGACAGAAGCAACAAACCTCAGGCAGAAATGTAAATCGCCACAACAGAAACGTCAATATCTGGAGAACAAACTCCAGACAACAAAACACCGCTTCGATATAACCAACGCTCATTCTAGGAGCCGGTTGAAAGAAGCAAGAAGTTTTTCGTTTTTTTTACCAACACCAGTTACCAGTTTTTTATGTTAGGTTAGTTGCGTATCCTTTACATGACGTTGCAGAACCAACCCCAACAGCCCCTGGCTGCTGTGTGGTTTTTCTAGGCAAATTTACGTCCAGTAATTTGCCATTGCTTTCTGTGTCCTTTCGTATTTAATCATATTTTGTTATGTTGGGTGGGGGGATAGGAGTGTTGTAAGGGATTTAGCCATATACTCAATTAAAGTGGGACCAAAATAGGGGGGGGGGCGCCACCTGAAAATAAGCTTGCTGAGCATTGATTTGTAAAAGGGGCTGGGGAGCTCTGTGTTAAAAAGCAGAAGAAATGCTTAGGAGGTTCAGAGCCCAAGCTAATGGAGGATCCTTTATGCAACAAATCACGTTATAGTATACCGCAACAGCTAGCAGCAGAAAAGAAATGGAGGCAATTACTGTAGCCTTCTGTTGTCCTGAGAACTAGTCTGCACACATGCCGTGAATATAGGTTAGTTGCGTATTCATTACAAGACGTTGCAGAACCAACCCTAGAAGCCCCTGGCAGTTGTGTGGTTTCTCTATTCTACGTCCAGTAGTTTGCCATTGCTTTCTGGACTGTCGGCTTTCTTAATACCACTGTCGAAACCAACGCACAGCGCATTGCCCACAGCTGGGATCGAACCCGGCACCCAGGCATTACGAAGCTTTCGCAATCGACATAGCCACAGAGCCGACGCCGTGAATATAACAGAACCATAAACTATGCTGGAAAAGTTGGAGATATAAATGCTCCATGCAGGGTCGGATTTAAACTTACCTTTTTTTCTTCACTTTGAGAGACAAAATATACAAATTTGCAGGACATCAGGAGCATCTCTTGGCAGTGGTGAAAAGTCGTAAGCTAGCTTGGTTTGGGCAAAGACTGTACTTTAAAGAACATTGAGGGGTAGTCGAAGAAGAGGAGGGCAAAGAAGAAATTGGAATGACAACATCAAGAAATGGACAGGACTAAGTTATCATACATTTTTTCATCTAGCAGAAAACAGAGAAAGATGGCGGGTTTTGCGTGCTAGTGATTTCATCAATGCACCTCCACGACCCTAAGAGGTCAAGGGTTATGTTATGTACCAACGTCCATGGCATAGACTATGAGAAGATTAAGACTATGTAAGAAAAGCAAATAATCCTTTCCAAGCGCACTGGGCATAAAGAGCTAGACATATTTTCTAGATAACTAGAATTGGATTTCATTTGATTTGATTCAAGAACCGACATTACTGCACTCAGTGCATTCACATAAGCGCTCCGTCCCTATCTTCAGCAGCCAGCGAAGAGTTCCGATACTAATGGTGCCAGTAGCATTCTGATTAAACGTCCATCTTGCCTTTCCTCTGAGCCTCGAGCCTCTGCCAGAACCTCTCGTCACTCTCCCCTGCATCAGTTTCACCAGACTGTGGTGATCTATTTGTTCCTCCGAACTGTACACGCTCTTCAACAAGGCACTAACTACGTCTGCCTTATCATGCATCAGTATTCCACAAAGTTGTGCAGAGCCAGCTAGTCTGTCCACATGTTCATTTCCCAACACACCGGCGTGCTCTGGTGAAAAAGTATCCTGACAATACTCCTCACCAGTGTCTTCCGCAGCGAGGCATGCCACTCTGCACAAAGCATGCCTGTCCTGATCTTCCTCAGCATGAGTAACTGAGTAACTAGAATGTGTTAGGTGTTGTCAGCATAGCGTCGGCTGCCTTTACTTTCCATGACTTTACCTACATCCCTTATGGACTGAGTCGACCGGGAAGTCAAGGCCATATTTTTGAGAAAGAAATGCAACTCGATTTGGATTTGAATCCACGGCCTTCGGGCCCGATTGCGAGTGTCTCGATGATACGCCTCATCGGCTCCACGATACGACTACAACTGGCTGCCTTTCATACTCCAAATGCAGGCTCTAGGTGAGACTATCTGTATGAGGATGCTTTATTGCAATACTGAACACACCACAGACTGTAACTAGAAAGCTCAACGCAGGGAATTGAACGAACCAAATACAAGAAAGCGTTTCATTCAATGTCTGTATTTAAATACCACACAGTCATTTGATGCCTTTCTATGTCATGTGATGCTACTCAACGTCATAATATGCTATGTCGTGCCATGCTATGGTATGCTATAGTATGTCATGTCATGACATACTATGTCATGGTATGCAATTTTATGTAATGTCATGCTATTTCACACCATGCTATGATCAGTCATGTGATGCTATTCTGCCATATTATGTTATATCACGCAACGATATACCATGTAATGTTATGCTTTGTCATGCAATGCTATGCCATGTAATGATATACTATTTTGTGACATGCTATGTAACGCCATGCTATTTTATGTCATGATATGCTATGTCATGTTATGCTATGTCACGCCACGCTATAATATGTTCATGTTATGCTATGTCACGTCACGCTGTAATATGTTCATGTTATGCTATGTCACGTCACTTCAATGTAATAATGTAATGCTATATCATGTTATGCTACCTCATGCAGCACTATGCTATGTCATGTTATGTCACACCATGATATAATGTCATATTATGCTATGGTCTTGTAATGATATACTATGTCGTGCCACTCTATTCTATGCCGTTTTATGCTATATCATGAAATATGCTATATTATGAGATGATATACTATGTTATGTCATGATATAGGATGTCATATTTTGCTATGTCATGTTATGCTGTATTATGAGATGATATACTATGTTAGGTCATGATATAGGATGTCATATTATGCTATGTCATGTCATGCTGTATTATGTCATACCATTCTGTAGTATGATATGATATGTCAGGTCATTATAAACTAGATCATGTTATGCTGTTGTTATGCCATGTCGTGCTATACTATCTTATGTTATGCTATATTATGTTATGATAGGCAATGTCATGTCGTGCTGTACTATGTTATGCTATTCTGTACATGTAATATCATTTTATGCTATGATATACAATATTATCTCATGTTAAGCAGCAGACCTCACATTGGTCATCCCAATACCTGCTCAGGTCTCCAGTGCAGCAGCCGTCGTAACGTACTTCCGTTGGAAGAGAAGTTATTTATAATGCTATCAGTCCACAACAAAAACAAAGCGGAGACGTTTGGTTCAATACTTCTTTATTTGTCAAATCAGCTCTTACGTTTCTCTATCTTTGTTTTCTCCGTTTTTCCCCTATTCACACCACCCCCCCCCCCCACCTTTTTCCCCTCACATTTTCCCCATTTGACCATAGGCCCTCAAGCAGCTATCATTTGTTGTTGCAGGTAGCTCATCCCATGTTCTCCCTCTCCTTTTAACTTCACTTTCTAATTCCCTTCTCACTGCTTCACTTATATGTCCCTGTGGGTTTTAGTGCAAAGAGCTTCTACAGGGGGTTTGTAAAGTTTCACTACACTTTGTATACAGAACAAATTTGAAAAACTATATATATGTCGTAATTTTTTTTTAAAAGCAGCTCTTTACGCTATTAAATAAGTTGCAATAGTCGCTTCCATGGTTTTATCGTGTTTTAAGGAAGCTGGAAAGAGCTGATAAAATATTCATTATAATAAGTGTTGGAAATGTCCACCTCGGGCTTCAAGACATGACTTTACACGTCACTTCATACTGTCAAACATATTCTGCAACTTGTCTGCTGTTGTTTCTTGATTAGTAACTCTGACTGAATTGTTTAATTTCTTAAACGTTCATTCAACTATCTTAAAAACGATTCCAGAAGGTCAGAACAGTGCCGATTTACATTTATAGTGTTGATTTAGGAAAATGTGTTCAATTAAACGTTTTATACTGACGGCACACTATACCCCAATGTGATCATCTCATCGTTTAAAAGCGCTTTATGAAATGTACTAGGATTAAAACTGCTCCAAATACAATTGTTTTGGCTAATAACCTATCCAGATGGAGAAAATTATGCCTCATCAGTGAATCATGTCACGTGATAACTAACTCGTCTTCTTCAGATAAAAATGCCTAAAACCGTGTGGAGTATTTATTTCTGGATCGATTTGCACTCTTTTAGTTCAGACACAACAGTCATCCTCTTTGGATAAAAGGTAACTGATGCTAAAGGAATGTGTGCACCGTGCGCACTGATACGCTCACATCATTTTTCTGAAGACTTTTCCAAATTATGTAGACATTTTTCTTTAAACACAACCCCATCGCGGAGCATTTTCCACATTTCCCTAGAAATTTCAACAAGTTTCCAACCGCAGAGCGATGATAAGGTCTTTCTATTTTAAGTACAAGGAATTACTCGAGCGACGACAGCTATTCACTGCATACTGCTTCACGACTGACCGTAAAGCACGTTTTTTGTTTCAATGACTTCACATATTTCGTTGTTTAAATTTGTTCTACTGACAAATTATAGTGAGACTTTACAAACACCTCGTAGTTATAGCGTTCTCAGGTTCTGTGAAACTACGTCCTAGACTGACTGACTTTCTACCCCACCAGGACATCACACAAGCGATAAACACCAGAATACACAATGTGCCACCATGTGGATGAGGATCACCGTAGAGAGGTCACAGAAATCGCGTTCAGCCATTAGGCCATATTTATGGCCTGGCTATATTGCGGCCCCTGGCAAGAGCCAGGGTGGAGCTTCAAATAAAAAAAATTTCATCCTAGAAAGGAAGGTAGATATTATATCTAATACTTACTTCCCTCACTGACTGACATTCTACCCCACCAGGACATTACACAAGCGATAAACACCCGATGACACAAAGTGCCACCATATGGTTAAGGATCACCGTGGGGAGGTCCCAAAAACCGCGTTAAGCCTTAAGGCCATATTTATGGTTAGGCTATATTGCGGCCCCTGGCAAGAGCCAGAGTAGGGCTTCAAATAACGAAAAATTTCTTCCTGAAAAGAACGGGAAGTAGAATTCGTAATTGTTGTTACGTTCTAGTCAACACCAGCGTCTTTCCTTCATCTCTTGATTCACGGAAATTTGCTTTGAAATTTCACATAGCGCAGCATTAGTGATTCTATCAAACCATGCAATTTCCTCTTTTCTGTATAGGCACTAGTTCATAAATGGTTGTAAATTAATAATTACTGTTTTAGTTTTTGTTCACAATTCTGCTCCATACAGCAGTGGGGTTCGATACTAGAATCTAAACGTTCAAGTTGAGTATGTGTTTTAATTTCACCTGAATTTCCTAGTGCTACGAAAAATCCTCTTACCTTTTGTATTCGTATTTCATTATCTCTTGCAGCTGATCAGTTTTTATCTACATTACTGCCCAGACAGGTGTACGACTCCACATCTTGTAGTGGGATATCTTTAAGAGACATTGAACTACTGTCTGTCTCGTATATCTCTCTATTTCAAAAGTGAGATGGATCAGGCAGTCATTGTTTTGTTGTTGAACAGAATAAGTGCATGTAAAAACCAGATGATCTGTTTTTGTCACCTTCATGTCCAATACAGATAATAATAAGAAGTCACGTCCTGTTATCTCAAAATATCATAACAATCTTGGATTAGGTCTGTCTTTTTTGTTCCGCCAAAGGCACGCAGCCAGGTCATCCATATTTTTTATCTTTCTTAAGTGTGGAATCATGCATGGTTTTACCTTGACATCGTTGACAAAGATGTTCATCATAGATTGAGGTTTGGGGTTTTGATCAACGGATCAATATCATGTCAAACGGGTAGTGACCCATAAGTGCTCCGTTCTTCTTCTAACTCAGATCTGAGCCCGAAGAAGCTCTGTACAGTGCACAAGCTCTGTAGCACCGACAAGGATGGTGAAATACTTTGGGTACATTTTTAACTCACAATTTTGCCCGGGCAGCGCTGTTAGTCTATTTTTTTTTGATTTCCAACTGCCAAGGATTTTTGACGTGTGCAACAATACACACGGGCGTCCCATCTCACTACCCAGAGACCAGGGGGAATTAGTAGAAGTCCAAGTCCACGTGAAAAAATCCCTATACCAGGGACTGAACCCGGGACACCATGCCTCGGGATCACGCAGCCCCCCTGCTGATCATAGAGCTGGTATCAAATAAGTCATAATTATCCAAAGTAAAGATTGAAACAGCATTAAAAGTCTGTGGTTGAGCACTAGCAAGGAAATCAGAAATTCACATTTTGAGAGCAGTCATAGTACCTGTAGCAATTTTCGGATGTGAGTTGTGGGCTATCTCCCAGTCCGTAAGAAAGAAAATAGGGGTTGTTCAGCTGAAATGTTATAAAGAGATTCTCAGAATACTATTGGCAAAGAAGAGAAAACAAATACTGTTATTTTAAAGATCTGAACATCAAGGAAGATTAGCTAATAAACAGCATCATGTCTCGGAAGCTAGACTATTTTGGTCAAATCAAGCGCAACGACGAATTAGAAAAAAATTATAGCAGGAGTCATGGTACCATGAAAACACGAAGATTAGCACGGGATATAAGTGACTCCTTGAATCTGAAAGTACACGAGGCTCGAGAGCTGGTGAAAGACTTAAGTTTCTTTCAGACAGACCGTCCTGCAAAGAACCTGCTACATGTATATGATGATCACATAAGTCAGTAAACTAAAGACCTTTTTCCCGAAGTAGCGCATTGAGTATATGTTACTAAACTCATATGTTATAATGCATTAATTTCCCTATGATGTCATTATATGTCACATAGATCTTACAGTGTTTGCCTCCATTCTTATCTATCCTGTACAATCCCTTCGATATCACATAATCCCGTCGAGCACATTTCTGTTCTTTCATCAACGTTTGTTTCAGGCTGAGTTTCGGTCCTCCTCGTCTCCTCGGTCCCTATATTTCCCTGTTAGTGCCTCTTTTGTGGTTGTTTTTGTTTCTTTTGGCTCGCCCGTCCCCCCCCCCCCCCTCTTTCTCTCCCCCCCCCCCCCTCAAAATGTGTCAAAAATAGCCCCATCTCCTCGGTCTTATAACTGTTGATACTAGCGGTTGCCCACACATTTCTCTTTTTGGTTTTTCTTCATGTGATGAGAAGGAGAAATCTGGAGTATATCTAACAGTTTGAGGGGAAGAGAGGCAGAGGGAGACCGAGAGAAGAAATGCTGGATAGTCTGACATCCTGGCATTGAGGATCATCTTGTCAGATTTGTTTGAATGTACCCGAGACAGAAGGCTGTGGATAGACATAATTACCAACAATATAATTTATAGAGTTTAAGAAAATTTCTTAACTCCTCTTGCATTCATTACATTTTGATGTTGTTAAATTTCGTCAGGCATTTCCTTTGAAATGCATTTAACTTCAGTAACACGTTTTTTATGGTTCTCCAACTGTCACTGGTATGTGTTAGCACTGAAATAACATTCAAATTGAAAATTTATAACTTGGTTTTAAAACTATTCAATTTCGGAGTTCAATATTTTCCTCAGAGTTTTAAAAGCTGCTGCTAATGTCTGTCCTATTTTGTTTATTTGCATTACGTTCACTGTTAGAATTACTATCTAAAAAAGCAAATTGATTTCTTAAATTAAATTCACATCAATTTACCATTTTCTGGCGTTAAAAGTAGCTTAAAACACAAATTATGACTTTGATATTTAACATAAGCAAATAAAAAAACGAAGACAAATACCACATGAAAAAAGCCATTGTCAGTCATTCCATGTTACCTTTGTGGTCATATTTTTATTCAGGGGTGGAAAGGGCGTGGGGGTGTTTTTTTTATGTATGTTTTTTTTTTTTTTTCTGTTTTATTAAATGATAAAGGTAGGAGGTAAACTACGATAATCAGACCTTATCTTGCTTCAGGCATATACTGCTAGAATGTATTTATATATTCCAATTAGAGGGTGTTTATAACATTCAACGCAACATCGACATCGCTACGGCCCAAAACATTTCCTAGTACCCATATTAGGCTGCACGCATCTGGGTGTCAGTTAATTTATTTTTACAAAATCTCCCATGCGTGGATTCGAACCAAAGCATTTGGCCGGCAGGCTACCGACTAGGCTACTTGGCTACCACAGCTCCCTAATAAAGACTTTGAGAGAAGCAATTCAGATTATTGGTATGCGACTTGTCCTTACCCCCAGTTAAGCTATCTAGTTTCAGTTAGTGAGGTATACATTGTTTTTGGAAACAAGACAGTGTGGCGGCAAAGGAAGAGCGGAAATAATAGCAATTGAAAGAAAGTATTTAAATTCAGAGTGCAGCATTAAGGTGAATGTGACAAGACTAAAACAAATCAGTATGTTTAACTTCTGTGATTTTCACAGTATATGCCACACATTTGTCTTTTTCCCAAATCATCGTGTAGCAGGTCCTTTGCAGAACGTCGCTCTCATCACTGTCTGCCTGAAAAAATTTGCTCTCTTGCTAGCTTTCTCGCCTCGTGAACTTGGCCTATTCAACGAGTCACTTATATCGTGTACCCATCTTCGTGTTGGTCGGCCCCTGCCCCTCATCCCTGGTACCATGCTTTTTTTTTTTTTTTTTTTTTTGCTAAAAATTTTTCCAGTCCACCATGTCTCTTGATATTAAACAAATATTACAGCTTCCGAGACAAGATGCTGTTTCTTCTTTGATGTTCAGATCTTTTAAAATGTCAGTATTTTTCTCCTCTTTGTCCATGGTATTCTTAGAATCTTTCTATAGCATTTCAGCTTGAATGTCCCTATTTTCTTTCTCAAGGATTGGGAGATAGTCTACGATTCACATCCATATGTTGCTACAGGGAAGATAAGAGATAGTCGACGACTTACATCCTTATGTTGCTACAGGGAAGATGGGAGATAGTCCACGACTCACATCTGTATTCTGCTACAGGGATGATGAAACAAGTATAAAACTCACATCCGTATGTTGCTACAGGAAAGATGGAAGATAGCCCACGACTCATGCATGTGATCAAAATTTTAATTTTGATTAATCTCAGCAAATAATGAAGATAATAACAAGAAATTTCGCACGCTTCTAATGAGAAATGTCAGTATGGTTGTCGTGAGGTGAGCAGCCAGCCTACACAATGGACGAGTCGGGACTCTGAAATCCCTCGCGCTCAGTCGAATTTCAAACTTAAACCCGTCCGGAAAGGTATATAGTCCCGTATATTGATCTATACCTTTATCTGGTAAAATAATAATTTCTAGACCCTCTAGTTGCTTTGATAAATCTTTATTTTCAAACTTGCAACTGTATGTTGGCTAATTCTGGTATTTTATTTAGAAATTCCTGTAAACCGGTTTACTGCTTAGGCAGGAATAGAAGGGACTTCTTTCCTAGAGACACTGGTTTGATTTTGAAAAAAAACATTCTTTAGCCTGATCCCAAAGTGTCAAGACGCGTACACAGTCTATGTAGAAATTGGCGCATTCAAAGTTCCATTTCTATCTTGGAAGATTTCCTAAGCTTGGGATGATACCTCCTTAGATATCAGGCAGACGAATCACATTCCAGCCAACAACCACCAACCCATACCCTTCTGTGCACCAAGCATAACCAAAAGTCCTGCCCATTGTGCCACTACCTCAAAATGGCAAGAGCTTGCTTGTGAGTTCCAGGACGAGTGGACAATTGCAGACATCTGTGTCATCAATCCAGAGAACCAGTCTTCAAGAGCTTTGTTGGGCTCTGATGCAGTTTTTGTGTCCTGACCTGTGAGAGAGACTTGTTGGGTTCCTATGCAGTTTCTGTGTCCTCGATGGTGAAGTAATCAACTGGTACCAGATCAACTCGAGGCATAGGTACCTGAGTCAACTACAGTCGAATCACCATGGACTGAGGGGAGCATTGACCTACGAACTAGGCTAAGTGATCACTTATTCATTATCATGCTCTCTTCCCACAGCACCTTGAGATTCCTAGGATGAACTCATGTACTCCTCAATACTACATCTGGCTGCTTCAATATCTGGGTTGTGTCATTGAGTCCTGAACATTCTTGAGAATCTATTCTTTATTGTATGTATATATTGTACTAATTACATGCAAAAATTTTCATGGCTGACTTGGGTGTCCCTATTTCACCATTCTAACTGTCTAGCTCTGATGTTTGTGTGAGTAATACGTGTTATTTGTGTTAACATGGCTATGATAGTATACTATAATAACCTGGTTGCTTCCTTTTTATAGTAGTGGGAGTGTCCAGCCAAGTGTGCCTAGGAATATTATATATTTTGTAGTGCCAAAACTTGAGTTGCCCTACTCCTGAAATAAGTTGAGCTTATATTGGCCACGGGGCATCCCTTAGACCAATACGAGCCAACGACTCAACATAATTATTTCAGAGTGCTGTTGGTTCTTAAGGAAAAATCCTTAAATCAGGCACGCGACAGGAGCGATATGTGACAATGGTCAACCCGAAACTGCAGCTCATTTCGATAGACAAGAATAAGTAAAGTAAATAAAGATCCGTTTTGGCGCCTTTGAGCGCATCAGGCATGTGGGTAGAGCATCCATTTTTTATAGACCAATCGGTACTACGTGGGTAATGTGGTCAGCATTACGCCGGTCATCTTTACTTCCCCAGGACATACATCCTGGTACCTGTTTTAGGCTGGGTCGACCTGCGACGCCTCATACCGTGATAAAAATTCACACAGGACAGACAAGAATAGCGACGTTAATTTGTTGAAATAGTAACAAAGTTGAACACTGGGCTCAGAGAATTAAAGAAGTAGAAACTGGAGCGAATCGTCTGATAATGTTATTTATGCTGTAAGATTGGTTACGTAACAGAGGTAAAAAACTCATAGAAACAAGGCCTAAATACCCTTGTCTTGCACCAGTGTTCGATCATAGAAATGGACAAAAACCAACTTTTTTTAAAATAAATATGATATTTGAAGTACTTAATGGGTTGTTTTACCAGAGCAAGTCATACATTTCGCAGTCTAGGCCAATAAATTATAAAGCACTGCTTTCCGTTTACCTCTTGATGTCATAGTTTGTGACATGTTAAGTTAGTTGATGTATGACACTTGATGTCATAGTTTGTGACATGTTGTTTCTTTATGAATGCCTCCTGAAATTATAGTGTGACACGTTAATTTAATTACTGAAGAACGTCTACCACTAAATAATGTACATAACGTGTGTGTGTATACAGATATAATTGAAAATGCAACATCAAAGTGAATATGACCAACCTGAAGTAAATCGATACGTTTAACTACTTAACTACTTAATTAGCATGATACCAGACGATATGTTGTCGTTGGTGCCACCATTCCGTCTTTAAAGAGAACAGTGTTATACTGTGATAAGAGGGACATGGGACTCACATCCGATTGTGAGTTTTCTGGTGAAAGTTTTGCTGTGTTTAGTACTCCGTTGATAAAGACTTATAAATTTGATCTAATAATGTTATAAATCTAACAACAACTAAAAAGTAATTACAAACGCTAGAACATGTTTAAGCAATAATTCTCAACATTAAAAAAAAAAGGAAATTCCTGGGAACACCATACGCTAAACAGAGTATTATTATTATTATTATTATTATTATTATTATTATTTGCGTAACCCTACCAGGACATCACACAAGCGGTAAACAATAGGTGACACAAAGTCTCGCAGTCTCGCCCCGGGACTATCCCAGGGGTTTCTAATTTCACCAGTTCTCTTCAGTGTTTATACAGGCAGGTCAGCAGAACTTGAAGCACCAGGGGCTGTAGGAATATTGATATTTGTAGATGATGTTCTTCCATATAGGCAGGGGAGCGATAGGCAATAGAACTACAGGCAACTGAAGACAGAGTGTTTAAGTGTAGGAATGGGTGCTGTCATCAACCCAGCAAAGGCGGCTGTTTTATAGTGCTCTCTGGACAATAGAATAATAAAAGCTAATGCTCCAAGTCTCACAATTATTGACAGAAACATTGAACGAGACAGAAAGCCGAGGTACCTTGGTATCGCTATTGATAGCATCCTGTCCATCAGGGATTATGTGGAGGCAGTTGCGGAGAAATGCTAAAAAAAGGACTCAATGCACTTAAGTTTAAGGCAGCAATGGGGATGAAACAGTGTTCCAGCAATCAATTCTCTCAGTGATAGAATATGGATATGTTATGCTAACCGTATCAAAGAGTCAGTCCCTAACACTTAAACGCATACAGAATAAGGATAATTCTCAGATATGCAAGATACCCCGGTAGTATATATGCGATATTGCGATATATACTTGCAATGCCGAATGTTACAGATAGGCTCAAAATGTTGCAAGAAAGGCCAAACATGTTCGCAGGTTAGATGCCATTGGGCGAGGAGAGGAGTGGGTCACAGTCTCACAGAAAAGCCAGACTTGTGCGCAGTCTAGATGCCATTGGGCGAGGAGAGGAGTGGGTCACAGTCTCACAGAAAAGCCAGACTCGTGTAGGTTCTGGTCACACTGGATCATGAATTAAGCGAACGGCCAGCGGGCGTTGCAGAATCAGGCATCCAGCAAACGAATCAAAAGACCATAACCCCCATAGTCTGATCAATGGTAGTCGAGGCGAAAAGCACCAGTATTTCTCTCAAATATTTTTTTGAACCAGAGCTGGGAAAGCTTATGCGTTTTGTACGTGCCGAAAGATTGACAAATCGGTTTAAATTGTTTAACGAATTCTTGTGCAAAAGAATTAAAGGTTAGATTTCCACCAATGGTGATTAGGTCTAATATTTTGTACTCACATTTTCCACTGAGTGGTTACCAATGCAAAATTGGAGGGTTCTTTCTGCATTTAAAACATACCCTTTTTGTCTTGTTATTGACGTATGTTTTCTTTCGCTAATAATGATAAAAAGCTATACAAAGCCAATCTGGATGTACGAAAGTGAGTCATGTACAGTCAGCCGATTAGTAAAAATAATGTGAAAGCATTGGCGATTTGACGGATAATAAGAACAAATTACTGGTGACAAGACTGAAAACTTAAGTAGCTTCTTATATCGAGAAAGTTCGAATTTTGGAGTCGCAGGTAGGCGCAGGCTAACCAAAATAATATATGCCGGATTGTTTAGCATCTTGGTACGGGTGACCGTGTGTGTCAGAAATGACTGGAAGCTTGCAAGGCAAAAAGCTGTGGTAAGGTAAGTAACTACAAATGCGACACAGCATGAGATTTATTAGAATGGTGACATTCCAATACTTCATCGGCTACCGGGTGGCCCATTGGCTGGCCGGTAGACGGCTTCGTCGTCGGTCGAGACAGTATTTACGTCTGTCTCCTTTGATCGCATCAACACTGCAGGAGTCCATTCCAGGGCTCCCTGGTGGCGAGCAATGCTAAGCTATTTTATATAGCGCAATTAAATCGAGTCATAATTATAACCAATAGCTCCTCCCTTCAGGAGGAGCGCTGGTTTAACGTGACGATTTTTTTTAGCAATACAAGGCAAACCATTACTTCAAAGCAGTGACAGTACTGGTCATGTAACTCTGGCAAACATCTGTGTCATATTGACACCAACATACGTGACAAAACAATTAGCGCAGATTTAGGTTACTTTAAACAAACACACACACAAACATCAATTACATCCGCATGTGTTAACGTTACGTTACCAAGCATATCGTTCTTAGAATCTTCGCAATGAATTCTAATTACAAATCACGCGGGGCAACTCCAGGTTAAGAGGCACGCGTCTCAGCGAACTCATTCCGTACAAGCGTCCTTGTGCTATGGCAAGGGTCCTTTTGTCTAGATGGTCCATATAAATATCAACCTCAGTTCAGTGCAGACAACAACAGGTAATTTGATAATAGGATTATGAAGCCTCGGAGTCGTCTCTAGTTCTCTCGCAGTTCTTGTTGGCTGTAGAGTGGCTGTCTGCGCCTCCATTTACGCCTCGTTATTGTCACAACAAATAATAAAAGCCTTTCGAAAGGTTTATGATGTCGGTAGAGAAAGACGCGAAGGAAAACAGCAAAGGAGTGGACAACAAAGGATTTCTCAAAGATGTTATCAAGAGAGATCTATCTACAGCTAGTTTGAAGGAGAAATACCACAATGAGTATCTAAACGCCAAGGAGGTAAGAAGACATGATATTCAAATGTTCTCTGCTCAACATTCTTCTCCTACTACTTTGGCAATGTCTGTTCCAGCATCATCTGTTCTAACATTATATTGTTAGTCCTACAATCATGTGTTTGTCCTACAATCGTGTGTTTGTCCTACAGTCGTGTGTTTGTCCTACAATGGTGTGTTTGTCCTACAGTCGTGTGTTTGTCCTACAATAGTGTGTTTGTCCTACAGTCGTGTGTTTGTCCTACAATGGTGTGTTTGTCCTACAGTCGTGTGTTTGTCCTACAGTCGTGTGTTTGTCCTACAGTCGTGTGTTTGTCCTACAGTCGTGTGTTTGTCCTACAGTCGTGTGTTTGTCCTACAATGGTGTGTTTGTCCTACAGTCGTGTGTTTGTCCTACAATGGTGTGTTTGTCCTACAGTCGTGTGTTTGTCCTACAATGGTGTGTTTGTCCTACAATCGTGTGTTTGTCCTACAATCGTGTGTTTGCCCTACAATGGTGTGTTTGTCCTACAGTCGTGTGTTTGTCCTGCAATGGTGTGTTTGTCCTACAATCGTGTGTTTGTCCTACAGTCGTGTGTTTGTCCTTATAAAGCATTGTGTACACTACCATCATAGTCATTGTCCTAATCTCACATTGACAATTCGATGATCACATTGCGTGCCCACTTTTTAATCATAGCAAAGATAAAAGCAGATGCACTTACACAATAATAAAAGTAAAGGTTTTTCAGTTTTAAAGGTACGCGAAATAAAAACAGTGTTAAGAATCATCATCTAGTTCCAAATGCACTTTAAATTCTGTTTTTTTTTTTTTTTTACGTATCCAGAAACCATGAGTTGTAAACCCTTTGGCTCGGTACTATGGATATCGCAACCCTTCGGCCTTGACTCCATTATAGGTACCTGGGAGAAATGTGGCTTTTCTGCCTACCCCCGGGAGTGAACCCGGACCACAAGGAGTTCGTCACCCGGCCGCCGCGAACGTCAGGTTTAACCAACTTCGCTAGAGAGCCGGGCTCTAAATTCTGTTATAATGAAACCTCTTTGCTCTGCGTTTTAAGGCAGCACCAGTACACATTTTGTTTTTTGTTCCGGTTTCATCGCTTGATTTTGCTTTGTCATTTGGAACTTTGCCTTCGCTTTGCCGTTCTCCATTTCATTTCTCCACTGGGAATATTTCTTAAATGATCGATATCATTTCATATGGTAAAAGTGCGTTAATTTTCTTTTTCTAGAATAATGTACGTTCCTTCGAATATAGTGTCTACAATACCTCTGTATTTGCGTCTTCTGTCGTGATATATTTACTAATCCGTTTTTATTTTTGTTTAGTTGTAATTATCGTTTCTGAATGAATAATAGAAGTAGGGAAATTTACGAAAAACAAAATAATGCACTTTATTCATATCCGTATATTCCGGATCTAGGTTCAGTTGATAGTGATGATTTGGCTCTGCTGAAGTAAATTTCTAACAAACAGAAAGGTCAAGAAGGAAAAATTATGTGTTAAGACAACGAAGACATTTAAAAAAAAGGGAACATATCAGATGATACAAAAACGACAAAAGAAGATCTCAATCAACGATTCGAATGTATCGGATAAAACCAGCAATGCAGAAACAAATGGAAACTCAGCGTGAGTTCAAAGTTAGTTGCGTATCCTTTACAGGACGTTGCAGAACCAACCCTAACAGCCCCTGGCTGTTGTGTGGTTTCTCTAGGCAATTTATATCCAGTAGTTTGCCATTGCTTCTGGACGGTCGGCTTTCTTGATACCACTGTCTAAACCAGCGCAAGGCGCATTGCCCGCAGCTGGGATCGAACCTGGCATCCCGGCATTACGAAGCGACAGCGTAAGTAAAAAAAAAAAAAAAATTAGTGGTGCAGTTTAAGAAGTTTGTATTTGAAATGCCGTTCCAATGGCATTTTTTTTTTTTTTTTTACAAAACACGAAACAAACATCAACATATGTGGAAGAATAAAACAAAGCATTCATTTTGAAATAATTATGCACTATGAGTTGGTAGGACAAAGTCGCCGTAGTTATTCTGACAAACATCCTATTGTGCACTTTTTTTTTAAAGTAGCAAATGTACTATAATAATTTAATTTCCCTAACTGTAACTCAATTCATATGCGTTTCCCTCTCAGGGGGTCAGTCTCCTAGATTAGCCTCCAGTGAATTACATGAACTGAATGTTTCAGTGTATAAGGGATAGGCTATCAAAGTAATCACAACGCATAGCTGCACATGTGAAATGATTTGCAAAACAATCTCTACTTTTGTTGCTGCAAGTAAATGATTTGTGTCAGTGACTGTAGATTATGTATTTTATGGGTGCATAAATTATTAGTCCGACAAAGATCACATAAATACGTCACATTAGGAAAACAGAACCCCCCCCGTGCAATTGTAAGTTACACAATGATAAGCACATGAGAAATCTAAGACCACGCAGAAATTCATGTTGATTCGTACTAGGAGTTTTCGAGATATTAATTAAAGTTTAAGGTCACGATCTTTGGAACGGACTATTGTATGATCCATTACTGAGGCACCCTCTCTATCGCAAAGGTTGTCTTTATTCAATCTCAAGTAATATCTTCCACAAAAATGTTGCACTTTCGCAGGCTGTTGCTCGTCCATCGCTTAATATTAACCACCCACTTGTAACGCGATCTGTCTGTTGCTCGTCCATCGCTTGATATTAACCACCCACTTGTAACGCGATCTGTCTGTTGCTCGTCCATCGCTTGATATTAACCACCCACTTGTAACGCGATCTGTCTGTTGCTCGTCCATCGCTTGATATTAACCACCCACTTGTAACGCGATCTGTCTGTTGCTCGTCCATCGCTTGATATTAACCACCCACTTGTAAAGCGATCTCTCTGTTGATTGTATAGTTTCAAAAGATCATGTGCATTTTAAAGTGATCTGTCTCTCTTTTTTTTTTTTTTTTTTCATTTGTAAGTATCTTTAGCTCAAGTCTCTTCATCACCTGTATATTTGATTTTTTGTGTCCCCGAAATACCAACTATCTTGTTTTTATCCACATCTCCTGGTTCTTTATTTGACGTTTCAACTGCTTGTTCCATGTTCAGGTATGTGTATCACTATGTCATGGGACTGAGCCTCGAGAGGCAGGGGGTAAGAAGTGTTGGTGTTGTGGGTAGTGGGTTCCCCCCCCCCCCTTACTTCACCCTAGGTCTAGTGAATATCTGTTCACGAAAGGAGCGTCCATTGTGGTGTCAGCCTCTTGACCTAGCAAAACCTCTCTTACCTCAAGACCATTGTGCGTGGCGAAGAGTCACAGCCTCCCCGAGGTAGTCCCGGTAACTGGGGGTGCGAATCTCCAGGCAAAACACAATGGATCTAGAAGAGCAAACCTCGATAATAAACCCGGTGCACCACACCGTACTGCCCCCTGTGGGAGGGAAGGAGCCAGAGGTGTGCTGAACAGTCTTAGGAATGGAAACAAGTATGCTAACCCCCCTGAATACCGGAAACTATCGTGAAGGCACAGGGACTCAGGACGTGACGATCCAGTTGCCCCAACTACTCATGCTTAGGCCATGCTTAGAGACATGAAGAGCTCAGCGAAACCTGCAGGCAATCTGGTGGCGGGGAATGAGCACACTGTGAGCCCCACCTTAGCTACGTGTTAAAGGGAAAGGCAGAAACACAACCCATATTTCCTTTAGAACTGGTACAGGGCATTTCTAGCTGCTGCCCGGGGAGGTAGGTAATCCACAGACACCCCAGCACCACAATGCCATGAATATGTCAAAATTTAAGAGAAAAAAAAAAAATCACTATGTCATAGAGCATCGAACGGAATATATAGATAAATATGTATACACACACACCTATTTTCTGTTATCCCATTACATATCCCATAGTCTCGCAGTGTTTTCCTTTTATTCTTTTCTATCCTGTGCAATCAGTTTAGTATCATAAATGTAATCCAGTCCAGCACATTTGGCCTCTCTCATCAACGTTCGTGTCAGGGTTTCTTTCTGGGGTTTTTTCTTCTGCCTTCTCATGCCTTTTGTGCATGTATGTATGTTATATATATATATATATATATATATATATATATATATATATATATATATATATATATATATATATGTGTGTGTGTGTGTGTGTGTGTGTGTGTGTGTGTGTGTGTGTCCTTGGCACATTATGTTTGTGAGTCATGGGCTCCTACTGAGTCGGTGAAGAGCAAAGTGAAATGCTGCGGAACATTGTTAGAATACCATGCAGGAAAAAGAAGAAAACACTAACATCCTACATAATCTGAGTATCGAAGCGAATTGTCTCATAAACAGCATCCTGTCCCGAACAGTCAGATATTTTGTCTATGTCAAACGTCGTGGTGATCTGGAAAGAACGGTGACAGGGAACAGTTTCTAGAAAATAAGGTAGAGGCAGACCTCAGTAAACGTAAATACAAGGCACTGTTAAAGTATTGGCTATAAAAGCATATGAAGCCTGAGAACTGGCTAGAGAAAGAGAGGGAGAGAGGGGAGAGAGAGAGACAGAGAGGGGGGAGAGAGAGAGGGGGAGAGAGAGATAGGGGGCAGAGAGAGAGGGGGCAGAGAGAGAGGGGAGAGAGAGAGAGAGGGGGGAGAGAGGGGGACAGAGAGAAAGAGGGGGAGAGAGAGAGAGAGGGAGAGAGAGAGGGGGAGAGAGAGAGAGAGGGAGGAGGGAAAGAGAAAGAGAGAAAGAGAGAGAGGGGGAGAGAAAGAGAGAGAGAGATGAGGGAGAAAGAGAGAAAGAGAGAGAGAGAGGGGAGAGAGAGAGAGAGAGAGAGAGAGAGAGAGAGAGAGAGAGAGAGAGAGAGAGACAGGCAGGGAGACAGACTCTAAGGCATGCCGTGACAGGAGCTACATTTTGTAAACTAGATGCTGTTTGAGGATATATATGTGTTTATGCCACGAAACAAATGTTTATCTAATATGTTGTTTGTATCACTCTAAACATCTAGACGATAACATTTGTCCTATGTTATTGCTCTCAAAAACGATAAGAAAATATGTAGAGGTGTGTGATGTAAACTTTAAGCAAGCTTTTGACATAATAGACCATCATCATCATCATTCATCATCAGGTGCCTTGCCGACTGGCGTGGGCGATCATGCCTCTCCATAATCCATGATCTCCTGCAGCATGTATCAGCTCGTGTGCCAACACCTCCATGCCATGCAACAAGACTTTCAAGAAACATCTCTCGTTGTCTTCCTCTATCCCTCCTTCCACAGCTCTTTCCAGTGGTCATAACATGTTCTATTTTCACTCTTCTCATAACATGGCCGAAAAAAATTGACTGTCTCCTTCTGATGTTTGTGACAAGTTGTCTTCGGACTCCCACCTCTTTCAAAACCTCTTATTTGCTCTTTTTGGCTGTCCAAGGTATTCTAAGCATTCTTCTGCAAAACCACATCTCTGAGGCCTCAAGAAATTGTTTGGCCTGCCTACCGATTGTCCAGGATTCACAGCCATATGTTAAAACTGGATGTATGTAGCAAGCAAGACTTATTTTTTCTAACTCTCAATGACAAGGATGTATTGCACAAGATGTTCTTCCTTTTATAAAATGCAGTTTTTGCCTGTCCTATTCTGTTTCTTATCTCAGTTGTGCATCTTCCATCTGATGTTATCCATGTGCCCAGATACTTAAATTTCTGTACTTGTCTTGAAATAACACCATCGACTTTTTTAACACATTTAGGAATAATTCGTTTCTTAGATGCCACCATTACTTCTGTCTTCCCGTTATTCAAACTGTGGCCCATTCTTCCACTTTCTAACAGCACAATGTCTATCATTTCCTGTAGTTCTTTCTGACTTGTTGCTATCAAGTCTGAGTCGTCAGCATAACGTAAATTGTTTATATTGTGCCCACCAAACACAATTCAGGGCATATCAATTAAAGATCTCATTATATATTTACAGTATATTGAAAACAAATCAGGTGATAGTACACATCCTTGATCTTACGCCCCTCTTTATGCTTTGAAATGTACCTAAACGGTTGTTAATTCTTATAGGTGCTGTTTGCTGCCAATACACATTCTTTATTATTCGTAGATCTTTTCCATCAATGTTTAATTTTTATAACAGTTTGATTACTTCTTCATACTTCACACAGTCAAATGCTTCTGTATAGTCTATGAAGCATAAGACAAATCAGTCTTTACTTCTATAGCTCTTCCTGACAACGTCCTTAGGATGTATATGGCATTGTTTGTACCTTTTCCTTCTAACATAATAGAAATTTGTTTGGCCTGCCTACTGATTGTCCAGGATTTACAGCCATATGTTAAAACTGGATGTATGTTAGCAAGCAAGAATTCTTTTTCTTACTCTCAATGACAAGGATATATTGCACAATATTATTAAAGACCATAATAGTCTTTAAAGGAAGACCACTGATCACTGTCGTAAATACTAGGGTGCCCGAAGGCTCGATTCTCGCCATAATGTGATTCTGTTTTTACATAAATGATCTTTCCTTATTTCTGCAGTCGTCCTGTGATTTATTCGCCTACGACTCTACCATCTAAACAAATGCTGAGACTCCTAATGTATTAGAGTTGTTCTCACAACAAGAAATAATCAGTGTAGCCTTATGTAGCAGTGCAAGCCGTTTGCAAAAAATCATTAACAAACCAAAATATATGCTGATAACGACTAGACATAAAATATATAGTCTGAATTCACGGAGAGCTGTTCATCTCTACACTGGAAGGATTTATTTTGAAAGTTAACTGCGCAAAAAGCACTGGGATTTGTCTTTTATTCAAATCTAACCTTGAACTGTCATGTACTGAAACAAATAGCAAAGTTTACCAACTTGCAAAAACTAAAATATTTCTTGATGAAAACTCTAGAAAGATATTATATTTTTCTCACATACAGACACATATAGACTATTGCTCTATAACATGGGATGGTTGTCCGCTCTCTTTTATCAGGCAGCTCACGACACTGCAAACGGGCACCATTCACTTCATAAGTAATAATCATTGAACAGTCATTCCAAAACACATAAGGGTCTTAGGCTACTATCGCTTCGTAAAAGTTTGCTTTACAATAAAATTTATTCATAAAATTGTATTCGAAAAGGCTCCATGTAACATATTAGCACTTATTTAAATATAAGGGAAGGCATAGCTAACGGCTAAACGTATTAAGTATCCCGAAACCTAGGATAGACCTATACACACAAGTTTGGCGTCGCACTTACTTTTATTTAAATTTTCAATTATTTTTTTTTTTTTTTTTGTGTGTGTGGAAAAGTATCTTTTATTACATGTCTAAGATATGTGAGAGAAATTTTTCCATGTCTATTATCTCTCCGTGCTGCGTCCGTGGCTTAGGCATTGCGAGACTGACTCGAAATTCCGACGTACCTCGATTGAAACCCACTGTATGGATTTTTATCAAGGTATGGGGCTTCGTAGGTCGACCCAGCCTAAAATGGGTACAGCATGGCTGTACTGGGGAAGTAAAGACGGCCGGCGTAATGTTGAGCACATTACCCACCCAGTGCCGATTGGTTGGTGAAAATATGGGACGCTTTTCCTATATGCCCAATTACTTTACTTTACTTTTTATTATCTCTCCATTAGCTACAATGTCCAAGGCTTGCCTGTGCTTTTTTCACTGCCCCTAACATAAGAATTATTCCCATGCAATCTTAACCAAAAGATGTACAAACTTTTTA
>CAJHNH020002694.1:96780-98054 GCA_905116865.2 Candidula unifasciata | reverse complement strand
TGCTGATACGCCAATTTTGAATGTTGTGTATAAGTGGCTGTAAAGTCGAGTGTGTCCTGTCCTAAGGCGTAGAATAATGACTTGCTCTGGTCTGTCCATTATTTTGTAACCTTCCTTTGCCAGTTTTAATAGCTTTCTTTGAATTGTTTATTTTCTTCTTCTGTTGATAAGAGACTGGTATGTAAGGCTGTTCTTTATTTGCACCTTCCCTAGCCAGTTTATTAGTTCTTTCATTTCCAGTGAATGACCTGGACTCTAGAAGTAATCTGACATGCTTAGATCTCTTCACAGAGCGTGCAGCTTGTCGCTGTTCTGCTTTTTGAACTAAAAGACGTTTCATCCAGCAATCAACCGTGTCAAACGTGGACATTAACAACACAAGATAAAATAACAGAAACGAAATGTTTGTGGCCAGTCCTAAATGAACCTGGAAGAGATAAAGTAAGTGAAGGACACATGTCCACAATTTTCAGGCGTATCAGGCATATAGGGCTAGACCTATACTTTGTAAACCGACGGCACAAGATGGGTGATGTGGTCAACATCAAGCCGGTCACCTTTACCTCCCAGGACTGTATCTGGTAGCCACTCAAGGCTGGGTCAACCTGGGAGCCAAGGTCAATTTTGAAAAAAAAAAAACTTCCGTTTCGCCAGAGAGAGAGAACCCACGACCTTCCGATATGCAGACGAGCATCTAGCCGCTACGCTACGGTGAATCCCTAACTGGTAGAGATTGGATCAAAAATTACGATATTAGGATCGAAAAGGGGATGAAACCAGTATTAAACTGCATCAGTAACTTGATCGAGTGGTTTGGCCATGTATCAAAACTGCCACAGACAGTGCACATCACAGAGTCATGTCACTTAGACACGTCGGAAGCAGAGTTCGACCACGCAAGCGATAGATAGATGAAATATCTGAGACCGTGGATACCAACATGTAAACAGCACGTACCAAGGCTCCCACTCGATGTCTTTTCAAAACTGTTTTACGTGCACAGCAGGCATCAAGTAAGTCACCAGTTGGAGATAACTAGATTCCATGCTAACATTTTCCTCGCCACATTCCCCTCGCTCCCTCAACTAGCCTCTCATGCCCACTTTTCTCTCGCTCCCTGAGCTAGCCTCTCATGCTCACATTCCCCTCGCTCCCTCAACTAGCTTCACATTCCAACATTCCCCTCGCTCCCTCAACTAGTCTCCCATTCCAACATTTCCCTCGCTCCCTCAACTAGCCTCCCATTCCAACATTTCCCTCGCTCCCTCAACTAG
>CAJHNH020002694.1:81780-89280 GCA_905116865.2 Candidula unifasciata | reverse complement strand
GCTTTGTAAGAGTAAATTTTCATATCTGAAATTTATAGTTTGCTATGTGCAAAGGTATGTCTGAGTCACATTAAGTGGAGTTTGCTATTTGCAAAGGAATATTTGAGTCACCTTGTGTGGAGTTTGCTATATGCAAAGGCATGTCTAAGTCACATTGTGTGGAGTTTACTATATGCAAACGCATGTCTGAGTCACATTGTGTGGAGTTTACTATCTGCAAAGGCATGTCTGAGTCACCTTAAGTGGAGTTTGCTATATGCAAAGGCATGTCTGAGTCACATTGTGTGGAGTTTGCTATATGCAAAGGCATGTCTGAGTCACATTGTGTGGAGTTTACTTTATGCAAAGGCATGTCTGAGTGACATTGTGTGGAGTTTACTATATGCAAAGGCATGTCTGAGTCACATTGTGTGGAGTTTGCTATATGCAAAGGCATGTCTGAGTCACATTAAGTGGAGTTTGCTTTATGCAACGGCATGTCTGAGTCACATTGTGTGGAGTCTGCTATTTTTAGTGGCATATCTAAGTCATATTGTGTGGAGTGTGCGATTTGTAGTGGTATTTCTGAATAACATTGTGTGAGTGTGCTATGTGTAGAGGCATGTCTGATTCACATTGTGTGGAGTGAACTTTTTTTAGAGGCATGCCTAAGTCCTATTTTGTGGAGTGTGCGATTTTTAAAGGCATGTCTAAGTCATATTGTGTGGACTCTTCTATATGTAGAGGAATGTCTAAGCAACATTGTGTGGAGTCTGCCATTCGTTGGTTCATGAAATGCAAGAGTAACTGCGTGCATAGTTTGCTATGCTTAGAGTTACGCTAGAAATCCCTTCTGTGTTGTCAGAAATATATAGTGATTATTTTCAGTTTTTTGGTTTGAAACTGTGACTTGATAAGCAACATGAAGCATTCAGAGCGTTACCAATTTAAATTACACACACTAATGAAAACAGGATGCAGCAAGTTAGAATAAATAACAGCTTGAGGTAATACACCAATATTGATATTAATACAACTGTAAGACTTCTGGAAAATTCTTCAAATATATTAACAATCAATTGCTTTGTAAAAGGCCCTTTTTCCACGCTTTCAGGCGTATTCGGCACATAGGGCTAGACCTACATTTTATAAACCAATCGGTACTTGATGGGTGATGTGGTCAGCATCACGCCGGCCGCCTTTACTTTATAGGACTGCACCTGGTACCCACTCAAGGCTGGATTGACTTGGGGAAAAAAGGTCATTTTTGAAAACGAAACGTCTTGTTCCGCCAGGACATGAACTTACGACCTTCCGAGCCGCAGGCGACAGTCTATCCGCTACACCACGGCGACTTACCGAAGATTGTATTTGTGAACAAAACTGGTCAGTTGTTAATCATCTGCAGGTTCGAAGGTCTTGTGACCTGATTGGCACGTTTCCGTCTTTCCTAACGATAGTGTTATAATGCGCTGTGAGGAGACATGAGACTCACAGCTTATGGCGATGGTAAGTGTGACTAGCAAGACCCGCCCGTACCGATGAAGTTCCTCCTCTCCATAGCACAAAGCCTGGGCAGTTTTGTGGAGACCATATGTTGCCCATGCATAATGATCCCTCTCGACCTGCCTTGTTTACTCCAAAGGAAAGGTAAAACTAGTACGTTTGGAACATGGCAGGCTGCAGAAGCTGCCGGATCAGAAGAGCAGTGCTCTTTCTGTCCGCGTATCGGAGCTTCCTTCCTAGACCAGCTGCCATCCAAGGCGAAGGGTCTGGTCTGCCCTGCCATAACATAAAGTTTTCAGGTTGCATTTCCTCTTCCTAGGATAAGACTAGTATCCTCCCCAATGAGCTTCTCTTCCTGAAGCCGTTGGCACAATATGGGATTGTGGGTTAGTATACGCCGCCCAACATTCGGCGTAACAGAAGACAGGTGACCTAGGCTGTAACATATTTAATGTATATCTAAATCCAGCACGGGAGCTGAAGATGTGAGAGGTTCACAGCACGGAACAAAAAAATGGCAATTGGGGGAGAGAGTGAAGACCAGCAGACTTTTAATGAGGTCGCAGCTGGGACAGTTAGTCTTGGAATTGTTCCTTTGGCTACTGAGGAACGGATCAGATCACTCTTTGGAATGTCTGGACAGCAATGCTATTAGACCATTCATTCATTCATTCATTCATTCATTCATTCATTCATTCATTCATTCATTCATTCATTCATTCATTCATTCATTCATTCATTCAATTATTCATTCATTCATTCATTCATTCATTCATTCATTCATTCATTCATTCATTCATTCATTCATTCATTTATTCATTTATTCATAATGGAACTAGCATGTGTAATGACTTACGGGCAATTTCCAGCAGTGCTCCAAACACACACCCAGCAAACAGTAACGCAGCAATGATACCAGCTGTTAACGTGGCGCTGTCATCATCCCGTTTTGTTGCATACGAAACAGCTGCAAGACCAAACCGTATGTTTAATACTAATTACAATGTCTCTTCCACTTACGACAGACTTCCATTCCGACTAACAGATCGTAACTAGAACTGGTCACAAGTCAAAATTAGGTTTGTCCTGCGTTGTTTGACCGTTCTGTAGGCAATGAGAAACTACTGAATGTAAAATGTGCCTATAAAAACCACACAACAGCCAAAGGATACCCAGCTAACTAATTTTAATAGAGAAAGTTGGTTCCGTTGATTTATTAATACTCTTTATGCCTAGTGGCACATGGGGCTACAGAGAGGACTTTCCATGCTTTCCTGTCCTGTGCAATCTTCAGTGCAGTTTTCCATGTCAAAGATGCCGCACTCAGGTCACTCTCCATCGTTCGTCTCCATGTTGCTTTAGGGCGCCCCTTTTTTGTTTCTATAGATTAGGGCCCTTTTATTTATTAAATGTACAGCAATTTGTTGTTTTTGTTTTTGTTTTTTGTTTTTTTAAGTGCTTTTAAATCGTTTTATGACTGAGTCAGACCAACTATTCTACATTGTAAAGCTATGCCTAGACCAGCGGTTCTCAACTTACCAGTCGCGACCCTTTCTTTGGGTCGAACTACACTTTCATTAGGGTCAACTAAGACCATCGGAAAACACATATTTATTGAAATTATGAAGTAGCAGCGATATTAATTGTATGGTTTGGGGTCGCTACAACGAAAAGGACACTGTATTAAAGGGTCGCCACACAATGGGGAACTGAAATAAAGGGTCGTGGCGTCATGAAAGTTAAGAGCCACTAGTCTTGATGGATCTGGAGGCTTTCTTTCTAGTGTTCTCATCACGAAATTGTGTTAATTGTTGTCATCTAAAATACTATTCATTTCACACGCGTTTGTAGGTGAGACCTGAAGATTAGATTTCTCCAAACAGCCAGACCTCACGCTTTATGCTCATTTGCACATCACACACACTGGTACTGGGAATACAGAAATGGTGTGTCCTATTTGAAATTAGGGAGTGTAGCTTTTGTCTTGTTGTTATTAGTATATACCACTGGAAAGCTACTGTTACCAGATTACCAATGCAATCAGAATTGTAACTCCTCGCTTGCTGCTGAAGATAGGGACAGAGCGCTTAAATGTATGTCCCGAGTGCTATGATGTCGATTCCCAATTCGATATTTAAACATTTGTAAAATGTTTGCGACCTGGATCAATAAGAGATACTGATGCCTTATACACCGTGTTATCTACAGGATCGATGAGTGACCAAATCAGTGACAGATACTGGTGCCTTATACACCGTATTATGTATATGCTAGGTTAGTGACCAAATCAGTGACAGATACTCATGCCTTATACACCGTGTTATCTACATGACTGACGAATGACCAAATCTGTGACAGATACTGGTGCCTTATACACCGTGTAATCTACATGATCGATGAGTGACCAGATCAGTGACAGATACTGGTGCCTTATACACCGTGTTATCTACATGATCGATGAGTGACCAGATCAGTGACAGATACTGGTGCCTTATACACAGTATTATGTATATGATCGGTGAGTGACGAAATCAGTGACAGATACTGGTGCCTTATACACCGTGTTATCTACATGATTGATGAATGACCAAATATGTGACAGATACTGATGCCTTATACAGGGTATTATTGATGTGATTGATGAGTGACCAGATCACTGACAGATACTGATGCCTTATACATTCATTAACAGAGTTAAAGACAGATCATTCCTGTGTTGTATTTTTGTTGTTGTATGCTCACCGTGATAACGCTTGGGTCAAACGTTGTGCTCTGGTTAATAACCTGTCTGTGATAGTTGCGTCTTTTGAGCGAGGAAAATCCGGTGTTAGCAAATCCTTTATGAGTCGCCTTCTACGGCACGTTTGTTTAGGAGCTATGGGTATATTCTCAGGTTTTTAATGTAAAGTAGTTTGTCGAACTTTCTGTCAAAATAAACTCATGGCGGTAAACTGTCAGATCATTTGCAGCTGGAATCGAATATGCTATTTTGGAATTATCAAGCGTGTTCGTAACGCCTAAGCATTGAGACACTAACTATTTAGTTCTTCTTCGAACAGTTTATGCCACATGCTTTTTGTAGTCATCTCTGGCTAGAGCTTCTGTTTCGTTTGCTTTCAGTCAGTTCTAACACAAAATGATCTTCCCTGCTATGATGTGAAACTGCCAATAATCTTCTCTCTCTGTCTTCCTCAGTGTTTTTTCCCCTCCAACTGTCCCACTGTCACGATGTAGAACATTTTCTCCTTCTCATGACATTACTAGAGAATACAGATTGTTATCTTTTGAGGTTGACAGTCAACTCTCTTCATGAGTTGGTTTCCTCCAATACGTCTTCAATAATTTTTTTTTTCTCTCCACGGTATTGCCATCTTTCGTCTATTAAACCACATGTCTGCCGTTCCCCCCCCCCCCCCCCAAAAAAAAATGTTTCATAATATACTTCTTCTTCTTCTTTTTTTCTACACTGGAATTCCTCGTATCATGAAGAGCTCTCTGGAACGGGTCTTTCTGTTCGCTTCATATAAGTATGTTTTAGTGCCTCTGAGATTTCTGCGGTCCAAGTTCTGCATGGTCGACCTCTGGTTCTGTTAACACTGATTCTGTATAACATTGCTCACTGTTGTGGCCTGTCTGATTCCAATCTTGCTACATGGCCAAACACTTAGAGTTTTTGTCTACATTTAAAGTTCAATATTGGTTCTGTGCCGACTCTGCTCATGATAACATCGTCCCTAAGTCGATCTTTCCTCGTTACGACTAGCATAGTACTTAAACATTTATTTTCTCTCATAACTATTTCCTTTCTGTCTTATGAAGACAGTGTCCATGTTTGACATTGATAGCATAACGTTGGTAAGACTATCGTGTTAAACAATGTTCTTTTGAGTATTCATATTTACACGCTTGCATTCGAAAATTTGTGACATTGGACCTATAACTTGATTGGCTTTTTTGCATCCTTGCTGGATTTCTTTATTCCTCCGTCTTGTGAAAAAAAAAAAAAAAAAAAATGCTCCCTAGCTATGTGAAATAATTTGTTTGCCTTGTGTTTATTAATTTTGATATTGGTGGTTCTTTCTTTGCTGGAGAATGTCCCAACTTATGTTGACTATGTTGATTTTCATAGTTGTGGCATTCTCAGTGTAGTTCTTGTAGATACGCCGCTGTTAGTACGATGATTGCCTGGTCGCCGGCGAAAACCAATTCATAAAGTAATTTTCCACTGTTGTCCAATTCGCTGATGTTAGTCGATCTGCACATTTAGTCGACGCATGTGATGAACAGTGATAGTGACAGAACGTACCTCAGTCTCACTCTAGATCTAATGTAGAACTTTTATGACATTCCTGTATTTGTTCTAATTGCACATTGTCTACTCACGTATAAACCTTTGCACAATTCTATACGGTGTTCGTTTACTCCCTAAACCTGTAACACTTTCAATAATTTACCCATGTTAACGCGATCAAAAGCTTTCTTTTGATCTACGAATGCGACGTGTAATTCTTTATCGAATGCTACCATACATTCTACATTATACTTACATGTCTGTGTGGTACAGTTATTGCCTGAAATGTAATTAGACAAGGTGCACACGGAGTAAGACAACTGTACATCTATTTGAGTTTCTTGTCCAGTCCATGTATGTGAAACACAAGGCGATCTGTCATTAACTACCACAGCTCCACTAATGGCAATCTGAGGGTGGCACGGTTGGGCCATGTTGGAACAGCACAACTGTAAGTTAGCAGATGGCCTCAACTTGACGCTAAAGGAACACTGGCTACCCGTGTCCACTGCTTCGCTCGCACCAGTGATGACCATATCCATATCTGCTGTGGTCACTTCTGGCATTTAAACAAAGGAATAAAAAGTATGAATAATAATATAAATTACTGATGTTTGCTTTGAGTTTACCTTTGTATTGATTTTGTTGTTGCTTCTTTTATTACTGCTTTCGTCCCTTTTCTTGTTATTGCTGTTTTGTTATGTTCGCTTTTCCTCTCTATGTGTGTAATGTTCTTCTCTTAATTTGTTCAATGTATAATTAACGCAATTTGATTCTTTTTTCTTTTATACTTGTTATTGTTGTAGCTGCTTTCCTTCTTTCTTTTTTTCCTTTCTTTCTTTCTTTCTTTCTTTTTCTTTCTTTCTTTCTTTCTTTCTTTCTTTCTTTCTTTCTTTCTTTCTTTCTTTCTTTCTTTCTTTCTTTCTTTCTTTCTTTCTTTTCTATTCTTTCTTTCTTTCGTTTCTTTCTTTTCTTTCTTTCTTTCTTTCTTTCTTTCTTTCTTTCTTTCTTTCTTTCTTTCTTTCTTTCTTTCTTTCTTTCTTTCTTTCTTTCTTTCTTTCTTTCTTTCTTTCTTTCTTTCTTTCAGCTTCTTCTTCCTCTGGAAAAAGCACTGTATCATCTGCATATCTTTTGTTGTTCATGTTACACACTATATTTGTGGATCCCTCTGAGTCGCCTGGAGGACTGCCATGTAGTCACACCGGACACCAATTTTGTTGTTGTTAATTTGACTTTCTCTCAGTTTCTCGGATGCATAATTGCTTGCTGCTCTACTCCATTCGGGTTTTGGGTCAGACAAGAGTTGAAGACATGTTCAAGGGTCTATGCATGCAGTATTAATTCACATTCTTGGGCCTTTCTGTCTATGGCTGGGATTGTTGTTGTGACCCTACACGCATGCTGTAACTCAATGGTGAATTCATTCATTCAGTAGCATATCCCTCGCGGAACCTCGCTGCCATAACAACCCTCCGGAAAACCTTCCTATCATGAGCAAGATGTCCTGCGTCTGATACACCCATCTGGAGATCATCTGCCACATCCTGCACCCATCTTCTCCTTGGCCTTTCCTCTTCCTCTCTTCCAGGCATATACCCCCTCCATTATTGTTCTCTCTAGACTTCCATGACATTTCAAGTGACCAAAATATTTCAATTTTTCTTTGTTTTATTGTCTTTACTAGCCAAACCCTCTTCAATATTCAGCTCTTGAAGTACGGATGC
>CAJHNH020002694.1:0-76116 GCA_905116865.2 Candidula unifasciata | reverse complement strand
ACCACATCCTACATACATACCATACATACTTACATACATACATACATACATACATACATACAACATACATAACCATACATACATACATTACAACATACATACATAGCATTGACATACATACATACATACATACAGACATACATAACAGATACATACATACATACATACATACATACGGCATACATACATACATACATACATACATACATACATACATACATACATACATACATACTACATACAACCATACATACATACAGACATACATACAGACATACATACATCATACATACATACATACATACATACATACATACATTCTACATACATACCATACATACATACATGACATACATACATACCATACATTACATACATACATACATACTACATACATACATACATACTACATACATACATACATACATACCATACATACATACATACATACATACATACATACATACATACATACATACATACATACATACATACATACATAAATTACATACATACATACATACATACATACATACATTACATACATACATACATACATACCATACATACATACATACATACATACATACATACATAGCTACATACATAATACATACATTACATACATACATACATACATAGTGTACATGCATCAAAGATTCACAATGAACAGTTCTGATTTTTGATTTGCATAGCGAGCATGTAAACACCACACGTTTATAATGCATCATCCGTGATTTCTGAACATCTCAACATTGCGTTTTGGTTCTCCGCACGTTTGAGCATACACACTGGTCTCCAAACAGAAAACTTGGTTTCTGAGTATCGCACAAGATACACACCATGTCATTGGAGAACTCTCCTGAGTACTCGCCTTATTCGCCATGCTTGTTAGAACGACAGGACCACAGTCTTTGCTGCCGGGTTTAATATCAAACATGTGGTCGCAGATAAGATATAACATCAAACACAGGCTCGCTAAGATGTAACATTAAACACAGGCTCGCTAAGATGTAACATCAAACACAGGCTTGCTAAGATATAATATCAAACACAGGGTCGCTAAGATATAATATACAACACAGAGTCGCTAAGATGTAATATCAAACACAGGGTGGCTAAGATGTAATATCAAACACAGGGTCAATAAGATGTAATATAAAACACAGGGTCGCTAAGATGTAATATCAAACACAGGGTCGCTAAGATATAATATCAAACACAGGCTGGCTAAGATGTAATATCAAACACAGGGTCGCTAAGATGTAACATCAAACACAGGGTCGCTAAGATGTAATATCAAACACAGGGTCGCTAAGATGTAATTTCAAACACAGGGTCGCTAAGACATAATATCAAACACAGGGTCGCTATGATGTAATATCAAACACAGGGTCGCTAAGATGTAACATTAAACACAGGGTCGCTAAAATGTAATATCAAACACTGGTTCGCTAAGATGTAATATCAAACACAGGGTCGCTAAGATGTAATATCAAACACAGGGTCGCTAAGATGTAATATCAAACACAGGGTCGCTAAGATGTAATATAAAATACAGGGTCACTAAGATGTAACATCAAACACAGGCTCGCTCAGATATAATATCAAACACAGGGTAGCTAAGATGTAATATCAATCACAGGGTCGCTAAGATGTAACATCAAACACAGGGTCGCTAAGATGTAATATCAAACACAGGTTCGCTAAGATGTAATATCAAACACAGGTTCGCTTAGATGTAATATCAAACACAGGGTCGCTAAGATGTAACATCAAACACAGGGTCGCTAAGATGTAACGTCAAACACAATGTCGCTAAGATGTAACATCAAACACAGGTTCGCTAAGATGAAACATCAAACACAAGGTCTCTAAGATGTAACATCAAACACAGGGTCGCTAAGATGTAATTTGAAACACACGCTCGCTTAGATATAACATCAAACACAGGGTCGCTGATAAGGTGTAATATCAAACACAGGGTCGCTAAAATGTAACATCAAACACAAGCTCGCTTAGATATAATATCAAACAAATGGTCGCTGATAAGGTGTAATATCAAACACAGGGTCGCTTAGATGTAACATCAAACACAGGCTCGCTAAGATGTAACATCAAACACGGGTTCGCTAAGATGTAAAATCAAACACAGGGTCGCTAAGATGTAACATCAAACACAGGGTAGCTAAGATGGAATATCAAACACAGGGTCGTTAAAATGTAATATTAGACAAAGCGTCGCTGATAAGGTGTAACATCAAACACAGGTTCGCTAAGATGTAACTTCAAACACAGGGTCGCTAAGATGTAACATCAAACACATGCTCGCTAAGATGTAACATCAAACACAGGTTCGTTAAGATGTAAAATCAAACAAATGGTCGCTGATAAGGTGTAATATCAAACACATGGTCGCTAAAATGTAACATCAAACACAGGGTCGCTAAGAAGTAATATCAAACACAGGGTCGCTAAAATGTAATATTAGACAAAGCGTCGCTGATAAGGTGTAACATCAAACACAGGTTCGCTAAGATGTAACATCAAACACAGGGTCGCTAAGATGTAATATCAAACTCAGGCTTGCTAAGCTGTAACATCAAACATATGGTCGCTAAGATGTAATATCAAACAAATGGTCGCTGAAAATGTGTAATATCAAACACAGGGTAGCTAGAATGTAACATCAAATACAGGGTCGATAAGATGTAACATCAAACACAGGCTCGCTAAGATGTAACATCAAACACAGGGTCGCTAAAATGTAATATTAAACAAAGCGTCGCTAATAAGGTGTAACATCAAACACAGGGTCGCTAAAATGTAATATCGAACACAGCCTCGATAAGATGTAACATCAAACACAGGGTCGCTAAGATGTAATATCAAACACAGGCTCGCTAAGATGTAACATCAAACACAGGGTCGCTAGATGTAATATCAAACAAATGGTCGCTGATAAGGTGTAATATCAAACACAGGGTCGCTCAAAAGTAACATCAAACACAGGGTCGCTAAGATGTAATATCAAACACAGGCTCGCTAAGATGTAACATCAAACACAGGGTCGCTAGATGTAATATCAAACAAATGGTCGCTGATAAGGTGTAATATCAAACACAGGGTCGCTCAAAAGTAACATCAAACACAGGGTCGCTAAGATGTAACATCAAACACAGGCCCGCTAAGATGCAACATCAAACACTGGGTCGCTTAGATGTAATATCAAACACAGGGTCGCTAAGATGTAACATCAAACACAGTGTCGCTAAGATGTAACATCAAGCACATGGTCGCTAAGATGTAATATCAAACAAATCGAGGCTGACAAGATGTAGTATCAGACACAGGGGCCCTTCTCAGAGGAAATATAAAACAGCGTTGCTGATCAATTGTAATCAGTCAAACTAAGTTAATCAGCTCCTTACTTGTTGAAAGTGTGTTGACCAAAGGGTGCGAATTTCGATGACCGCATCTTGGCTCCAGCCAGCGGCGACTAGAGAGCTGAAGTCCTGACCAACTGTTCCGTTGATGTAGAAACTGTCCAGGCCACTCCTGAGACCGTTAGCACACGGAGACGTGGACGTGAACCCCGTCAGAGCTATCTCTTGGCCACCCGTTCCTAAATAAAGTATTCAAAATAATATGCGTGTTTGTGTGTGTGTGTGTGTATGTGTGTGTGTGTTTGTGCGTGTGTGTGTGAGTGTGTGTGCATAAATAAGCAGACAGACAACTGCAGACGTATACGCAGACAGACAGGCAGGGAAGCATTCATTCTTGCATACATTTACAGACATGAAACGTCTTCATCTTCTTCACTTCTTCTCTGATAGCGTCGGTTGTCAAGATGATTTATGGTTCTGCTTGCTGCTCTTCCGGCCACCTTAACTCTAGACACATCGTGGTGTTGTAGAATATCTCCGTTGTTATCTTTCTAACTAGTTCTTGATCTGATTTGTGTCGTACGCCGTTCTCCTCTTTGCTGTTTACCCTGCATGGAATGGCGTCACAATGCATTCTTTCTAAGTGGGCATTCTGTTTGATAAGCTTTGCTTCTGTGCCAACCGTTTCTCTGTTGACCTCATTCTTGTCTTTTCTTGTCACTCCTGCCGTCCGTCTTAGACATTTTATTCCCAGGATTACTGACTTTCATTTCTGGTTTGTTATAAGGTCTGGCAATGCTATACATTTGGTTGGACATAATATGCTTTGTATGAGAGGTTTGTGTGTGTGTGTGTATGTGCTGTCTGAGACTGCCTTGTGTTGTAAGACGGGGGCCAGCTGCCCCAATACCTGGTGTGCTCTTCTGCACCAAACTGTAATTTCTGGATCTAATTCACCATAGTGAAGATCAAAATCTGTTCTTGAATTTAAAGAAAACAAAAATTATGTCCACAGATAAAGCTGGTTGTCACCCAAAAATAACGATAAATGATGAAGAAATTAAAAATGTCACAAACTTTGAATATCTAGGCTTTATAATAAACAACAATGGAGACTGTTCAATAGAAATTTAAAAAAAAAAAGGATGGCCATAGCAATGCAACGATTGAACAGCCTTAAAAGTCTATGGTTAAGCACCAGCAAGGAGATAAAAAAATCAGAATTTTAGAGCATTCATCTTCCCTGTGGCTACATACGGATGTGAGTCGTAGACTATCTCCCAGTCCTTAAGAAAGAGAATAGGGGCTTTTGAGCTGAAATGCTATAGAAAGATTCTCAGAATATCTTGGACAAAGAAGATGAGAAATATTGATATTTATTAAAAGATTTGAATATCAAGGAAGATTGACTAATAAACAGCATCCTTTCTCGAGAGCTGAAATATTTTGGTCATATCAAGCGCCACTACGGATTGAAAAAAAAATTATACCAGAAAGCATGGTACCAGGAAGGAGGGGCAGGGGCCGACCAACACGAAGATGGGCACAGGATATTAGTGACTCCTTGAGTGTGAAAGTACATGAGGCAGGAAAACTGGCGAGAGACCGAGTTTCTTTCAGGTAGACTGTGATGAGAGCGACGTTCTGCAAAGGACTAGCTACATGATGATGAATTCACCATCCTAGGTTTACATAGTTATTACATCTCAGATTCCTTTTTGGTGTCTTTGCACACTATTGCTTTTTTTAACCTGTTGCTCCACGTAAAACAAAGGAGTTTAATTTGTGTGCATCAAGGGGTGCGCGTGTGTGTTTTTGTGCGTGTGTTTGTGTGTTGAATCAGACATATAGACAGAATCACGCATACAAACAGACGGACTTGCAAGCATGTATCCACGAGTTATAAACGATTCAAATGCATATGACCTGAGCATGTGTGTAGCATGTCTGCACAATGAAGTTTCATTTCTTTTAGCCAGGATTGAGATTTTTGCAACAACAACATCAAGAACAACAACAAGAACAAGAGCAAGGATTGCCAACACTAGTGCAGACAATCAATACCTTTGGACATAACCGCGATCACAACCTTGACAACAATGGCCAGCTGCATGTCGTCACACTGTTTCTTCGAATCAACTTGGTATTTCTCATCCGCTCTAAAGGCAACCGAAAATACAGTTATCTTAAATTAATATTACCTTCACTAACAAGGCGGGCAAAGAACTGTAGCAGTGTAGCTTATCCACTATGAATCAAGACAGTCGACAAAGAGGAAGGAACAAGCTAGATGTTGTGAGGGCCCTCTCGGAGCGAGTGAACAGTGCAGAAGCACACATAGAATCACGGGTATAAAATCAGACAGCTACTGGTGTTATCGGAACTGGAAGTCTTGGCTTGCTGCTAAAGATGAGTACGGTGCGCTTATGTGAGTGTCTAGAGTTTTGTGATGACGATTCCTAATTCAACACGCAACATTCAGTCGACAAAAAAGAATTCATTGTCTGTAATCGGTAGACAGTGTCGACTGCTAAAGTCAACTCAATCCTGAAAAATGCTGCACAATGTGTTGCAGTTTTATGGTTAGTTCGATTATCTGAACAAAGCAGAACAAGAACAAGCACGAAAAGATGAAAACGAAAACAAGAAACAAAATAAGATAATGATGATAATACTGAGATGATAATAATGATAATAAAGGTGATGATGCGTATTGATTTTAATATGTGTTGTCAATTATTTTTTTTTCCAACGCAGTCTCTATTCATTAAAAGTTCACAGTCATTATTTGTATTAGGTCAAAAACATGGTCATCGGCTACATTCAGTCTCTATATCACCCCCCCCCCTTTCCCCTCATATTTTCACGGGTAGTAGCTATCCCATTCGCCTAACCAGAAAGGGGAGAGTGGGTATAGGAAAAGAAAGGAAACAGTGGTGGGGCCGGGGGGGGGGGGGGGGGGGGGTACGGGGTTGTGGAGTTTCCAGACTTGTTAAGTCATGATTTTGCATTTACTTCTATTAAAAAAAAATTTTTTTAAAGAAAGACCGAATTTAGAGCGACGTGCGAAGGCCATGCTACATAATGATGATGCTTATGCCCTGAAGTTACCATTTGATACAGTGGAACAGAATCTGTTTAATACAGTGGAACAGAATCTGTTTGACACAGTGGAACAGAATCTGTTTAATAAAGTGGAACAGAATCTGTTTGATACAGTGGAATAGAATCTGTTTGACACAGTGGAACAGGATCTGTTTGAATCAGTGGAACAGAATCTGTTTAATACAGTGGAACAGAATCTGTTTGACACAGTGGAACAGAATCTGTTTGATACAGTGGAACAGGATCTGTTTGATACAGTGAAATAAGATCTGTTTGACACAGTGGAACAGGATCTGTTTGACACAGTGGAACAGGATCTGTTTGATACAGTGAAAAAAGATCTGTGTGACACAGTGGAACAGTCTATCTGAGATGTATTCCTGTCGGAATGATTTCATAAAGGTTTACGTGTACCATCGACGTGCGATGCGTTTATATAACATGTTTAGAGACACTATTCTCAAAATTGCATTGTACAAAAGAGGATAACTAAACACCCCTACTCGCACCCCTCCCCTTTTTTCCTACGCCTCTAAAATATTTATATTTTTTGTTTTACAAACACAAATCTGCCGATGTACATTCAAAGCTGCATCACAAGAAAACGTCAAAGAGTTTTTGTAATTCTTTTTTTTAAATTTTAAATAAACACAGACATGGTAAGAAAAGTAAGTGAACTTAACCAATATTTGATGTGTACCATTGCACGCAGCCATACAATGAGGCTATGGATTCAGTTCGTAGATTGTTGCTGAACTAATCGAACAGTGTGGAATTCCCGATATTTTATGTGAATGGTATGCGCACCCACGCCGTCAACGGCAAACAATTGACATCATCAATATCCTCATCATCATCATCATCGTCATCATCATCATTGTCTTTATATGTCACATAAAGCTGGCAGTCTCTTTCTCCATCTCGTTCTATTATGTGCCCTCAATTAAATATGGTCTATGGAAGCCAGTCAAAAATGTGTTGTTTTTTTCTTATTACATTTCGTTATAGGAGTTTTTTTGGACGCCCTCGCTATCCTTCTGCGTCCCATTTAGTTGCTGTTTGGTGATTCTCTGCTCTTTTCTTCTCAGGATAGGTCAAATTTTAGAGCCATCTTTTTTTTCCCGTATACATGTTGTTACCAGTGTCTGCCTAGACATTTATCTTATTTCAACCATTGTATTGGACATTTGTTTTCATAGGCTTTTAACTTTCCTTGCATACCTTTGGTGGTTCTCTAACTTTCTATGGCATTTTGTTGACACTGAAATAGCATTACCGTGTAGACACGTAACATGTCTTGACAAAACTATACAACATGAGTTCAATATTTTTTTTTAAAAACTTGAGACGCCTTGCCTGCGCGTGTCTTAATTACAAAATTACTGCCTGATTGATTAAATTGATGTTATTTTGATTTTGTCTTTAGCGATACATTTGCTGGATATGTTATTAGTCTCTTCGGTATTTTTGTGTTTTCTTGAATTATTTGTATTCCTATCTTTGATGCAATATTTGCTAAATTGTGTACTTTTTCTTTGTTGTTTGTACTTAGCAGAATAATGAGTCAGGCAATAGCATGTCCTTTGCAGTCCCTTGCTCCCATAACAACACTCCAAAAACCTGAGAATGTCCGCGTCCGATACACCCATCTGGAGATCATCCGCCACATCCTACACCCATCTGGAGATCATCCGCCACATCCTACACCCATCTGGAGATCATCCGCCACATCCTACACCCATCTGGAGATCATCCGCCACATCCTACACCCATCTGGAGATCATCCGCCACACCCTACACCCATCTGGAGATCATCCGCCACGTCCTACACCCATCTGGAGATCATCCGCCACATCCTACACCCATCTGGAGATCATCCGCCCCATCCTACACCCATCTGGAGATCATCCGCCACATCCTACACCCATCTGGAGATCATCTGCCACATCCTACACCCATCTGGAGATCATCCGCCACATCCTGAGCCCATCTTGTCTTTGACCTTTCTCTTCCTCTCTTCCCAGGCGTAAACACCTCCCTTATTGTTATCTCTAAACTTTCGTGACGTTTCAAGTGACCAAAAAATTCCAGTGTTCTATGTTGTATCGTCTTTAATAGCCAATCTTCTTCAGTTTTCTATTCTTGAAGTATGGATGCATTTGTCCTTTCGTTACCCATAATATTCTTAGAACCCGTCAATAACATTTGTATTTAAAGGCATTTATGCGCTGTTCAGCTTGTTTAGTAAGTGTCCAGGTCTCACTGGCGTATGTTGCAATGGCAAAGATGCATGCTCTCAGGAATCTAACTGTTGTAGTTCTGTCTGTTCCAGTCCATAATTTATTCAGTCGTTTTAGTCTTTGAGGAGCAATTGATAGTCACCGTCAGAATAATAGAGGAATAGTCTGACATATGTAGGGCAATGATCACTTTGTGCCGAGAGTGCTAGTGGTCAAGGGGTGCTCCTGAGGTGGAAGTCCAGCAGTTGATTTTCCACAATTCCTACCCAGATTATCTGATTATCTATACAAATGGTTCGATGTTAAGAGGGTAAGGAAGTGCTGGAAAAGGGGAGGGGGGTCCTTAGTGAAAGCAAATTTAAAATATTTAGTGCAGGACAGCCTAGTATACGATACCACAACATCTAGTATGAGAGTGGGGTTGAAGGCGGTCACTGAAGCTTTCTGGTAGCTACAGAACAAGATGCATACATATTGTAATCGTAACAGACTCTGAGAGCATGCTAAAAAAGGTGAAGACAGGGATGCTTTGAGCAGAGTGGCAACCTTTCCTGGAAAGGTTACGGGTAGTGAGCATACTTTTAAGCTTTTGTCCAGGCTATTATAGGGAATGAACAGGCAGACAGAGTGGCTGTATCTGCACCACTGTGTGTTGAATTGGTACATGACAGGGCAGATACCCTACATTTATAACCACAGTAAACCATTGTAGCTGCAACAAATCTAACGAAACACACGCTATTTCTAACGGACAAATAATCAGCTTGTTACCAGTACTGTCGTACCTAAAACTTTCAGCTGAACACTGACGATGTGACCTGGGCACATGTGTGAATGTCATGAGCTAGAAAAAGAAGACGCCTCTACACATGCAGGTGCACACATCGGAAATTCCAGTTTCTCGAGTTCAGGCACTTACTAGGGAACTGAAGGTAAACGTAGGGTAAATAGATCTATATGCTAAATACTCTCTGTTGTTGAACATGGGTGAGCTGTAAACATTTCCCAACACGTGTCACTATCTATGCACTTATTAGATTGGGTTGTAGAAGACTGTGTCGTATTCTTACATAATTGTTTGAAAACAATAATGTTGTACTGTTTAAGATTTTTTTGTACTGTTGAAGACTGTCTGAGACTAACATTTATTGTTGAAGAGACTGTTTCAGTGTAAAAGACAGTGATGTATTCTTGCAAATCTGTTGTTTATGAATGTGTTGCACTGCTAAGAATGTGTTGTATTGCTGACATCTGTCTTGTAGCAGTGTGAGATGTATGCATGAATACTTACCTGACTCTATGATGTGTTGTTCAAGACCGAGCTTCATGATATGATGAGTTGTTTAAGACATGACTCTATCATATGATGTGTTGTTCAAGACCGCGCTTTATGATATATTATGTTGCTTAAGACCTGACTCTATCATATGATGTGTTGTTCAAGACCGAGCTTTATGATATATTATGTTGCTTAAGACCTGACTCTATCATATGATGTGTTGTTCAAGACCTAGCTCCATGATATGGTAAGTTGTTTAAGACCTGACTCTATCATATGATGTGTTGTTCAAGACCTAGCTCTATGATATGATGAGTTGTTAAAGACATAACTTTATAGTATGCTGTGTTGTTTAAGACATGACTCTGTGATGTGTTGTTTAAGACCTGGCTATATGATGTGTTGTGTTGTTTTAAGACCTGACTCTATGATATGTTGTGTTGTTCGAGACCTATCTCTATGATATGATGAGTTGTTTAAGACATGACTCTATAGTATGTTGTGTTGTTCAAAACATGACTCTGTGATGTGTTGTTTAAGACCTGGCTCTATGATATGTTGTACTGTTTAGGACCTGACTCAATAATATGTTGTGCTGTTCAAGACCTGGCTCTAGAATAGTCTCTGTTGCTAAAGACCTGACTCCAGAATTGGTTGTGCTGAATAAGATCTGGCTGTAGAATAGTTGATGTTGTTTGAAAGCTGGTTCCAGAATAGATTGTTTAATTTGAAACCTGGCTCTAGAATATGTTGTTTTGAATAAGACCTGGCTGTAGAATAGATGGTGTTGTCTGAGACCTGGTTGCAGAATAGGTTGTGTTGTTTAAGACTGGCTCTAAAATTGGTTGTGTTGTTTAAGACTTGGCTGCTGATAAGTAGACTGTATTTTATGGATCACAACCGTACCTGTGTTTACAAATTATTCTCTTTTTTAATAGCACCACTAGCTATAAACAGTTTGCTTAGCCATAGATTTGTCATAACTAGATGTACTATTAAACAGAGATTTGTCGCAACTAAGATACTATCAAACAGACATTTTTCATAAAAAGATGTACTAGTAAATAGAGAAATATTATAACTAGACGTATAATTCTTTTCATAACCATAGATAATACGACATGCTCACACAGCTTGAGATTTTGCCTATGGCATAGACAGTGCACTGGATTTATTATTAATTATTATGATTACTATTAATGCAAATATCTCACAAAAAATTCTGAGCTAGAGTCAAATTACCCCATACCAGTTAAAGACATGTTCATGTTTGTAGAGGTTGGAGTAAAGCTGAACGAGTGACGTGCACTTTTGTTTATCTTCAGTTACTGCAGGGGCTTGTGATGAAGAGAGCGGTAGAATACAGTCACACTGGCATGCAATGACGTGACGGAACATGAAATCAACTTTTCTGGCAACCATTCTGATCACTGCCATTTATGAAGGTATGTGCTCTCTCTCTCACTCTCTCTCTCTCTCTCTCTCTCTCTCTCTCTCTCTCTCTCTCTCTCTCTCTCTCTCTCTCTCTCTCTCTCTCAACCGTCAAGCGACGTTTTTTTTTATATTTGCAATAGTTAACAAAGTGCAGGAGAGACTGGCTGGGTGGATTGGACGCTGACCTTTCATGTTAAGACCACTGGAAGAAGTAGAGATTCATTTTTCTCTTGTCTTTGTCGGTCCTTTAGTACCGATAGTATATAAATATCCGTACCCGTCCAGTCAATTCCTTGTCTCCACTGATATGTACATACATAATTCTCCTTTGTATCCCTGATCACAGTAGGTTACAATTGATTTTTACGAGAGCAGTGTGTCCATATAGAGCGGCTAATCCTGGTCAAATAACATACCGTGATACTGCTCACCACACGGATGACTGCAGCCAAGCTTATATAAAAAAAATAGATCTACTAAACTGTGGCTAAAATACTTAACCACAGCGAAACTGGATAAAACAAAAATTTATATATAATACTTATAACACTGATAACCAAATATAGGTTATATAAGTAATGACCTCTGTATTTTGATGTACAATTTAGCATTCGCGGAAATGGCATTTTCATTACTGAGAATGAGATGGTATCGGGTCAGACCTGCCTTTGGTTCTACACACGACAGTCTGTCATCTTCATGAGAGAGCCATTTTTTTTTTTTTAAAGCCCCACCCTGGCTTTTGCCGGGGGCCCTTAATATAGCCTGGCCATAGATATAGCCGAAAGGCTAAACAGGGTTTCTGGAACCTCTCCACGGGTGATCCTCATCCGTATGGTGGCACTTTGCGTCACCAGGTGGTTATCGCTTGTGTGATGTCCTGGTGGGGTACAGCCTGCCTACCAACCTACCTACCTACCTACTTACCAACCTACCTAACTACCTACCTACACAAAACACGTTTATATGAGCTTGGAGATAACAACTATGTCGCATTATCATTATCCAGCCTCTTGGTGACTATCTTAGCATTCATATATTATTACAAATAACGCCATGTTACCAATAAAATAGAGTTGCATGGTTCAACCGTATGACATGTAGTAAAATAATCGCATAGGCCACCTTGACATAGTAAATAATAATTTTCGGTTTCGCTTTTAGAAACCTATCTAGATATGGATTCAAATTATAGACATACTATTCGTCTGTCTGGGTGGATGGGACGATGAATTTAACAAATAAATATAACAAATAAGTGAATCATTTATAACTGAAGTACACATTTCAAATACATCTCGGGAAATTCTGACACTATGGTGGTCCTGGTAAAAGAGGCAACTGCTTCTGAGTGTGGCTGAATTTGTACTTCAGTTGTACTTCATATGCACTTTTTTTGGCCAAATTTATTTGATTAATACATTTATTTAATTGTTACTATAGTATAAAACGATACAGCGAAATTTGCTAGTAATAAATTATGCAATCTATTGTTTATGCCCTCCTTGTTTGAATATTTTCAAAAAGGCTAATTATTCTCTTCTTTGCGTTCACCAGCTTTAAACTCGGAAAGTTCTGGTTGTTTGTCCACCTTCGAATTTTAGTCTTGCTCCAGAAACTTAGTTTTGCGTGCACATCAGATTAACATATTTTGCTTAATTGTATGCAGGAAGCTGGTTTCTTGCCTCTCAGGCAGATTCACTCCGACTTCGAAAAAAGCTGGCAATTATACGACTCCTACGACATGCTTGCTGGGGAGGTAGTGGGTCTATTCTTGTTTTCCCTACAATGCGGCCCCGAACCCACACGAGAAGCTACTGTGAATAAAGAGGAGTGTCCCCTTCTGGTGTGCAAGTCATTACTTGAATAAATGTAGAAAGGAACGTGTTAAATGTTAGATCTGTAGTTATTGTGTGTTGTGAGCAGTTATTATTGTGTTCAGGTACTCAAGGTCAGGAAATCGTTTTGCAACCTCTCAAGGTCATAACTCCGTGCATCCATGGACTGAGAAGTGGCATCGACAGATATATCTTCAACGGGACAGTTGGTCGGAACTACACGGCATTAGTCAACATACATTGGGAAACAACAGTGGATATTGAAATATTGACTAAGGCGCATAACCACTTCAGGAAAGTATGTTATGTTACAATGCTTATGGCGTGTTGTTTGACGTCTGCATGCATGTTTTGTTGGATTTTGAAAATCATTTTCCAAGAGTTAAGTTGAGTTTTTCTTCTTCTCTTCTCATGAATTGTTTCGCATCGTTGGACAGGAAGAAATCGATGGAACGCGCCCTTCTGTCTGAGCTTCGAGTATAGTACTGTTCAGTGTCTTGTGATATTTCTGCTGTTCATCTTGTGTGTGGTCGACCTCTGGATATGTTACCGCTGTATACTGAATACTGTTGAGAATCATTGCCTTGATAAAACCCTTCTAACTGATCCAAAGTTTGCATCCCAGAAGGACGCTTTCTACAGCATGCGAAGAATGGCGAATTGCAGACTTCGTTACCTGAGGGACACATGGTTGATTAGAAAAGCAAGTGAGGTTCGCAATATTGCCTATAATTCTAACCTGAAAAGATATCTAGCATGCGCTCAATATCAGTCCATCAACATCATCAGGACCACTTCCTTTCGTCAAAAGAGATGGAGAAACACAAGTTAGACATAACGGACACATTCTCCAAAGATGGACAGACAATTTAATAATTTTCTGAATAAGACTTCATCAATCAATTCACCTCTCCTAACGTTTGGCCCACCCTCAACACAGAAGAAAACCGAAATCATGTACCAACCAGCAGCAGACAACGTGTATACTGAGCCGACCATGTTGTTAAATAGCAAGATAGTTCAGGGTTGTGGGTAGATTCACGTATCTCAGTGGTACACTGGCTCAAAAATGTCACCATCGACGATGAGGACAACACTAGAATATCTAAAGCCAGCTACACATTTCTTAGACTAAATAACAGTGTCTGGTATCGACGTAGCTTCAGTCTGCAAACCAAAGGTATACAGAGCAGCACTACTTCCAGTGCTGCTGCAAGCTTGTAAAACTTTGAATGTATTCAGACGTCATGCAAAGAGGCTCAACCACTTCCACACAGTCTGCATGAAAAAGATGTAGAACATCACATGGCAAGACACAAACTCTGATACTCTCCTACAGGACAGAGCTGGCATTACCATCATCGATACCTTTCTGGTGTAGTCACAGGTTCGATGGGCAAGTCACCTCGTCCGCTTGCCAGACCATGGGCTCCCAACAATAATCTTTTCTAGTGATGTACAAGAAAGTTGATGCTTTCATGGGTTCAGAAGAAAAAAACGCGTCAAAGACACACTAAAGGCATCACTTAAAGCCATTCATGTAAGGCATGAGATTTAGGGGACACCCTCTCGAGACTTAGGGGACTCCAGCATGAGACTTAGATGGATTACCGCACGAGACGATGCTAACGCCTGTCTGAAGAGGATCAGCGACCTGCGAAGCAGCTAGAAAAGTGGAGGCTGAACACTGAGGACTGACTAAACTGCACATATAACAGGCCCTCATACACTGTTCCATCTCCTTACTGTTTCAGATGTTTCCAGCACAATAGCGGGCTTATAAGTCACCTCTGGACTCACATAAATCAACTATAGTTTTATGACAGATCAGAAAAAGAAAAGAATGCATCATTTGTGATGGATGACAACAGCAGAGTGAGGTCACGGGAAGAATATATCACTACAACGTGTACTTTACTCCCCAGATTCACAACAGGCAGAACTCGTTTGTTTGAACGACTGAAAGGTATTTTCTAATGCAGATCCAGCCACTATCTGTCCGGCAATACCGACTGTGTCACCCCATAAAATTACCCTCACAGCTTTGCAAGGTACTACAAGTCGGTGTAGCAGTTACGGATGACCTATACATGGCTTTTCAGAGGTTAACGCTATAGCTGGAATGTGACCTGCTGTTCTTTCACTAAGGAGACACATGAAGTCTCTGAGGTTATCAAACCTTCTGGTGTAGTTCGGAGATAAAAGCAAAGAGATAGACACCTCATGAGTGAGAATGATATGGAAAGCAACATTATCTTGGCGAATCTGCATACAATTAGGCCAGATCTCTAAATGGATGTGCACGCACCTAGCTAGTGCAAGACCAAATCCGGGAGACGGAATAGAAATCATGGCTTTTCACCTGTGTCGGTGAACGCTGAGAAAATTGAAAGAAGACACCAGGTATTGGTGAGAAGAAACACAGATCTGATTTACTGATTTTAGTAAACAAAATGTCTATTCTAATAGTAGCTCAACAAACTAAATCTATTGTCTCACAGTAAAATGTTTGTTTCTGTTCAGGTGTGTACGATAGTCATTGGCATTGGTGGGCAGTCATGTGGTCTGCGTCCCAGCGCCTGCTACTGTGACCACTTCGATACCAAAACAGGTGTAGCTCATTTTGTGATACAATTTCCGGTCTCCGTCAATCAAGGAGAGGGAACCATTCGTGCGAAATGGCACAGTTTGCGTGACCAGAGCGTTGTTAGTAGGAACACTGTGATACTTCCACCCATTTATGGTAAATATGGTATTTGTCTTTCAACATCATCGTCATCATCAGTCATCAGGTTTTTTACGGAACGTCGCTCTTGTTATGGAGCGCACACAAGTCTTTCTTTCTCTGGCCAGTTGTCCAGTCGTATGGGATTTGTAGTATCATATATTGTTTTGTTGAACTAAAATGTGGTGAAAATAAGAGAGACAACAGTCAAGCTAATACCAAGTAATTATTCCAATGAATTGTGTCTAAAAAAGCTTAATGAGATAGGGGAGCAGAACAACCTGCACAAAACAACACATATCGACGTTTCAGCCAGGGCCCATTTCGACATGAACTGAAATATACGACAATAACAAAGGGTAGAGTACTCCAACCACTAAAGGCTCACGTGAGAAACTACTTTCAAAATTGTTGAACTAAGCGTCATCCATTAGTTTTCACTATGAACGGCAACACACATCTTCTCACTTAGAGCCAACTGTACGGATTGTCACGTTACCTTAAATGCAATTATCATGCATCATTTGTTGACTTTCTGATTCTGCAGTAGGTAGGTAGGTATTTGAACCCCACCAGGAAATCATACACCTGGTGAAACAAAATGCCACCCTGTGGATGAGGATCAACCGTGGAGAGCTCCCAGAAACTCATTTAAGCCGTTAGGCTATATCTATGGCTAGCCTGCTGCTGGCCAGTCCTTCGCCAGTCTGGAGACCAGGTGTGAAAACTCTAACACAAATCCGCGTTTTGCTCCAACACTCTGACCCACTCCTTTCCTCTCCCATTTCCCCCCTAGCATACACACACACACACAATTGTGTCTTTTAACACTTTATGCAATGTCCCCTCGTTGTCTTCTCAGATGTGAAAGCTGCCCTACTCCAGCTCACAGTGTATGGTGTAGCAGAAATTACCGACAAGAACGGGTCATGTTCATTTACTCTAGAACACAAAGTATCAGTGAAGTTAAAATTGTGTTGCTCCAACACGGCCCGGCCCTGCTACCCTCAGGTGACTTTCAATGGACGATTAGTTTCCAACAACACCTCCCAGTGCGTCATCTTCACATCAGCAACTGACGAGGCTGCAGTAAAAGTCCACCTGTTGTATTCAGTGTGTTCTCACAATGAATACATGATAGGCAGGACTTGTACAGTTGATATTGGTAAGAGTTTTGTTCAAGTGTTTAATGTGTGTTTATTCAAAATGGGAATCTTTAAACGTTATACACACCTGGATAATGAAGACACAGATAGCAAATCAAACTGAGTCTCTGCAACGTGGATATATCAGAAGAATAGATAATATTTCATAGAAACAGAAACAGTAAAAGACAAAGGTTCTGGAATGACTGTGAATGAAAAGAGAATTACTGAGAGAAAAAAAATATTAATTTAAAAAAAGTCAATCGAAAAATAGAAATATTTGGGCCACACTAAAAGACATAACATTCTATTAAAATCTATAATGGACGAGACCAAGAGGTAGACAATAATTCAAGTGGGAGAACAAAATCAAGAGATGTACAAACATCATTCTGAGAGTGACCGACCAATACAAGAGACAGGGCATGTTTGAGCCGACCTTCACTGTGGTAATGGCAACTGACTGAATGATTAGCGTGTTTGAAAAAAAAATATACCTAATGAATAACTCATCTGAGGCCTGAACAACTAAATACATGTTAAAATACATGGTTTAGTATTTTATCTGTAAACTATATGTGCTGCTACTATTCTGGTGGGTAAAGATGTTCATTTCGCAGATCACACATTGAAGGTGGTCGTTTGAAGGTCTGAGCTGTAGTAAGTGTTGTCATGTGACACATGGAAGGTGGTCGTTTGAAGGTCTGAGCTGTAGTAAGTGTCATGTGACACATGAAGGTGGTCATTTGAAGGTCTGAGCTGTAGTAAATGTTGTCAGATGACACATGGAGGTGGTCATTTGAAGGTCTGAGCTGTAGTAAGTGTTGTCAGATGACACATGGAAGGTGGTTATTTAAAGGTCTGAGCTGTAGTAAGTGTTGTCAGATGACACATTAAGGTGGTCATTTGAAGGTCTGAGCTGTAGTAAATGTTGTCAGGTGACACATGGAAGGTGGTCATTTGAAGGTCTGAGCTGTAGTAAATGTTGTCATGTGACACATGGAAGGTGGTCATTTGAAGGTCTGAGCTGTAGTAAATGTTGTCAGATGACACATTAAGGTGGTCATTTGAAGGTCTGAGCTGTAGTAAATGTTGTCAGGTGACACATGGAAGGTGGTCATTTGAAGGTCTGAGCTGTAGTAAATGTTGTCATGTGACACATGGAAGGTGGTCATTTGAAGGTCTGAGCTGTAGTAAGTGTTGTCAGGTGACACATTGAGGTGGTCATTTAAAGGTCTGAGCTGTAGTAAGTGTTGTCAGGTGACACATGGAATGTGGTCATTTGAAGGTCTGAGCTGTAGTAAGTGTTGTCAGGTGACACATGGAAGGTGGTCGTTTGAAGGTCTGAGCTGTAGCATATGTTGTCAGGTGACACATGGAAGGTGGTCATTTGAAGATCTGAGCTGTAGTAAGTGTTATCAGGTGACACATGGAAGGTGGTCGTTTGAATGTCTGAGCTGTAGTAAGTGTTGTCATGGGACACATTGAGGTGGTTATTTGAAGGTCTGAGCTGTGTGAGTGTTGTCATGTGAAACTTCTTTACTTCTGGATTCTACAACGAGGGTGCTGTGTGGTCTCGAGGCATGGTGTCTCCTAGAGGTTCCGGGTTCAATTCCCGGTAAGGGCTGGAATTTGTTTACATGGACTTAGACTTCTAGAAATTCCGATTAGTCTCTTGGTAGTGAGATCAGACGCCCGTGTGCATTATTGCGAACTTGAAAAATCCCTTGGCAACTGGAAATCCAAAAGAGTAGCTTAAGGCTCTATACGAGCACAATTTGGAGTTAAAACTCTACCGAGAGTATTTCAGGATCCTCGTCGATGATACAGAACCTGTGCACTGTGCTGAGCTTCTTCGGACTCAGACTTGAGTTAGAAGAGGAAGGGAGCACTTATCGGTTACTACCTGTGTGCCATGATGTTGATCGGTTGTTCAAACCTCAAACCTAACTCTAGAGCGCAGAGTATGCAATTTGCTGTAAATATGCATCATAGGTATTTCAATTCTTTTAACTGTTTTAGTGTTCCCCTTGTGTGTTCCGGGGCCAAACTATGGGGAATACCAGAACAGACCTACTGCCTGCCCAACAAGCATGTCGTAGAAGTCGACTAATTGATAGCATTGTTCGAATTCGGAGTACATCCGGCTGAGCGCAACGGAACCAAATGTCTGTATACAGATAAGCAAGATATGTAAAAGTGATGTGCTTGCAACACTTAGGTTCTGGAACAAGATTAAAGACTGGAGGTTGACAAACACTCAAAACTCTCGTCGGTGAGTGTGAAGAAGAAGAAAAAGAAGAAGTGGCAGTTTGACTGTAGTGCCATTGACATGAAAGTCCAGGTTATTCGATCACGACGGTTAGACTCTTGACCGGTTGGAATTTGCCGGCTGCCACTTAGGATTAGGCTGTCATGAGGATGTCGTTTGGCTGTCTTCTCAGGAAACAAAACTTCTTCACGTCGTCAAATATACAGTGTCACATTCACGAGTCTATCAGCTACAACCTTTCACGCCAGCTGCCAAACATATACTAACTGATCAGACCTTGGTCTTACCTTATAACCCTCGTTCTGGGTTTCCCGTGCTGGTCTGAGCCCTGCTTGCATATCTCGTGTGTCTACGAGCATTAACTTTTAATGTATTTCTCTCTTATCTCAAGGTTACTCCCATATTATTGCTTATAGAATTTCCGTGGGAAAATACAAACATTAAACACCTAACAAGTAATTATAATGCATTTTTGCTTATTTAGTGTTCATAAATCTACCGTGGTCCTTGCTGGATTACTTTCTAAGAGTTACACAGCATGAAGCTCAAATGTAACTAACCGACAGTTTCTTCATTTTTTGTTTGTTTGTTTGTTTGTTTAAGGTAGTTCTGAATAAGACCACAACTGTTGCGCTGAAAGTGTGGCAATGCAATATGAAATAATCGTGCGGGATCCTTTTCAGGTGCGATAGAAGCTGTAAAGGGTTAACTAATGGACTAAGAATTATGGTCCTTCACGTCGGCACTAGGAACTGTATTTTGGTACCTAACTAAAACTATACAAGTGAATCAACTAACAAAGAATATGAAATGTCGAGAACTGATCAAATGAAATGTGGAAAAATGATGAAATGAAATGTCGAGAAAGGATGAAATGAAATGTAGAGATAAAATCAGGAACCTGTGCACGTTCTCCGGATAAGTAATTACACAGAAATAATTTAAAATATTACAAAATAAAAAAAAAATAACTTACTATAGCCATTTGCCGAGATCATAGTACAAAGCACGAACTCCGTGTCGACGACATTAGGGGATCTAGGACAAATGTGGGCTTGTGAACTAAGCGACACAGCCGCGAAACGAACCGACGACCTTCAGAGCGTGAGGCAAGTGGCTTAACCACGTTTTATACTAAATATACTTGTGTATTAATTAATTGTGGTATTTCTCTCTTGTTGCCACAACAACGCGCTGTGCGTGATCATGTATAATTTACATGTACAGTCAACATGTTAGACAGGTTTTTGTATCCTATGTTCAGTGAGCGGCTCTGAAGAACTTTGAAAACTCACATGTTTCTTGCAAGGCCAATACATTCGGCCCCTCTGGAAGTAGTGTAACCATAAGTTTATTGTTACCATTCTAGACTCCTTCGGACATCAACTAGGACTTCGGGGAACTCAAGAATTGAAAGATCTTTTTTCAAACCACAAGCCCATTAGACAACAATGCTTGTCTGATAATCTGATAGACTCATCGGCAACCGATCTTTGACGTAGTCAACATTCCGCCGAGCCGCTTTTACTTCCTATGGCATTGCCTGGTGCCTGTTTGGATCAAGGCCTACGTAGTTTTGGCAGATAGATGATAAAAGAAAACAGGACAGGGTTTTCATCAGAAATGTGATAGTGGCGTCAAAAAGTCATTTACTTACTTTATTTGTTTCAGCACTTGGGCTTATTATTGAATTTTTTTTTTTATTTAAAAATTGCGAACAGACAATGTATTGATGGGCACTCAAAGAAAGAAGTAGAACGATAGAAGGACAAATAGATAACAATAAAATAAAACGTTGTAGATGCAGGGAATTGAACCTGTCACCTCCAATAGGCGAGTGAGCCGAGCTATGGAAACAAGTGTACTGAAATACATGACCAACAAAGCACGCCTGAAAAAAAAAGCACCCCCTTTTTACCGCCATGTCACTCGGACATCTTGAATTGCACAAATATGGAGTGCTGACGGAACTTGTCTCAAACCATTTAAATGGCACACTAGGTTACAAAAATTGTGCTTATTTTTCAATGATGGTGATCTTCCGTAACAAACAGCGTTGCTTCTTTACATTTATAAATGCACTTAATCAGTTAAAACAGACAGTTGCTTTTGAAATTGATTGAATTTGACTACAGTAAAATATATATATATATATATATATATATATATATATATATATATATATATATATATATATAACAAAGTGATACACGTATTTGCTTCATGCTTTTCAATTGTTTCGGTAATATGCACCTGACGAGACACAGAGAAAAATGCCAGGCAATAAATTGTGCAATCTATTGTTTGTGTCTTCTTTGTTCAAATCGTTTTATGTTTACATCCCTTGCACCGCTCTGGTATGCCAGTTATAGACCAGCATAGTTTTGTACAGCTTTGTCGTGTCTTTCAATTGGAATTATGGTTTCACCCTTTTCCGCTGTCTGTTTTTTAGACTTACTGAACTCTTATGCTTTCTCGTGTCTTTTTGGATCGCACTATTCTTTCTTTCAGCTTTCAAGTTTTTTTTTTTATTTTTTAAGTTTATTTGAGGTTTCATTCTGTTCTGCAAGTGTCCCTTTGACAATTGCAAAAGTTTAACATGTGTTCGATCAAACAACTGCAAGCTTGCCGCTTGGTCGTTAAGATAGCCGGCTGATCTAATGGGCTGCCGCAGCGACAATACATATATTTGAATTCGAATCTCACAGTACCAGTTGCATAGTCACCATTTTCGTCTTGTCCCTGTCCGAGAACATCCGGTAAAGTGCAGCAGGAGAAGATTGAGGCGTGGGAGTCAGGATCTAGGTCGGCCCACCCACTGAAGTTTTCTAAGAGGTTATGGGCACAAACAATTGTTGACGAGGGATTGTCTACTGATGAACGCTGAACTCCTCTGTAACTGCTTCCCTGTGGAGTTCTTATTATTATTATTATTCTTGTCTCTTTATTAGTCTCGTGCTCTTATGTTAAATTTCGTCGTTTTAGACTAATGTAGTTTTTATATGATATATAGTGTCTGTTTAGCCCAGCTGACGTTAATCCTGTTCCTCTGTTTGTTTAGACCCATTTTCTTATATTTTGCTACGTATGTTTACAAAATTATTTTATTCCCTTCTTTTCCAGTCCTTCCTCCGATCAATGATAAAATACTGATGTTAATTCTGATGATTAATGCTTTGCTTATCGCCGGTTGTGTGGCCACTGTAGAATTTGACAATTTAAGTAAGTATTTTTTACACCGAATATTTCAAAAATGTTGTCGCTAATGGCATCGTTTCATAGCAACTGTCAACATATATACTATATATAATTGCTAAAAAAGCAATAACGATATATTTAAATATATATATATATATATATATATATATATATATATATATATATATATATATATATATATATATATATATGTGTGTGTGTGTGTGTGTGTGTGTGTGTGTGTAAGGTTAGTTGTGTATCCTTTACAGGACGTTGCAGAACCAACACCAACAGCCCTTGGCTGTTGTGTTGTTTTTCTAGGCAAATTTACGTCCAGTAGTTTGCCATAACTAACTGAGCGGTCGGCTCTCTTAAAACCACTATCGAAACCAACGCAAGGTGCATAGCCTGCAGCTGGGATCGAATTCAGCATCCCGGCATTACTTAGCGTGCGCATCGACTTAGCCACAGAGCCGACATATATACTGTGTCAAAAATTGTCCGATTGTTATAAAATTGTGTACAAATAATAATGGAATTTTTACCTTTATGATGCCTGTAAACTGGTGCTTAGAATTTGCCCTGCCGGCTCCAAAACACGCTTTAAGTCAGACCTCCAATTTATATCCTCTACCGTATTTACGATGCTTTAGTCTAACTCACAGTACCTTTTGTGCCCGCTGCTTTACCGTTACTTAGCCGCGTCAGTTTCGTCGATCTTTCACTGCAGGTATGGACATCTGCATGAACTCCATCCTTTATTTTGATATTTCTTAAGAATTCGTTTTTCATTTTTAATTATTTTTTCGAAGAAATTGTATCGCAATTTAATGTTCATCAGTAAACTCCATTTTGAAGCAGACACATCCGTTATCATGGAGCTGTGGTACAAAGCCACCCACAGACCGAGAAAGGCACTATAACAAGAAATTAATTGCGCGATTTTCAGGTTTTAAATATTAAAAGGCAACATTTTTACCCACACTGTGTAATATCAGATGTTTTTAAAGATCTATAAAGGATTTGTGTGTGTGTGTGTATGTGGACACTGTGTAAGACATACAAGTACGATTTATTTTGATTACAACAGTTGTCGTCATCGTTATAAAGACTAAATCATCAATAAAACCACCACGTTTAAATTATTAAAATCTTCTGTTGTGTGTGTTGTTTTTGTTGTTGTTGTTGTTGTTCTTCTTCTTCTTCTTCTTTTTTTTTTTTTTTCTTCTTCTTCTTCTTCTTCTTCTTCTTCTTCTTCTTCTTCTTCTTCTTCTTCTTCTTCTTCTTCTTCTTCTTCTTCTTCTTTTTTTTCATTCTTCTTCTTTTTCGCGCATATATATATATATATATATATATATATATATATATATATATACATATATATATATATATATATATATATATATATATATATATATATATACATACATATATATATATACACATATATATATATGTATGTATATATATATATATATATATATATATATATATATATATATATATATATATATATATACATTCATATGTATGTCAGAAATCATCCGATTATTACAAAACTCGGAGCAAATAATGACCAAATGCTAACCTACATGTAGCCTATTAATTGATGCTCAAAATGTCCACCGTCATTCCCCCATTTATTATCTAGCGCATTTATAAAATATGTATATGAGAGAGAGAGAGAGAGGGGGAGGGAGGGAGAGAGAGAGAGAGAGGGGGGAGAGAGAGAGAGAGAGAGTGGAGAAGAGTTAAAGTAAAAATTAGAGAAAGTACAAGAATCAGAAGGTTACCATCCTTGTGATGCTTTCTTCAACAGAACGGTGTTGCTCCAGCAAGCGTTGCGACAAGCAAGCAGTTAGAAGGAACAAAATTAAACAAAGAAGACCAACTGGTTATGATTTACGTCTAACGGTGCCTAATCAACCCGGGGTTGGCATTGTCTTTATAGAAGATACTGTTGAGGACACTGCAACAGAAAAACCCAATGAGTATGTTAACATCATTTCATCATCTTCTGCTTCTTCTTCTTTGTTAACCGGTTGTAAGCAAAAAAAAAAAAAAAAAAAAAAAAAAAGGGGAAAGTCCTGGTTGTTCGTCCTCTTGGACGATGGCTTTGTGCCAGGGCCTGAGTTTGCATGTACCTCCATTCCACTGGCTTATTTAAGTGCAGTTGGTGTTCCTTGCCGCTCGAGCGGATGCACTCCGATTTCAAAGGAAGCCCTCAGTTAGTCGACTCCTACGACATGCTTATTGGAGAACGGTTGCGACCCCGCTAGACCCCGGACCGAGATTTTTGCCCATCATCCGATCTGGCAATGTACATGTGGAAAAAGCTTCACCGAGTTGCATGTTCTAAGAACGCATGTTGGAAGGATGAGATGCGAGGAAGCGCCACATAATAAGCTTGGGTGCCTGGAAAGGTCCATGACGTCTATCACAGAGGCGCAAATTTCAATTTTACGAGGTAGTGCGGACTAGGATCAGGTTTCCACCCACAAGCGATAGTGTATAGTGGTGTAAGCTGAAGAGTGAATTGTGTAAAAAAAAAAATAATGGTGAATTCAAGGAAAAATCTCTAGTTGACAAGCTGACTCGAAAGCACATGGCAGGGGCAGAGTGCCAACTACATTCCCAAGGAGAGAGACCCATCCAGTCTTTCCCAATTCAAATCTCTATCGCTGTTGAATATTGAGGGCAATTTATTCTCCTAAATAATGGCACGCAGGCTCCCACAGTATTTGATGATGAAACAATACATCGATACGACTGTTCAGGGAGGTGGAGCTCCGGGCGTTTCCGGGTGCCTTGAACATGCGACCATAATCTGGGATAGTATTCAGAGAGCTAAGGCAGAAAGAAACGAATTGCACGTAATATGGTTGGACCTCGACAACGCCTACGGAGCGATACCTCATAAGCTACTTTGGCAGGCCCTTCGCATGTTCCACGTGCCGACACAGATCACCGAAATGATCGAGCAATATTTCTCAAAGTTCCCATACGCTTCTCTACCCGGACGTTTACTACAAGATGGACTGAGCTCCAGGTTGGGATATGAATGGAATGTATGATCGTGCCGATAGTGTTCTTTATAGCCATGCAGGTCATGTTAGACGGTGTTGTTGACTACTGGCAAAGCCTTCAGATTGGGACCACTGGACGCCGCCACCGTGTGCATCTATGGATGACACAGCTATCATAACGAGCAGTGAGAAAGATGCCGGCACGATTCTGAAAAAAGGTTGGGCAGCGTTGTCGAATTGTGTGAAATGAAGTTCAAACCGTAGAAATCAAGAAGTTTGTCAATCCTTAAAGGTAGGGCAAATAATCGGATCCCCACGGTTTTAAAGGAACTGGCAAGAGCCTCAGCTGTGTCTACGACTCGAAGTTATCTGATGGAGCGAAGTCTGGTGAACACATGAATCACTGCCTATAGTAGGTCTGCTCGCGATAGAGCGCTGCATGTTGATCAGGAATTTTAAGGTCTGGTATCTTCAGTTTATGTTAATTCCAAAGCTCCTCTGGCCACTGCTCGTGTACAAAATTTGCATGACGGCAGTAGAAACGATGGAGTGGAAAATCAACACAGCCATGAGGAAATTGCCTGGGGCGCCGCCTTGTCTGACCGGTGTGGCTTTGTATTGTAAGCATTGTATTATGTAAGGAATCTTACATCAGATGTTACGACTGGCTCAAGATAGTAGTATCTACTGGCTAGCTTAAACGTTTTTGCCGTTTGCGTGTCTTTCACACTTTGCAGTTTTATTCTTCTAGGCAGGAGGCTGCGTGGTCTCAAAGCAAAGTGCTGGAGGTTCCGGGTTCAACCCAGGGAAAGGACCGTGATCCCCGGTAAAGGCTAGGATTTTTTCACGTGTACTTCTAGTAACCCTCTCTGGTCTCTGGGTAGTGCGATCGGACGCCCGTGTGCATTGTTGCTCAGGTAAAAAATACCTTGGCAGTTGGAAGTCGAAAAGGGTAGCCTAACGGCGCTGCACGGGCACAATTTTGAGTTAAAAATATACCCAAAGTATTTCAGGATCGTCGCCAGTGCTACAGAGCCTGTGAACTATGCTGAGATTCTTCGGACCCAGAATTTAGTTAGAAGAAGAACGAAGCTTTTATAGGTTACAACCCGTGTGCCATGATGTTGATCCCTTGTTCAAAACTTTAAACTTCATTCTCTTAGGTCAGTGTTTCCCAAACTGTTCTTAGTCACCTCGCCTTTTTTCGATTACAATTTTTTTCACGGCACCCTAATCTAAGTAAAAGTATGACTTTTCGTGTCTTGGTTAAATTTATTATGAAGCTTTTACAATATTTCGCCACGCCCCTGTGAAGAGGTTGCGGCTCCCCTTGAAGAGGTCGCAGCGCCCCTGTGAAGAGGTCGCAACGCCCCTTGAAGAGTTCGCGGCTCACCGGGGCGCCTTGGCGCACAGTTTGGGAATCACTGTTCTAGGTAATATGTGTGTCAAATACAAACAAAGGACATTCCGCCGTCTATGCCTGCCAGAAAGAAAACAAAGTCAGCCCAACACTACAACATTGTCCAAGTTACTATTATGAGCTGTAATATGTGCCTGCAATTTAAAATGGTTGATTTTGAGCTCTTATTGTCTGATTTAATTTTCTTACAGACCACAAGTAGAGGGAAGAAAAACAAGCTCACGCGCAACGGAAACTCGAAGCGTCACGTGGGATTTACCGGATGACACAAACAGTCTATGACCTTTTATGCTATCGTCAATCGAACGAGCAACAGCGGATAAATAACACGGTTCAAACACATACACACATGTGTATAAGCTCCAAGCTTTATATGTATGTGTGTGTAACTGTATTTATATATATATATATATATATATATATATATATATATATATATATATATATATATTGTATATATATGTTGTGTATGACTGTATGTAGTGTGGTGAGAGTTGAATCATTTAGCCATATCAATGAAAGTGTGTGTGTGAAAGCGTGTGTTCAGTAAAATAAAGTTTAGATGAGAAACCATTTGTATGAGAGGCGTTACTGCTGCCTATTACCCATCACATAATGTCATCATACACGAATAGAGGTGGAGGCAGTAAAGGATGCTTTCCAGTAGCTTAAGCGCAGGACGGGACGATATATTGTGATTGTAACAGACTCACAGATAATGAATCGAAAAACTGAATCGGATGTCCTGCGCACAGAGTGCCTTGCATCATTTGATAACACCCAGATCAAGCGCATATCACTCTGTCTCTGTCCTGGACATTCAGGTGAGCGAGGCCTCGAGCAGGCTGATAGATTATCTGCTGCTACACCTCTGGGTGGTGAGAAACAGATTGGGAATCCATGCACTGAAAGACAAATTCAGCCGTTGCTGTGCAGAGGTTCTGAAAGATATTCAACATTTAGGGGAAGCAGTTGCGGACTTTTAAACAGGTTGCAACCGGGACTATTGGTTAAACTGTCGGCATCCCTTGGCCCGGTTGATATTCTTGTGAGTGTGACATCTTTGATTCTACTGGAGCGTGTTCATAGGCTTTCCCGTGTCTATTGTCTCCCTGACTGATCCCATCTATTGGCGTGCGTTAAAATCACCACATTTATGGACTCGATCATCTGGCAGTTCTTCAATAACTCTTATGTAATCGCACTGCTTATTTTTAGGAAACGACTCTCCATGTGCATATACGTTTAGAACGTTTCAAATCCTTGAGTCAAATCAAGTGCCAAATGCTAATATTAGTTAGTTAGTCTTTCCTCTTGTGTCAAGTGCGGCACATAGGGCAGAGGTCATGACTCTCCATGCATGGCGGTTCGTTGCAATCTGTTGTAGGTCTTGGATGTTTGAGTGGCCCATGAGCGAGACTTCCCTGATGATAGTTCTACGTAGGGTTTCCCTTGGTCTTCCACGAGATCTTTTCCCCTGTTGTGTCCAAATGAGGGCTTGGTAAGGAAGTCTTGATTTATCCATTCTAAGGGCGTGGCCGACATAGTTCCAGCGGCGTTTTCGTATAAAATTAGACACATATGCTAATACAGATTTCCCAAATGATCCCTGCCCTGGTAGAATGACGCATCTACTGTATCCAGAATAGTTCTCTGTAGACAGCATAACCCCTTGCAGCATTATGATGTCAAAATCATAAACTAATTTCTCTAAAATGTATACTCTCTGCGTTGTACATGGTATTTTCAGCAACCTTCTCGTAAACAAAAATGAACAAAAAAGTCACGTTCAGTTTGTCTGTTTTTGATGTAGTTTTTTTTAGCTACCCAGTCACCATTCTTGCTTGCTACATATATCCAGTTTTAACATATGGCTGTGAGTGCTGGACAATCGGTAGGCAGACCAAACAATTTCTTGTGGCTTCAGAGATATGGTTTTACAGAAGAATGCTTAAAATACCCTGGACAGCTAAAAAATAACAACCAAGAGGTTTTTGAAAGAGGCGGGACCACTCTTGGCTCTTTTTTTTAGGACTGAAAGAATTACGGGTCGAACTTGCAGCCAAAGTGTTTTTAACAATCCGTCTGGTGCCAGATCAAACCCAAATTATGTGTGCCTCCAGGCATGTGTGTAGTCATTGCACAACCGTGGCTTACAACTGTACTAGACTGAGTCAGAATCAATGGGCGATTACTGAAGACCGAACATGGTCAAATTTATTGAGAAACAAAGAAGGACATGTTAAAATGTTAAATGTTAAATTAACAATGGATATCACATCACTCGGGACAATCCCATAAGTGCTCAGTTCCCATCTTCAGAAGCATGGGAAGATTTCCAATTCCGATGGTGCCAGTAACCGTCTGATTGTATATCCGTCTCATCCTTCAATTGAGTGGTGAGCGTCGGCCAGATTCCCTGGTAACTCCTCGCAGCGCCATTACCCTCAGACCGTATTGATTCATCAGCGCCCTGCACTGTTTATCCGCACCCAAAGGGCCCTCACAATATATAACTTGCCATACTTCAATTCACTATTAAATGGTACAGAGCCAGTCAGTCTATCTGTCTGCTCATTTCCCAATACACCGGCATCAACCTGGAGAAAATATTCGAAGAAAGTCAACTACATGGGACAGCTGAAGTGATGCTTGCCACTCTGCACGAAGATGCCTGTTTTCACCTTTCTCAACATACTATGTGAGTCAGTTACAATAATGGCATGTGTGTATAACAGATTCTCAAGCCAGCGAAATGCAGCAGAGACTCCCTCCACCTATATTCTCAAACTAGACGTTGTGATTTCATATGCCAGGCTTTGCTGCACTAGGCGACGTGCATTCGCCTTTGCTATGAACCCCTATGCACTTCGTCTGCCCCTCATCCCAGAGCCATCTGTAAAGATAATCCCATAACCTGGGCGGAAATTGTCATGAATCATTTGTTCAACTTCTGATTCTGCAGCACCAGCTGGTCAGTCTCTGCAATCACAATCTAATGTGATTAGAACCATTAACAAGTCTGAAACTTGTTCGTACACCTTGACCCAATCCTCTTCTCGCTCAAAATTATCAAGCCTGCACACATGTCCAACTGTGTCTTCAGTTTGCGCTATTCAAGACCTTCCTCTTTTCAGTCTTTTGTTCTTAGTTCTACCTAGGGCTTTATGCAGGAGGTGCTTTTTGTCTGCAGCTACTCTGAAATATGACTTTGTCTGCAGAACTTTGAGCCTATCTGCAGTAGTAGGCAGCGCAAGTATATATCGCATGCATACTACCTGGGTATCTCATGTACATTCCAGAATTACCTGCATGGCTTCATTCTGTATCCGTTCGAGTTTTATCACCCTTTGATGTAGTAAGAATTCCAAGTCCGTGATCTATCAACGGCAGGATCACATGCCGGAACATTGTGAACAACAGTCTTTGTTCCATATCCATTGTTGCCATAATTTTGAGAGCACTGATCCCTTTTTGGCATTTCACAACAACTGCCTCCGCGTGATCCCTATAGGACAGGCTTCTATTGAAAGTGATACCCAGGTACCTCAGTTTGTTTTCTCTTTTGATGTTACTGTTATTAACTGAGAGACTTAGAATGTCAGCTCCTACACTTCTACTGTCCAGAGAGCACCACAAAACATCTGCCTTTTCTGAGTTGATGACATCCTCTATTTTTGCACACCAGTCAGTCACTTCGTCTACAGTTGCCTGCAGCTGTGCTATCATCCATTGCTTATCTTTCCCTTGCCTTTATGCAAGAACATCATCAACAAATGTAAATATGCTTCACACACCTGGTGCTTCAAGTTATGAAATCTTGTATGCACATTAACTCTTTGAGTCCCAAGGAACGCATCATACGTTCAAAGATTCCTACCTAGAGGCCCAATGAACGCATGGTGCGCCGATTTTATGTCTCTTTTGACTACCCCTTGGGTCTGTGATGCTAAACCCCCTGGGACTCAAAGAGTTAAAGAGCACCGGTGAAACTGCAGAACCGTGGGGTAGTCCCATGGCGCTTTATTACCTGGTTCTTAGTTACATGTACCCAGGTGAAGGGCAATCATACGTGAATGCAGGAGGGCTGCTAGTCGGTTCACCACCCAAAGACAAACTCCCTTCTCCATGTTGCAGATATAAACATATCGTATCTGACTATTGTTGGCATCCTCATGATCAGGTGCTGCCACAACTGTCTCCTGTCTGTTATGGAACCCTTCATAAACTAAAATGAAATGGTTTGGACATTTTATGCGAATGAAACCAACGATGCCAGCAGCAAGAGTGTACAACATGGAAATCGCAACACTAAGAGGCAGGGGAAGACCGAGAAGAAGATGGATTTAGAGGAATCAATGACACATTGAGACTGCCTAACATCACATCATATCAAGCAACTGAGGGCGCCCTGGCTCGGCTGCCAATCATCTGATCAAACGCGATGCCTAGCGGCATAAGCAAATGTTGACAAAAGAAACAAGAATGAAGAACATCAAAAACAGTTTACAATATAGAACACAAAACGCTTTTGCGAATGCACCTTTTAATAAAAATTGCATTTAGAAATTGTGTAAATGTTGGTTTCGACTACAAAATTTCATATGACTTCAAAATCAGACTTAAATATTGTTTTATCTAGATGCCTTGTATTTTTCAACAACAAGAAAAAAAAAAAAAACATTCTTTTTGACTTCTGCACTACATAATTTGGCATTGTACTTTGAATTAAACACGCACCCCCCCCCCCCCCCCCCCCCCCCCAAAAAAAAGGGGGGGGGGCGAAAAAGAGGATCGGGTTGGGAGGGAAAGAACATATCCTGCACAAAATGTTCACATCTGGCGAAGGTTAATTAATAAACAACGAGGATGGATTTAGCCTCGACCTTACATCAGCGACCAGGCTGCTCACTGACTCGCCGGTAGACGACCTCGTCGCCGGCTGGGACAGTTTTTGGGTCCGTCTCCGTTGATCACATCAACATTGCAGGTGTCATTTTCGGTGTTCTTTGTGACTTACAATGCCGAGTTTTTTATGGAGCACAAAACCTAGTCACAATTATAACCTAATGCCCCACTCTCCTCCCTTTCGGGAATGCTGGTGGAATGGATGGTTTTTCCCAAGCAAAGTACCTACATTTATTGAAAAGGATATATTTGCAAAGATAACAAATGACACTTTGGCGAGGACAGCTCTCCAGTAGACCGACCGAAGGTAGAAGAAAACAATAAATATAGACACACAAGACCTTAAAAACCGAGCAATTCAGAGTGTAGGCGTATGGGACAGAAAACACGGAGAAGCAGGAGAGTCTAAGCGATGGGGGTCAGTTAGAGATGCCATGTGTCAACACCCGCATGACGTTGATATCCATAGATAAGAAAGTAATAGTCAAGGACCCCTTTCCACGCCTTCAGGCATATTGGGCACATAGGGCTAGACCTATATTGCATAGACCAATCGGTAGTTGTGGGTGATGTGATCAACGTCACGCTGGCCACCCTTACTTCAGAGGACTACTGGTACACATTCAAGGCTGGGAGCCAAAGTCATTTGTGGAAAAATTCCAGCCTCAACAAGGACCCGAACCCACGACTTTCCGATACGTAGGCGTGTGTCTAGCTGCTAGACCATGGCGGCTCCCGGATTTAAAAAAAAAACCTAATAATATACATCGGATATACAAACACACTCATAGACACATTTATAAAAATGTAGACCTATTTGACACGTTTGGTTCCTCTGATATATTGTGTTCGATCCATATCGTTACAGATATATTCCCGTCCTAAATATAGGACGCATTGTTAAAGCCCCAGCCCAGGTGTTGTAGAGCGCCCTAGTGTAACCTAACGGTTTAATGGGGCTTCTGCGACTTGTACCCGGGTCATTTTCATGTGAAAATGTGCACTTTGTGTTACCGGGTGTTTATCGCTCGTCTTGCGGTCGTGGTGGGGTTGAATGTCATTGACTCACTCCTTGTAGGTAAGTGGGCACTCGATTAAGGCTATTGTCAACATCACATCGGCCGTCTTTACTTCGAGCGATTCTTCCCTGCCCCTGTTCAGGGCTGGGTTAACTATGGAGCCCGAAATCTATTACAAATATTTATTAATAAGACATTTAGATTGTTAAAACACAATTGGCTACACTTAATACAAATTATACCACAAAATGTTAAATGGGGTGTCGCCAAACAAAAACTCTAGGCGGGTAGCCATAGAATAATAATAAACCAACACAGAACTGGTGTCGTCAGCTGCTACACTCTACGGGTTTTACTGAGGAGGGGAACCAAGTACTTATGGACTGAGTAGCTCCACGTGCAATGAGGATCATCTGTCGACTAACTAACTAACTATATCACAAATCCGTTGGCAGTCATGCTTGTGGTGCATGGAGTTTCCCGTGAAATCGGGACAAGAAGAGACCTTAGGACGGAATAAATAAAGTCGATTGTTGTGGGCCAAAATGAGATGAATTCAAAAGCAGTGAAGAAATCAATGAAATGTCTGAGCAACCACTAGAATCGACAATTAAAAGACACAAAAGGTGGTTCTATACTGAAGATATTTTGGGAAGAAATCATAAGAGAATCGCCAAAAAAGCATTACAATATCAAATAAAGGGATTAAGTATATAGGGATATCTAAAAGAAACTAGAGGTTAAACGTTGATAAAAGAGGCCAAAGCTGTTAAAGTGAATTCCATTCACTATATTGAAATAATTTCGGAGAATAGAGCGGAATGGGAGGATAGACTTAGGGCAATGTGTGGCATATACTGGCACAGTAGGATGATAAATGAATTGTGGGCTATAAATAACGACGTGATAGTCATAAACAATAATAAACAGACGAGGAACCATTAAAGCCGTAATATTATTATTTATAATAATCCTCTACAACACTTATAGATCACATTTATGCAACATGTCCTGACAATACAGTAGAATGCAAGGTACCCACTACTGCAATGTCCGATTATTTTCAAATCTGCTGTACATGGTAGAGAATGGAAACTAAAATTTCAAAACATATATACAGTTAAGCATAACATTTAAAAGCTATCAAAATGTTAATCAAAAGGCATTTCTACTAGATTTGCTAAGTTTACCCATCGACCACGTTTATCCGGATGATGATCTGAAATATTAGCTGAAGACCTTCCTTGGTGTGTTTGTTAACAATATGCCAGTTAGGGATTTCCGCGTGAAACGTCAGAGTAAATCACCATGGATCTCCAAGGAAGTAGTCGACATTATGAAAGAACGAGATAGGGCACACACACAAAAGAACGTAGTCTCATATCGGAGTTTGGGTAGCCATGTACAGTATGTTATTCGTAAGGGGGAAAAGGGACTATTTCAGAAATCTTTGAACATATCAAATAAACTGTACGGATGTATGGAAGGCAATTAACACACTGACGAACAAAAATACTGCAACGCGTATGGTAACATCTAATATAACATGTGATGATTTCAGTAATTACTTTCAGAATGACACAGGGCTGATAAGGGCTACTCGCTGAGTTATCCATGTGATTTATCCATGCTGTCAATATTGTGTGAGGATAAATGCTCCAGAGATTTCCCCCACTGACACACCTCTGATGTCAGTCAATGAGGTTTTTAGATGTCTCGCTAATCTTTAAAACAGTAATGGAGTAAGCAATAGGATCCTTCGCTGTACTGCATAAGTTATTTGCACGTCATTAACATTAAATTATAACCTTTTCATCGCCAAGGGTTACTTTCCACCAGCCTTTAGAATTTGGATAATTAAACAGTTGTATCCCAAGTAGCTATAGACCTGTCTCTCCGCTATCATACCTATCGAAACCAACAGAAAAATGTATTCACAAAATAACGCTCCAACATTTAGATGACAACACACTTATTATTGACAACCAGTCAGGGTTTCGACCAATATATTCTTGTCACAGGACCTTAACAAACAGTATAGAGAACTGCCATCAGAATATCAACGAAGATAAGATATGTGGAGGAGTGTTTATAGACTTTAAAAGGGCCTTTGACATGATATACCACACGATTCTTATCAGAAAGCTAGTGACAATGAAAGTTGTGTATCAACCTATCAACATTATTAAAATCGTTTTTGTTGAATAGAAAACCAAATTGTTTTACATAATAAATCCACATCACAGACTACTACTTTGAATACTGGAGTGCCCACGTGTTCTATTCTTGGCCCCCTCTTATTTGCAATTTACATAAATGATCTGCCCCTAAGTCTGTCGTTTTCGTGCGATTTATTCGCTCATTGATGTACAATTTATACAGATGCTCACACTTGTAATGTGCTAGAGTTGTCTTTGGAACGAAAATTAAACAATTTAGTTAGTTGAAGCTACGCAATCGCATGCAAATCAAAATGGACAAGACAAAATCTATGGTAATAACAACAAAGCAAAAACTTTGCACTTAAAATTCGTACAGAACCCTTTAACTCTACATAAGTGTTATCCCAGTGGAAAGTGTAATTCAGCACAAAACTTTAGACATGTTCATCGATGGAAATCTTACCTTCAACCCCCACGTGCAAACACTTGTTGAACAAACTGCTAAATACCAAGTTTACAAACTCGCAAAAATAAAAAATAAAAACTTTCTAGATGAAAACACTAGGAAATTATTCTGTACTTCTCATATTCAGACTCACATAGACTATTGCTTCACAATGTGGGATGGATGTGCAAATTCAGTCATTAAACGACTGAAAGCACTCCAAAAATGGCTGTGCATTTAATATCTAATAAGTAGCATCTATAAATAAAATACTTATGATGTTACGGCTCCAGCAAACTTTCTTATTAAATAAAACAAAACGCATTCACAAAATCATATCCAAAAATTATCCTTGTTACCTTTAGCCCAAGTGGAAGGCATAGCAAACGCCTTAACATATTGCTAATTTCCAAACCTAGAATAGACCTATACAAAACAAGTCCAGCGGTAGAATCATCTTCCTCGGGAAATCAAAAATATCACTAACCCAATTACGTACAACCGGAAACTATAGACTAAACGCCCCCTTAAATGATTATACAATGTTGGGCCTATTGTGTATTTCTATCGGATGTCTTATTTCAATTCTTTTTCTTTTTCTTCTAAACTGAAGCTTATTTTTGTTTTAAAATTAAGATCCCAGTCGAACGCATTCCAGCGTTTGTAACTAACATGTAATTGATGTTAAAGATGTTTATATTATGCAAACTATTAGACATATCATTTTTGGATTCAGCTTATTACCGTTCTTTTTCAAACGTTCATAAATGTAAGTATTATTATATTACCTTCCAGCGTTTGTAATTAATATGTAGATGTTTTGAACACTTTTTTCATCTTTTTAATATTATTAATATTACTATTGTTATTATTTCTATTATTCATAACTATGAAATGAGGTACGAATGAATTACTGTATGCAAGGCACGGAGTGGAAGGCCAGAAGGTGAGACCGGCCTGCATGCCATGTTCTTAACCAACTGGGAAAAAAAAGTTCGTTCGTTCGCACCACGCCGGGAATTGAACCTTTCACCTCCTAATGACGACATCGCCTCGCTGTAAGGTAAACCTAGTTGGTCCTGCGTCTAAGTGCACTTGTTCCTGTAGCGAGCACCTGTCGTCAGTTGGAGGTGGCAAGTTCAATTCCCGACATGTTCACTATAGCTTTTGATGTTGTTTATGTTGTCTATTGTGTCTTTCTGTCTTTCTATGAGCGCCGTTCAATGCGTGACTATTCGTTGATTATATATAAAAGAGACAAGCAATGCTTGTCTGGAAGTGGGAATCAACACCAGTGAGCCTCTTGAGCATAAGGTAGACAGCGATATACGTGGGCAGATATCACATGTGTAAAAGATGTTAGTGAGTAGTCTACTCGTAGAATGATTCACACGCATGTATGTGGAATGATGCCAATTCTCCTCATATAATGGCAATAATTCTATTGTTTGTGCAAGATCTAGTTAGTACAACAATGAACCCATAATTAACTCTTGCTGTCCGTGGTAGGTGATACGTTAGCTCATGCTACCTAATAGTATTTTGTTAAGTGAACGTGTCTGGACTGGAGTGGTTAACAGAATAACATCGTTTAAGGGGTCACTACACGTCATTTTTCCCAATTTATGACAAAAATATCACTTTTGCAATGTGTTCGTGTTTGCAAACTTCGGCATTTATAGAATAGATTAAAGGCAAAATTTAGGTCATTTGTAAACAATTTAGCTTGAAAAGGTAACACTAAAGACACCTTTCCATGCACTTTTTTAAGATTAAAAAAAGGTTTAAAAATCAGTTTTCTCACATCTCTATGTCTCTGTTTGTTGTGTGTGTAAAATCCTCAGATCTCAACTATTTTACAGACTTAAAACATGAAATTTAGTGTAGATACTTAGTAAATAATATTATTGAAACCTGTCTATTTAAAAGTAGACTTAAGATAGTTATTTATTTGTTAAATTTAATTATTGTCTTATGATCATACTTTTTTTTACTTTTTAACAAATCCAAATTTAAAAATTTTAAGAAAACTATTTACAAACATTTTCAAAGTAAATAAACTAAATCTGTACTCCTATTTAGGATTATAGTTTATGAATTTATCTTTATTTTTTAAATACCTTTACTTTTTTTTTTTTAATTTTAGGATTCGACGTTCATGTTAGTTTTGTGTCCAAGATGAAGCTGTTGCCATGGCAACTATGATTTTTTTTTAAACTTAAAGTATGCAAATGTGTTAATATATATCGCTACAAATAACCATTATAAAATAATTACCATTGTAAGTAATGAAAAAAAAAATTTTTTTTTGTATTGACCCTTTGAAAAAGACAAAGAAAAAAATGTTGAAAGCAAAAAAGTGGATTGATGTAATGCAAGCAAGTATATATCGCTACAAACGACCATTATAAAATAATTAACATTGTAAATAATGAAAAAAAAAATTGTGTAGTGACCCTTTGAAAAAGACAAAGACAGAAATGTTGAAAGCAAAAAAGTGGATTCATGTAATGCAAGCAAGTGATACAAAGGTTGGAAAACTGTATATGATGTAATAGAGTGGGGTTATGCAAATATAAGTGGGACAAAGTTTTCAGAATTATGTGTGATGCTTAAGAGTGGGTTAACGTAACAACTGGAAGTGGGGCAACGATTTGAGAATTATTTATTTTGGGACGGAGTCCGATAACTCACCTGCTGTAAGTGATTAGAGATTTAGGATTTGTAGATGGTGTGACAGATTCGGATAAAGCAACAGTAGAAACTAGAACACAGATGAAAGAATTTGGAAGTATTACAATGTTTTGGAGAATTGTATATGATATGACAGATTGGGATTATTTAACAGCTGGAAGTGGTAACATGTTTTGAGTGAGTTTTGTAATGGTATGACTAAGGAGGATTATGTAACAACTGAAAGTAGTACGATGTTCTGAGAGTTGCATATGATATATATGACATAATCGGATTATGTAACAACTGGAAGTAGTACAATGTTCTGAGAGTTGCATATGATATGACAGAATCGGATTATGTGACAACTGGAAGTGGGACAATATTTTGAGAGTTGCATATGATTTCACAGAGTGGGATTATTTACCAGCTGGAAGTTCGACAATGTTTTGAGAGTTGCATATGATATCACAGAGTGGGAATATGCAACAGCTGGAAGTTCGACAATGTTTTGAGAGTTGCATATGATATCATAGAGTGGGAGTATGCAACAGCTGGAAGGTTTGAGCGTTGTAAACGATTTGCGATGAACTATTTGGATGTGTAGAAGAAAAAGGTACAAACAATGCCATATACATCCTAAGGCCATTGCCAGAAAGAGCTATAGAAGTAAAGACAGATTTTTACTTATGGTTTACAAACTATACAAAAGCATTTGACTGTGAAACGTAAAGAAGTAATCAAACTGATAGAAAAATTCACATTGATGGAAAAGATCTACTAATAATGAAGAATATGTATTGGCAGCAAAAAGAAGCTATGAGAATTAAAAACTGTTTAAGTACATTTCAAAGCATAAAGAGGGGTGTACGACAAGAAAATGTACTGTCCCCTGATTTTATTTCACTAAACAGTGAATAAATAATGAGATCATTAAATGATATACCCAGAATTGTGGTTGGTGGGCATAATAAAAACAATATGCGTTATGTTGATAATACTGTCTTGATAGCAACAAGTCAGACAGAACTACCGGAAATGATAGACATTGTGGTGGTAGAAAGTGAAAGAATTTGCCTTAGTTTGAAAAATGGAAAGACATAAGTAATGGTGGTATCAGAAAAATTACTTACTCCTAAATGTGTAATAAAAGTCAATGGTGTTATGTTTTATGACAAGTACAGAAATTTAAGAATCTGGGCACATGGATAACATCAGATGGAAGATGCAGTAATGAGATAAGAAATAGAACAGGGCAGGCAAAGAATGCATTTTTTAAAATGTCGAATATCTAATACAATATATCTTTGTCATTAGGGTTAGAAAACAATAATTATGGCTTGCTACATACACCCAGTTTTAACATATGACTGTGAGTCCTGGACAATCGGTAGGCAGGCTAAACAATTTCTGGAAGCCTCATAGATGTGGTTTTAATGAAGAATGCTTAGAATACCCTGGACAGCCAAAAAGAGTAATCAAAAGGTTTTCAAATAGGCGGGAGCCCGAAGACAACTTATCACAGACATCAGAAAGAGAGAGTCATCATTTTTCGGCCATGTTATGAGAAGAGGGAAAGTAGAACACGTGACCACTGAAAAGATCTAAGGAAGGAGGGACAGAGGAAGACAAGATGCTTGACAGTCTTGTTGCATGGTATGAAGCTGCGTCAGCACACGAACTGATACATGCTGCAGGAGATCGCGGATTGTGGAGAGGCATGATCGCCCCCGCCAGTTGGCAAGAAACCTAATGATGATGATGACAGGATATGACAAAGAAAGAATGTGCGTTATGCAGAAGATACAGTTTTGACAGCTAATAACGCAACTGATTTACAACAACTGCTTGATTGTGTGGGGATTGGGAGTGCTAAGAAAGGACTTTCCTAGAATATCAAGAAAACGGAAGTAATGGTTATATCAAAGCAGAAGATAACACTACATTGTTATGTCTTAGTTGAAGGAAACAAGCTTAACCAAGTTATTGAATTCAAATATCTGGGAACAATCATATCGTCAGATGGAAAATGTGTAACATAAATTAAAAGCAGAACAGGTCAAACAAAGGCAGCATTTCAGAAATTGAAAAATATCTTATGCAGTAAGTCGCTCTTATTTAATATCAAAAGGAGAGTGCTAAAATTTTACACGGAGCTGGTTCTATTGTACGGCATCGAATCTTGGAATGTCAGTGAACAAATTAGGGAGAATTTGGATGAAACAGAGATGTGGTTTTGAGACGAATGTTACGAGTACCTTAGATCGCCAGAGTAACTAACAACGAGTGTTTGAAAGAAGCTAATGCAAGTAAATCTCGGGAAGCAACAATAAGAAGGAGACAAACACTGTCTTTTGGCCACATAATGAGAAGAGAAGCATTGGAAATCATCGTGACATAAGCGGGAAGAGAGGTAGAAACAAACCAAGAGAGATGATGCTGCATGAGCTAAAACCATGGCATGGAGGGATATCATCAAGAGAGCTGTTTCAAGTAACCAGAGACCGTGATCTGTAGAGATGCAAGAGCGCCAACTCCAGCTGGTACGGGATATGTTTATGATGGTATGATATGGAAGAGTGGGATTATGTAACAGCTGAAAATGGTAAAATTGTTTGAGTGTTGCATATGATATGGAGTAGTGGGATTATGTGACAGGTGGAAGTGTTACAATGTTTTTAGAGTTGTATATGATATGACAGAGTGGGATTATGAAACAGCTGAAAATGGTACATTGTTTTGAGTGTTGTATATGATATGAAGTAGTGGGATTATGTGACAGGTGGAAGTGTTACAATGTTTTTAGAGTTGTATATGATATGACAGAGTGGGATTATGAAACAGCAGAAAGTGGTACACTATTTTGAGAGTTGTATTTGACACAGTGGGATAATGTAACAACTGGAAGTGGTACAATGTTTTTAGAGCTGTATATGATCTGACAGTGTCGTGTGATCTAACAACTGGAAGTGGAACAAAGAGCCCATCTGATGCATGTTAGGCTGGTTGGTATTGAATGAGCTAATCGGAAATAACATTCTCATACTGGTTGGTTAGATTTCGCGAGGCGGGGAAAGGTTGGGGTGTGAAGAAGCTAGCTTCACGGGAACTTATGATGCTGATTTCGTCATACTGGTGATCGTTGGTCACGCTCCCGGCAGCTGCCCCCTGTGAGCCGAAGTGACTGGGGGACACTAAAGAAGAAACACAAGTTAAACATACAGTTACTGGGACTAAAAAGGCTAAACATAGAATTAGTTACTTTTTTATTATTCCGGACGTGGATTACATCATAGAAACGCTACCAATTGGTCTATATATAACATGGGTCTAGCACCGTGTGTCCGAGAAGTAGCAGGATTTAAAAAAATCCTTAAAATTACTTTCTCAAAATATAGGATTTAGAATTCTCATTATACTTAATGACATCATTGTGTATAAGACTATATGTATCAGATTTGATTGGAAGTATACGAGACAGAAGGCTGTGGATAGACATGACTACCAACGCAACCAAGCATAGATTTAAGTAGAAGAAATTGTCAGGCTAGAGAAAATCTATTAGCTTAACATCCTGCTGGCTGCCATGAGATATGAAGATAAATGATATGGTGTATTTGTGTAGTATTGTCTAATCTATGTATGTGTTGAAGAAGGTTCGTTAGCGGCACAGTTCACCTCTTGTTTGTGTTTGTTAAAGTGTGAAGCTGACTGTTATCTTTACGTTTGGTTTTATATCTTTCTATGCTAGAGAAAGAGGAATAACAGGGTCTAGCAGTCTGTTACAACTGTTTTTTTTTTGTTTTTTTTTATTAGAGGATGTAACTAGACTTTTTTCTTGAAGTGGGCTGCTAGTTCAACCCGGCTAGCTTGAAATGTGTACCCCGAAACTGAGATGGGAAATAAAGGTCGCAGAATCAGTATTGACCTTATGACAATTGGAAACCAATAGAGCTGTGACAGTATAAGTCAGTATTATTTCGCACAGTTGAGTTGAATAGATTAAAGATCCGACATCACAACACTGTAGCATTCCCATAAGCATTCCGTCCCTATCTTCAGCAGCCAACTCGGAGTCCTGCTACCAAGGGTACCAGTAGCAGTCTGATTATATGTCCGTCCTGTTTTTTTCCTAGGAGCGTCAAATATTGGCCACATTCCTTGGTCATTTGTTGCTACATCATCGTCTCCAGGTTTTAATGACTCATCGGCTCCTACAAATTGTACACTTGTTGCCATAAAACTATCTCCAAGACAAATCCTCTAGTGGAACAAGAACAACGAATGTGTTACGTGCTATCTATCATTCTCTAGAAGAGCAACATTGTTTACATGTTGGCACTATCAGTTCACTCCACCCCAAACCTTGTTACCAGATTACTTTTAGCTACATCTGAAGTTTGACCTGTTACTACTAGGCGTGAAATTTGCCTAGAAAAACCGTAACAGCCAAAACCCACTGGGTTTGGTTCCCCAACGTCCTGTCAAGGTTACTCAACTGTAACACCTATAACCAGGAACGTCTGGCTAAGTCTCCAATCTAGCCGCCCAGACACCGTTTAGATGAAACAACAAAAATATGTCAGTTTCATGGCTAGTTGGTTTACAGGACGTTGCAGAACCAACAATAGCTATTTTAGGCTTTTGAGGGTTTTCAAAACAAAGTTACGATCAGTAGTTTGCCATTGCCCCTACATGGTCGGTTCATGGGGCCACTGTTGAACCCTACTCGAAGCTACTGATGATCAGGTTGCTGATATTCGCCGAGCTCGAAAAATATGTGTCTTGCAATTACTTCTACACACCCTATCCTAGAATCACTATCATCATCATCTTTATGGTCATCAACTACTTCACTTTATCATCATCATCATAACGTTAACAATGTCTACAACACACCAGTTGCTATTGACGGTCTGATCAACCTCCTTCCCTACATCTGTCAGATGTAATGGCCTGTATCTGTACATGTTTCGGGAAATTTCCGTCATCACAATTCTATATCTTCGTGTTTCTTGGTCTCTTTCTTCTCCTCATTTCTACCTACTCATATCGTATCGTTTCGAAGAAACCTGTAGATCTAATTACATGTATGTGCCATTTTACCTTCTATAGGTTTTATGTTGTTAAAAGAGGCTCAAAGTTGCTAATGCTCAAAGTGATTGCACGACGAAGGCAAGAAAACAAGAGGTAGAGAGCGATATAGGTGGGAGGACAACATCAAGAAAAGGACAAACGCGAGTCTGCAGAGTAAGCATGACCAAGTCAAGAGATAAAAATTGTTAGAGATCCATTGCAGCAATCTTTCATTTTGGAGACAGCACCTGATTGATTGGGTGAAAGTGATTGTATGGTGAATTCTGTATAGACTTTTTGGTCTCTGTACTGGAATCACCAAAATTTGTTTTACATGGAATCCATGTCACGCAGGATTCGCTTGCTCATCTGTGCTTTGTGATGATTACTGAGAGGTGGTATTTCTAGAACCATCACCACAACACTTCCATAAGCGCCCCATCCCCATCTCCAGAGGCATGCGCATAGACAGCCAATCTGCTCATTTTTCAACACACCTACACGCAGCGGTAAAAATATCCAGACAATATTCGTCACCCGTGGCCTCCAAAGCGAATCACTCCAATCTTCACGAAGCGTGCTCGTCTTCGCCTTCCTTATCATGCAGAGTCAGTTAACAGTCAATCAAGCGGTTGAGTCGTATCATGCAGAGTCAGTTAACAGCCAATCAAGCGGTTGAGCCTTATCATGCAGAGTCAGTTAACAGCCAATCAAGTGGTTGAGCCTTATCATGCAGAGTCAGTTAACAGCCAATCAAGCGGTTGACCATGCAGAGTCAGTTAACAGCCAATCAAGCGGTTGAGCCTTATCATGCAGAGTCAGTTAACAGCCAATCAAGCGGTTGAGCCTTATCATGCAGAGTCAGTTAACAGTCAATCAAGCGCTTGAGCCTTACCATGCAGAGTCAGTTAACAGCCAATCAAGCGGTTGAGCCTTAGCATGCAGAGTCAGTTAACAGTCTCTCAAGCAGTTGAGCCTTAGCATGCAGAGACAGTTAACAGTCAATCAAGCGGTTGAGCCTTAGCATGCAGAGTCAGTTAACAGTCAATCCAGCGGTTGAGCCTTAACATGCAGAGTCATTTAACAGTCAATCAAGCTGTCGAACCTCAACATGCAGAGTCAGTTAACAGCCAATCAAGCGGTTTAGCCTTATCATGAATTAATTGCTAAATTACCATCTCCTGGGAATCGTTGAATTACAATGATATTTCAAACACAAGAGACAAACTAGTGGAATTACCTTGCATGTATTCACTTGGCTGGATGGACCTGCAGGGTAAACAAAAAGCGAAGTATAGTTCATTTTAAATATAAGTAAACATAACATAGCTAGAAGCGTCAGTAATAATGTCGGCAACATCATCATCGAGTGTCGTTTCGACTGTGTTGATCGATGATGCCTGTCCACTACAATCTGTCTCTAACATCATCAGGTGTCAGTGTGTGTGTGTGTGTGTGTGTGTGTGTGTTGACACAGCATCAGGTGTCAGTGTGTGTGTTAACACAGCATCAGGTGTCAGTGTGTGTGTTAACACAGCATCAGGTGTCAGTGTGTGTGTTAACACAGCATCTGGTGTCAGTGTGTGTTGCGTGTGTTGACACAGTATCTAGTGTCAGTGTGTGTATATTGACACAGCATCGTGTGTCAGTGTGTGTGTGTGTGTTAACACAGCATCAAGTGTCAGTGTGTGTGTGTGTGTGTGTGTATGTTGACACAGCATCATGTGTCAGTTATTGTATGTGTTAACACAGAATCAAGTGTCAGTGTGTGTGTGTGTGTGTTGACACAGCATCATGTGTCAGTGTGTGTGTTGACACAGTATCAGGTGTTAGTGTGTGTGTGTGTGTGTTGACACAGTATCAAGTGTCAGTGAGTGTGTGTGTGTGTGTGTGTGTGTGTTGACAAAGCATCGCGTGTCAGTGTGTGTTTTGACACAGTATCAGATGTCATTTTGTGTGTGTTGACACAACATCATGTGTCAGTGAGTGTGTGTTGATACAGCATTACAATTCAGTGTGTGTGTGTGTGTGATGACACAGCGTCAAGTGTCAGTGTGTGTTGACACAGCATCAAGTGTCAGTGTGCGTGTTGACACAACATCAAGAATCAGTGTGCGTGTTGACACATCAAGTATCAGTGTTCGTGTTGACACAACATCAAGTATCAGTGTGTGTGTTGACACAACATCAAGTATTAGTGTGTGTGTGTTGACACAACATCAGGTGGCAGTGTGTGAGTTGACACATCAGGTGGCAGTGTGTGTGTTGACACCACATCAGGTGTCAGTTTGTGTGTTGACACAACATCAGGTGTCAGTTTGCCTTGTGATACAACATCACGTATTAGTGTGCGTGTTGACACAACATCAGGTGTCAGTGTGTGTGTTGACACAACATCAGGTGTGGGTGTGTGTGTTGACACCAGTCCACGATATAGAACAATGGCTGCCAAATACCCTCTCTAGTCGATTTCCCTTTTTTTTAACAAATCTGTCACAGTATGTTCTACCTCTTCTTCGGCATTCCAGTATGGTTCAGTACTGCAGACATCAATCCCCCCCCCCCCGCCTTTTTTTCACCTCTCTGAGCGGACAGCTTGGTCTCGAAGCTTGGTGTCCGTCCTGAGTGTTAGAGGTTCCGGGTTCAATCCCCTGGTAGCGGCTGTTTTTTTTTTAACCTGATCTTGGACTTCCAGTAATTTCCCCTGGTCTCTGTTTAGTTAGATCGGACGCCCGTGTGCATTGTTTCGCACATAAAACATCCCATGGCAGTTGGAAATCGGAAAGAGTAGCCTAACGGCGCTGCCCGAGCAAAATTTTGAGTTACAAATCTACACAATTTTTTTTTCAGGATCCTCGTCTGTGCTACAGAGCCGGTGCACTGTGCTTAGCTTTTTCGGATACAGACTTGAGTTCGATGAAGAACGGAGCACTTGTGGGTTACTACCCATGTGCCATGATGTTTATCTCAAAAACCTCATAAGCCTCATCTCTCTGACTCTCTTTCCAGCTGGTCTGAATAATAACAGATTTCAGTTTCTCATAATGATGGCACATACTGACTGCCTATTTCTGATGTATGTTACATGTTGTCGGCTAACCTCTGTCACAACATCTGGAGTGCTCATTGTATCTGCGTGATGTTGATCACATCAGCCAATGAATGACTACTGGTTTATAAAATATAGGTAGTTTGTTAACGACTGTGGCTTAGGCTTGCGAACGCGATTCGTAATCCCGAGCTGTTGGGTTTGATTCCAGCGTGCAGGCGATTTGGCAACAGACCGCCTTTCGTTGGTTTTAATAGTGGTATCGCAAACCGACTATGCTGTGGCAATGGCAAACTACTGACCTTAAATCTGTATATGAAAACCATACAACTTGAGTTTGAGTTTATTCTGAAATATCCTGTTATAGTCGCGCAACTAACATGTTCTCTAAAATAGTATAATATGCCCAATATGCCCATATTCCATAGTTAATGGTAGGCATTTCTGTGTAAAAACACATCTTTTAGACATCACGGACCTGTCAGGTGAGTTTGCAGAAGTAAATAATACAATTCCCTTACAAGGAAAGTAAAATAAATCCTTTACGGGATTTGCAGATTATTGAACGCATCATGTTGTTGTGTGGGTGATTGTGTATGCCTGGGTGTGGACGTTTCGAGGCTAGAGTTACTTTGAGTTTAAAACACCACTTGTAACTTACTCGTTGTCCCTGTTTCTTTTGAGCCAGCATTTTTTTAGACCTGAAACAAACAGAGAAGTAAAGATCTGCGATTTTGTAGTTAGGAAAATGTGTATGATCACTATTTGTCCTCGTGGTCCGCATGGTTGTCAGTGTATGTCGTCTCTCGCGCGGAACTAGCAAGCAACAACTACGTCCCATGCCTTGCCATTTCGCTCGATTGATTAATTGATCGTTTGACTGACTAAAAGAACCATGCAGGAGCCGCACGTTTATACAGCAACCAGAACAGAATGGATGTTGTTAGCCTAACAACACTTAGAGACATACTCAGCCGGAGATCGGAGCACTTATGGTCGTGTCAGATGTGCGTTGAGTTGACCTTTTTGATGAACAATTGATTGATTTGACAGTTGTGTAATGTTGATGCTGTATCTTCTAAATACGTCAATGACTAAATGTTAATTACATACAGACTAGCAATTACTAAATATTTATGGATTCTAAATACAATTCATGTATAAACTAAATAAAGGGATATCGTCATGAGAGCAGTTCCAGGCAACCAGGGATCGTGATCTGTAGAGACGCATGAGCGCCTACGCCAGTTGGCAGCGCACACGATGATGATAATGATATAACCTAAAGCCGGCAATTACTAAATGTTCATTCCATAAATACACATTACAGCAGTTACGAAATGTTTCTGTATATTATATAAGCAAATGAGACAAGAGACCAAGCAAGAAAATGATTGATTAACAAAGCGCTGCTGGAATAACATCGGCAAGCACTCAGAATGAATAAGACAAGACTGCCTCATCAAGCCCTTATAGGGAAACCGGAAAGGAAAAGAAAACGGGGAACGCCAAGAGAGACTCTGCCTAGAACTATCATCAGAGAAGTTTCAACTATGGGCCTATTGAAAATCCGAGACCTAAATCAGGTGGCAACGAACCACCAGACATAGAGAGCTATGACCATAGCCCTACGCGCCGCCTTGGGCTCAAGAGGAAAGACTAACTAACTAACTAGCCTGTATATTAAATACAACACATAAATAAACTAATTGAGGCACTTATTAAATTGTCATTCCATATATACACAATAAAGTAGTTACCAAATGTTCATTACATATATACACAATACCTTTTCTCCTAACCACGACAATGACCGTCGCTGTTGCTACAGCAGCAAGTACCGCAGCGACAGCTCCCCCAGCCACACCGGCAACATTTACATCTGAAGTGGATTGGACACTCTGTGCTGTTTGACAGACACACAAATAAACTATTACTATTATTGTCAGTGTAAGAATCATCTTCAAAATTACTGACATTATCAATATTACTGACCCATCAACAGTATTGACATCATTAGCATTATTGACGTCATCAACAATACTGACGTCATTAACATTATTGACCTCATCAACATTATTGACATCATCAACATTATTGATTTAGTCAACATTATTGACATCATCAACATTATTGATATAGTCAACATTATTGACATCATCAACATAATTGATATAGTCAACATTATTGACATCATCAACATTATTGATATAGTCAACATTATTGACATCATCAACACTATTGATATAGTCAACATTATTGACATCATCAACATTATTGATATAGTCAACATTACTGACGTCGTCAACATTATTGACAGCATCCACATTATTGACAGCATCCACATTATTGACATTATCAACATTTTGATATCATCAACATTATTGACATTATCAACATTGTGATATCATCAACATTATTGACATTATCAACATTTTGATATCATCAACATTATCAACACCATCAACATTACTGATATAGTCAACATTAATGACATCATCAACATTACAAACACAATCAAAATTAATGATATTATTGACATCATTAACATTATTGACATCATCGACATTATTGACATCATCAACATCAGCAGCATCATTATCATAATCATCACTGTACACATCGTTATATTTATCGCCATCACAAATGTTATCATCATTAAAATTCTCAGCATAACGAATGTAATCATATGACATGCTGATCAGCGAATGTGGTCACTTTATGGCCCGTGAAAGAAGTCCCAGATGAGGTCTGTGTTGTCATGCTTGTCCCAGGTGTCAAAGCCTTCCAGTCATGCAACGTTTGTTTGAACCTTCTTCTTCTTCTTTCGTTCGCCTGAAATAAGTTGTCTATGTCAGCAGTTTTGTCTCGTATAAATTTCACTGTCGTTAGTTCATTCAGTGGTCCATACAGTTGACGTTCCACTGTTGTTCTTTCTGGCCAAAAGACTTGTGTCAAAATCGGTGCAGTCCTGGAGTTCATGCTCTGCTGTCTGGGGCGCATTTCCACAGGTGCACATGGCTGATACACCTATCTTGAATTTTGTGTACATGTGGTTACGTAATCGGTTGTGCCCTGTTCTGAGGCGGAGGATAATGACTTGTTCTGGTCATCCCTAATAAAATAGTCGTCTTGTGCTGGAGCTGGTGGTTTCCTGATCGATTTAATGATTCTTTTCTTTTGATGGTATGTGACTGGTACATCCGGCTGCTCTTTTGTCGCACCTTCCCCTGCCAGTTTAAACCTTGTTACCTAATCCTAATGTTTACCAGTTTTCGTCGGCCACGGTGTTTCACAGTGTTTCACAGTGTTTCACAGTGTTTCACGGTGTTTCACAGTGTTTCACAGTGTTTCCCAACCTTTTTTGGTACCATGACCCATCAAAATATTTTAACATCCCCCCCTCCCCCCCCCCCCACCAATCGCTTGTAACAAAAACATACTTGTTCACATTCAACAATTGATTGGCTCTCTCTGAATAAACAGCAAATGAACGGTTTTAGGTAGAAATCACTAAATAATTGTTGAAGAAACGTTAAATACAAGGTCCGACAATTAGGTAATGAGACTAATTCCATAAAAATATTAAAAAATTAACAGTTAAAGATGTCACCTGTATTTTATTTAAAGTAAGCCCCTTGTGCATTGATACAGCAAGTGGCACGATCTAACAAACTCTGGAAAAGACCTCTGTAGTGCTATGACCCTTAAAGTCGATGTTACGATGTTAAAAAGCGTCCTTTCAATCGAAACTTTAATTTTTTTTAATTGAATATAATCACAGGGAGAGAACTCTGGGAAATAGGGGGAAGACCGAGAATTCTTTTTTTGATAATATCTCTTGGGTACTCAACCCGCTGATGTTTTTTGGTCATCAAACAACGATTGTGGTACAAACCGGCAAGCAACTTTTTTCTTGCCAAAATCTTGCACTCAACTTTTAAAAATGGTCTCTCTATTAACACCAGATTTATCCGCCATCATCTTAACAGTAAAACAACAATCTTCTTGTATCCATTCTGTGACTTTTGCAATGAGATTTTCATTACGAACAGAAATTTGGCGTCCAGGTCTAGATGCATTAGTAATCATTTCCACACCGCTTTTGAATCGTAAAAAGAACCTGAAAATGTGTACACAAGATGAACAGTTATCCCCATAAACTTGTTAAATCAGTCAACTGTTTCAATGGCACTTTTTCTGGGTTTTTTTAAAAGAATTTAATGTTAGCTGTTTGCTCCGTGCCGATTAGGTAACAATGCACCTTTGACTAGGTCTACAAAATGGCGGCTTTTTTTCTGTCGGCTTATTAAGCGGCAATGAAAAGTTACCAGATCATAGATAAATGTTGTCTCTTTTGAATCCATGCTTTGCTTTATATATGGCATTTATGTTTTGACCATAATAAAATCAGTCTCATTTCTTTTTTGTAGGAGCTTGTATATTTTCAAGTAACACAGAATTTGGACGACACCATTTTCGAATCCCTAACCCTCCCTAACAAACGAACTGCTCCCCCTTCCCCCTACCTCCCCCCCCCCCCCCCCAAAAAAAAAACCCTTTCTCTTCCCTCGATTTCGCATGGGCCCTATATAGGGAAACACTGCTTTAGACATTACATTCGAAAAAAAAAATTGGGAAGCACTAAAAGTCATAATAGTTTAATAGAGGCTATGTTTCTGGAAGAAGAGTGAAGGGACAACCCACCTATCGGTGGGTGCAGGATATCAAGGACAACGTAGAGGTGAAATCTTGCGAGGCAGTGAAGATGGTAGCGGATATCATGACACACAAGAGGTGAATGCGAGAGAGGGAAGATGGTAGAGGATATGTAGACACCCTAGAGTTGGAAGATTGCGAGACAGGGAAGGCGTTACACAATATCATGACACCCTAAAGCTGAAAGATTGCGAGACAGAGAAGATGTTACACAATATCATGACACCCTAGAGTTGAAAGTTTGCGAGAGGCAGGGAAGGTGTTACACAATATCATGACACCCTAAAGCTGAAAGATTGCGAGACAGAGAAGATGTTACACAATATCATGACACCCTAAAGCTGAAAGATTGCGAGACAGAGAAGATGTTACACAACATCATGACACCCTAAAGCTGAAAGATTGCGAGACAGAGAAGATGTTAGACAATATCATGACACCCTAAAGCTGAAAGATTGCGAGACAGAGAAGATGTTACACAATATCATGACACCCTGAAGCTGAAAGATTGCGAGACAGGGAAGATGTTAGACAATATCATGACACTCTAAAGCTGAAAGATTGCGAGATAGAGAAGATGTTACACAATATCATGACAACCTAGAGCTGAAAGATTGCGAGACAGAGAAGATGTTAGACAATATCATGACACCCTAAAGCTGAACGTTTGCGAGACAGAGAAGATGTTACACAATATCATGACACCCTAGAGTTGAAAGATTGCGAGACAGAGAAGATGTTACACAATATCATGACACCCTAAAGCTGAAAGATTGCGAGACAGGGAAGATGTTAGACAATATCATGACACCCTAAAGCTGAAAGATTGCGAGACAGAGAAGATGTTACACAATATCATGACACCCTAGAGTTGAAAGTTTGCGAGAGGCAGGGAAGATGTTAGACAATATAATGACACCTTAGAGCTGAAAGATTGCGAGACAGCGAAGATGTTAGACAATATCATGACACCCTTGAGTTGAAAGATTGCGAGACAGAGAAGATGTTACACAACATCAAGACACCCTTGAGCTGAACGTTTGCGAGGCAGGGAAGATGTTAGACAATATCATGACACCCTAGAGCTGAAAGTTTGCGAGAGGCAGGGAAGATGTTAGACAATATAATGACACCCAAGAGCTGAAAGATTGCGAGACAGGGAAGATGGTAGAGGGTAGCAAGACACCCTAGAGGTGAAAGTTTGCGAGGCAGGGAAGATATTACACGATATCAAGATACTTCGGAGTTGGAAGTTTGCGAGGCAGGGCAGATGGTTGAGAATATAAAGACACCCTAGGCATCTTGAGACTGTTAATAGTAATTTTATAAGCATGTCTCCCTTTCCCCCTCCCCCGCCCCTTTATACCACCATCCCACCCATTTGTCGTTCCTCCCAAATACATACATGCGGCGGGCGTGCACACATACACACACACACACGCACACACACCCACATGCATGCACAATATAGCAACAACGACACTAACTTACAAGCAACAAGAAGCTTGTGTGTGACAACAACGGAAGTACCATCTCTAAGTTTTGCTTGGCAGCCCAATTCTGGAACAACATCCAAAAACATCAGTGACTTGTGTGTGAGAAGATTCAAGTATATTCAACATTCTCCAAGCACACATCACTAACGGTATCTAAAAACATGTCAAGCTTTCACGTCACCGTATGGAGTTTGGTAAGTTATTTCTTCATTTAAGCTCAACTTCAATCGCTTCTATTTCTGACATCATTGAAAATCGGCGCATTTTAGAAAGTCATTTAACGCTTTCACTGTCATCGTCCTCGTTGATGTCATCTACATCATCATCATCATCATACCTTGTGCGTTAGACAGGGCTCGCAATGAATTCCTCCATCCAGTTCTACCCTGTTTACTATTTACGATCACCAGAGAGCCTTGTCACATTAGCTTTATCCTAGAGAAGCCAGGTGTGCCGTTCTCAATCATGGTATGGTAAGTAGTACTACTGTCTTTAGTGTCTGCAAGAAGCCCTTTGAAAATAATGATTAACAATATAAAAATTCGCCATTATGGGCTATTAGCCGTCCTTAGAGGCAATTTTTCTAAAGTGTTTTATGTTTTGGAGTCAAGCTGTATATAAATTAAGTTATCAGATAGTCTTGTCGTTGCCCAAGAGTCCGAAAAAGTGCAGCAGGGAAAGATCGAGCCCTAGATTCATGAGCCAGGTCGGGGCCACCTTCTGAGAATGTCTTAGAAGTATTCGTATGAAACAATCGTTGAAGAGGGATCTGTCTACTGACGATCGGTGGACCCCTGCTGTACATGCTCTGACTGATTGCCTGACTTTCTACCCCACTAGGACATCACACAAGCGATAAACACCCGATGACACAAGGCGCCACCATGCGGATGAGGATCACCGTGGAGAGGTCCCAGAAACTGCGCTCAGACGATTGGCCATTTTTGTGGCCTGTCTATATTGCGGCCCCTGGCAAAAACCAGGGTAGGGCTTCAAATAACAACAATTTTCATCGTAAATGACATATGAATATAGTATGTACATGCTCCCATGTGGAGTTCTTATAATTAACTAGATTAATCTGCACTGACTAGACACTGGTGCCAGACACTGGCAAGGAATACCTGAATGGATGCTCTTTTCCTGGCTGCATGAAAATAAAGTGTTCTCATTTATCTTTCTGTCACCGTCTTTTCGCATCCTTTTTTTTTTTTTCACAATTTTTTTTTAAATCTATACTTCTGTCAACCTCTCTTTGTCAGTCATTCTATTTTTCTACCTTCTCTACCAGTTGAGCTCTAAATATCCGTTTTGTTTCTCTTCTTCCTTTTTTGTCTCTATGTCCCTCCCTTCCTACTTCATCTCCCTTTCTCAATCTTTCCTGTTTTTTCTCCTTTTTCTCTCTGTCTTCCCCTCTCAATGTCTTCCTTTTCCTCTCGCGCGCACTCTCTGTCTACCTCTCTCATACTCTAAACCTTTGTCTCTGTCCATCTTTCGCCCTCTTTACCAGCCAATATATTTTCCCTTTACCTCTCTCCTATTTGTTTCTCGTTTTCGCATTCTCTCTCTCTTTCTCTTTCTCTCTTTCTCTCTATCTAATCTATCTATCTATCTATCTATCTATCTATCTATCTATCTATCTATCTATCTATCTATCTATCTATCTATCTATCTATCTATCTATCTATCTATCTATCTATCTATCTATCTATCTATCTATCTATCTATCTATCTATCTATCTATCTATCTATCTATCTATCTATCTATCTATCTATCTATCTATCTATCTATCTATCTATCTATCTATCTATCTATCTATCTATCTATCTATCTATCTATCTATCTATCTATCTATCTATCTATCTATCTATCTATCTATCTATCTATCTATCTATCTATCTATCTATCTATCTATCTATCTATCTATCTATCTATCTATCTATCTATCTATCTATCTAATCTATCTATCTATCTATCTATCTAATCTATCTAACTATTTAATCTATCTATCTATCTATCTAATCTATCTATCTATCTATCTATCTATCTATCTATCTATCTATCTATCTATCTATCTATCTATCTATCTATCTATCTATCTATCTATCTATCTATCTATCTATCTATCTATCTATCTATCTATCTGTCTATCTATCTATCTATCTATCTATCTATCTATCTATCTATCTATCTATCTATCTATCTATCTATCTATCTATCTATCTATCTATCTATCTATCTATCTATCTATCTATCTATCTATCTATCTATCTATCTATCTATCTATCTATCTATCTATCTATCTATCTATCTATCTATCTATCTATCTATCTATCTATCTATCTATCTATCTATCTATCTATCTATCTATCTATCTATCTATCTATCTATCTATCTATCTATCTATCTATCTATCTATCTATCTATCTATCTATCTATCTATCTATCTATCTATCTATCTATCTATCTAATCTATCTATCTATCTATCTAATCTATCTATCTATCTATCTAATCTATCTATATCTATCTATCTATCTATCTATCTATCTATCTATCTATCTATCTCTATCTATCTATCTATCTATCTATCTATCTATCTATCTATCTATCTATCTATCTATCTATCTATCTATCTATCTATCTATCTATCTATCTATCTATCTATCTATCTATCTATCTATCTATCTATCTATCTATCTATCTATCTATCTATCTATCTATCTATCTATCTATCTATCTATCTATCTATCTATCTATCTATCTATCTATCTATCTATCTATCTATCTATCTTTGTTTTTCTCTTTCAACTGTCTTCTCTCATTCGTTACATATCCTTTGTTTATTTATTAGTAGGAACTGCATGTACAGACTGAAAGCACTTACCTGTTGTGGTCCTGTTGGCTGTAAAGGTTCCAGTGACGCTTCCAACGGCTCCATTCGTAACACTGGCTGACCCGTAGACCAGTGTTGTGTTTGCGGGGATGAAGACGTTGACAGTCTCCCGGCAGGTGCAGCTGAACTCGTTCCCTTCCACAACGTAGGTCTCTGGGCATGAGTCCAACTCTACACTAGGGTACGCTGTCAAGACAGTGTCATACCAACACATACTGTTTATGTTATGTTCCCATCCCACACAATATATAATGCGGACTATCGATTCGTTAGTAACTGTTTTGAGCCAGGGCACAGTAAAGATATTTGACAAAGCATATATCTTTACATAAGTTAACTTAGAAAGTTCAGTACTTTCACATCAGTGATGCATCGGACAGTTCTGCTTCTGCATTTGCTGAACCAACCGCCCTTTTCGGAACGTGAACACATGCAGAAGAAGAAATTTTCGTGGTTTATAGCTAGGGTGAGCTATCTGCGCCTTTTAACTTGTCTTGTGAAGCTCGCTATAATACTTTTCGCCCGGTTTTATATCTTTTCTTGATAACCTTAATTAGCTAGGTTTAACAGCACGCTTAAGGAAAAGTGGGTCACATTAAAAAAGACCCGAGAACACACACGACGGCTGTGGGCATATGACAACTATTGAATAGACCCAGGGCCATTCGTCTGGTGGCCCCGTGAGTGCGCCCAAGGACCATAGACGAGGGTACCGTATTATACATCTTTCTATGCTGGACCTGGGTCCCCTCCGGCCTCTGATCCCATTGTCGGAATTTTGGTCCCGGAGTTAACTGAGTTGATTAGCCCTGCTATAGACCGATCAGCACTCAGCTGGCGATATAGTCAACTTCACGCAAGCCGCCTTTACTTTCCATTCCCCTGTGCTTGCAGTAATTAATGGTATAATATGTCTGAGAGCCGAGATCAATTACTTCAACAAAACACAAACAAAACAGGAAACCGACTAGTGTGTATTTAAACGCAGGATCTGTTGCACGGTGCTTCACTCAATAGTCTTCCTTGCTTCCTCCACTACCGTCTGGGGTGTCGGTAAAGTTCAAGGATTATGGTCCCTATGCTGTTGGCCACCTCGACCTTAGAAGCCTATTACTGGTTGAGTTTATTTGATATCTTCCCACTGTGTCCCTGATACAACTGGCACACTACGTTGTCTTCATCATTGGTCTATAGAATGTGTGCTGGCAGATAAAGGCAGAAAAGACTATAGATAGGCTAAGAACTGAACTCTGAGAAGAGGCACACTAAAAGCATGCTATGGCAACAATTGTTCTGAGATGTTTGCTCTAACTGTTAAAGACTTATCTTACAACAAGCCTTGGGCTGAGTTTCACATGCCTCACTATAGTTCAGTATAAAACTATCGTATAGACAGACGGAACTGTGCCAACAAACAGTTGCACTGAGAGTGTAGTTAGTGGGATACTTCCCGTTCACTTACCTACTGACTGAGGATATGTTAAATCGCTGTTGACTCCATAGATCGAGTCACTATCCCGACCTGTCACGTTTGGGTACACAAAGACACCGAACTGGTGGGATCCTTTAGACAACTTCAGGGCTGGCAGGTTCAAGCGACATTGCACGTTAAAGTAGGCAGGGTCTGCAGCGTCAGTGATGTTCTCATAACTAATCTGTTCAGGTGTTATTTGATTCGCTGTCCCCTGAAATTTTCAGAAATGCTTGAATTACGTTTACCATGAGGTTAAAGAGATTACACACGGTCCGACGTAGCTTAAAATGCCAAAGGCAAAGTTTAACACAATGCCTCCCTTTTAGGCTAAAGTCGAAGAAAACTTTAAAAAAAAAAAAAAAAAAGGAAAATCCACACCAGATCACAACGATGTTCTGTACGACTGATAAGAAACGCAGTCCGAAAGCCTTCCAAAGGCTACGCTGACTGCAAAGGCTAGCATGAAGCCGTTGGTACATGTGTAATGAGTAGCAGAAGGCCAGAGGAGTCTACATTCTCACTGAGCGAGACTCCTGATCCATCCCAGTTCAGTTCGGTCTCTCTTTTGAACGCTAAGGGCCAGGTATTCTTCTCTGTTATTGCACGCAGACTCACAAATTACTTGTTGTTACATCCATTCATCGGTCCAGAAAGGTGGTATACCGAGCGCCCCCCGATACCTTGAGCACGCCTCCGTGGTCTTGGATAATATCTAGAAAGCGAAGGCAATGCTGCATATGACCTGTTTGGACCTTGCTAAGGAAAATGGGTGGTCTCCCCACCAGCTATTTTGAAAGGTCCATCAAATATTTCATGTTCTACCATAGAGCATTTAGATGTCCGAGCTGTATTTTTTAGAATTACCTGTAAGCTTCTATACTTCAGCTCATTACGAGATGGACGGGCTCCAGGTGGGGAGAGCAATGTGGGAGTACGATTTCTCCGATGCTGTTGGTCAAAGCTATCAAAGCTATCAGATATGAAGGAAGTCCAGCGAATATATGAGTCCGTGGCAGATCATGATCCCTGGTTACCTGAAGCAGCTATCATGATGATATCTCTCCATGCCATAGTTTCAGCCCATCTAGCATCGTCTTTCTTGGTCTGCCTCTACCTCTTTTTCCACTGATCTCTCCAGTTGACACGATGTTCTCAATGTCTGCTCGCTATTGGCCAGAGCAGGCTGATCGGTAAATTCAAGTTCTGGTGCCTCCAATGAATGTTGATTCCTTAGCTCCTCTGATGATGTCTTATGATACAGAGCAGGCACAGGCGCAGAATAATCTATGGAACGGAATATCAACATAGCCAAGCGGAAATGGCTCAGAGCCCTAGCCAGTCTCAGTTGTGTGGATCTGTAATGTAAAATGTACAAGGCAGATGCAACTATTTGACTGTCACCGAGGTGTTCAAAGTCAACAAGCCTGACTCGCAATGATGTTGTGGAAGTAGAAGGTGACAGTATAATTGATTCTGCAAAAAAGCCAGTGACACTGAAGGAAGTCATGGGATACACACAAACCAACTAGGATGGCTTCGGCCAAGGAAATGTCCTATGGTGGACCAAGGCCTCGACTAAAGAGCACAGAGACATGGTAATGCAGTGAAGGCAAAGCTCTTTTCTACCTGTATGGACTTTGCCAACGCATATAAGTCAGTAGCCCATCAGCTAATATAAAAGGTCACTTCATAGACATATACCCCAGCAGACATGCATGTCATCTCTAAGATTGTCATCACACTGGTGGAGCAGGGAGGGGGGGGGCGGGTTCCTGACACAGAGGTAAGACACTGATAGATCAGCATTCACGCCCAGAATACATCATCAGCTATACAAATGGATCTGTGAAGCACGGATCAAGGTCAGCATGGGCATACACAGCAAAAAGGATGTAGAAAGCAATACCGTAGGTCAGCGGGGCTTACCAGGCAACTATGTCAAGCATGACCACCGACATGGCCGCTGCTTCTAGAGCACTAGCATGGGCAGCAAAGAGGCCATACATCATCATCATCATGTGCCCCTGCCAACTAGGCGCTCATGCGTCTCCACAGATTACGATCCCTGGTTGCCTGGAACAGCTCTCTTGATGATAACCCTCCATGCCATCGTTTCAACCCATCCAGCACCATCTGTCTTGGCCTGCATCTACCTGTTTTTCCAAGGATCATTCCAATTGTCACGATGTTCTCCAACGTCTCTCTTCTCATTATGTAGCCAAGGAACAGTGTTTGTCTCTTTCTTACTGTTGTATATTGAGATCTACTTGCATTAGCTTCTTTCAAGCAATCGTTGTTAGTTACTCTGGCCGTCCAAGGTATTCGTAACATTCGTCTTAGAAACCACATCTCGGTAGGCCATACATGCAGTAATTATATTAGACTCAATGACCATGCTGTAGAAAATAGTTTTTTGACAGTTTGCGTCTGAATGGGTAAAAAAAGCATTCCAAAATCGCATTTAACGTGCCTCACCTGGGTCTATACACCTGGTCATGATGGTGTAAGGGGTAATGAGCGAGCGGACCAAACTGGTAAGCAATGCACCAAAGCATTTCGTAACAAGCATGCACTGAGCAGATATCAACGCTGTACGGACTGGGCTAGTGGATAGTGGCGAGTCTCTGACAACAACACGGTTGCCTGACATCAGAGTAAAGCGTAGCAAAGCAGGTCTATGCCACATCGAGGCAGAGAAAGGAAACGCTACCAAATAGCTCTCATTGGAGCAATTTGTAGAAGTACCTTGGAGTGGCCGTTATATCGGAGGACTAAAGACACATGTGAATGCCCAGTGTACAGCGACGTCGATTGTGGTATCATAACGTAACAAGTGACATGGTAATGTAACAGATCAGGAAATGAGCTGCCAGTCCAAAAAGCAGCCCAACCGTAACAGCCAATGAGTGGGGCTAGAGATTGGTATGCCAAGGGAATTCTCCTAGAACGATGACAGACGTATGATTTTGCTGCGACTAAGCTTTCCTATCAGATCTGCCTACTACGTGTGACTCTATTACGCTAACACGGTCAAATGGGGCGAAACTATAAACAGCTGCTATTGACATGTAAGAGAGTCGTAGATCAAGGGCCAGTCACATGAAGGAACAAGACATTTTCACGAAGTTGGCCGACATTGTGGACCAAACTATAACGAGGCCCAGTGAAAAGTCTTGATCTGTAGACTCCTGCTGTTGATCTGTAGACGCCTGCTGTTGATCTGTAGACTCCTATTGTGCACGATCCGAACTTGCAGTTTCCTTCTTTGCATCTGTCTTGATAAAGTGGCAGTTTCAACTTTAAATATTAACCATGCAGTAAACAATCAGATTCGTCCTTCTTCTGTGGTTCACTGATGGCAGTAAATTAATATCAATTAGTCAGCGTCATAATTTTTTCAAGTATGTTTTAGTGTGCGTGTAGGTGGGTTTGTGTGTGTCTGTGTGTAGTGTGTGTGTGCGTGGGTAGGTGTGTGGGTAGGTGTGTGGGTGTATCTTTAAAAATATGTTCCTCTCAGTGATCACTGGCATAGAGCCTGCAGACAGTGAAAAACCATACACCATTACGCATCAGCATTTGATCAAAAATCATACAAGCTTAGCACACACAAAAAATATAAAAAAAAAAAAAAAAAAAAAAATAACTAATAAATAAATAAGCTACGGGGGACAGAAATTAGGTTTTTGAGATGAATGCAAAGAATATTAGGAAATTATAGAACAACAAAGCAGTTCCTTCTGATACAGGTAAAAGTCATAAATTCATTAGAACAATTATACGAAGCCTTTTTTTATGCCACCCCTCCCTCCCCTTTCCACACGTTTTAAGACATGGAATTAATCCGAGAGCTTGGTGACACCTGAAAAAAGAGAGGAAGAGGAAATCAAAGAGTTAAGTCCTAGCTGACTGAGCTACATGAATAGGGCGAGATTTGAAGGGGGGGGGGGGGGAAACACGGGACTGATCTGTGATTCTGGTCTTCGTGTGAGATAATGATATGTGCAAGCCTATGCTCACCGCACGGCACACGATAGTAATGATGCCATTCAACTCGTCACAGCCAAGTGCAAAGAGGGTCAGGAAGAAGCGGATTAAGACTAATGTGTCCATGACCTTTAACAAGTTGTCTGTTGTTTGCATTCAGGGCTTCTGTAATATTTAAATAATACGAGAAATATTTAAGAAACCATGCGTGTCAATTTGTTTAAGTCAGAGATGGTGGCGCTATGTTGGACTCATCATAGTTAGAAACGACGAGGGAATCACCAAACATGCTCTATAGTGGGAAAGAAAGGGATAAAGGAGGCGAGAACGCCCATAAAAAAACCCAAACAAGAACGGTGATGAGAGAGGCCAAGGGTACTGAACTAAATTCCATCCATGATATTGCACAGGATAGAAAGAACGGAGGAATGAACTCCCAGTCCTAGGTGAGATATGATGGCACAATAAGACAACAATGATTACATGAAGACAAAATAAATATGTATACGACTGAAACAAACACACATAATTTAATTTACATTTGTGGTCCACACGAACTGGCATATAGGGTTGGGGTAGATCCGTTTCACTGCACACACAACTGTGACAGTGTCACATTTTAACTCTGCTTGTTGACAGGACACAGATGTTGGTCTTGCTGGGGAAGACAGTACAGCGGGTGGCACAACATTATATATATTCCTGCTTCTTTTAAAGTATCTGTAAATCAAAAGATACTGTAGTATTGGTGTGATATTCACTCTCTTTAACATCTCTAGTAGTTTCCTCTTTACACACAGACGGACCAAAATACTGGAAGGCTGATCCCAATTAATTAAATATAAGGTACCGTTGTCTTGTGTCTACAAATCGTCCTCCATGAATCATAATTAACTGTGTAATTTACCTTAAAGCTACATTTAGAACATTTGCTAGCACTGAAACATTTTAGTATACTAATCTGTAGACGTTTCTTTGTAGCATATAACAGATAACAGTCACCTTTTTTTCTTTGAAGACCAGCAACAAATCTTCATGTTACCAAACATGAAACTGTCTCACAAATAATTATACAACCCTGCTTTATCTTCGGTGCAAACGTCCTCCATATCGCATGTTTTAGCAAGCATTATGTTTGCACATTTATATAACCTTGACATTATAGTATGTGTATAACCATTTTTCCCCTATCATACAGTGATTATGTAATGAAATATATCATTGATATGCCAGGAATGCTGGCTGGTGGTCATAACATAAACGACCTCCGTTATGCTGATGTCGCCGTCTCGGTGAGTTTGCAAAATACCATTGCAAAAGTGCAATAGTGGCAAAGAAAACTCAAAAATTCACCAATGCATGTTTGCTTAGCGACCTAATGCGCAAGCTACAGAAGTTCAAGACGTGGTAGGTACGGAAACAGTGACTCAATGTGATACAGTACGCAATATTTCGCAAAATCACCTCTTTTTATTTTTGTCCCAAACATGCTGGTGTGAGAGGCAACGAGAGAACAGACGCTCTGCACGGCAATGAGGCGATCGGGAATGGGCCATCCCTGGACAGGAGAGACATCCTCAACGCCATACGAGAGACTAAATGTTGTAAGGCTTTCAGTTGCTCCAAAAATTGATTTTTAGACCGAATAGACTGCATACCCCGGGTGTACTAGTTGGGGAAGCGAGACAGGAAAACCCTGCGTGAGCCACCCGTCGTTAGATCAAACAAATCAGAATGGGAGTTGTTAGCCTAAAAACAATTGTTAACATCTTGAGGAGGAGACCGATGTGTGAGGGAGCTAATTTGTTGCACTGAACAATCAACAGTAAGGTTACTGGCATCCGTGAGTCCCTAAGAACTATGGAGATCTGCCGCTGGCTTCATGGACAGCATCGGCTGTGACTATAGAGTCCGATGTGGGAATGGAAGTCTCTGCCACATAGGATACACACAAAGTGGATACTCCCTCACTATGAGGCCGATTTTCTCTCAGGCGTCTCCTATCTATAGCTAGCTGTATTTGGTGTCTTTCAAACTTCTACAATCCGTCTTTCACTTTCTGTCTATTTGCAGCTGATTTCTCCCCAGTCTCGGTGCCTATGTTAGTATCTATCACGTCATGTTTGCATGTCTTTTGAAACGTAGCTTTAGTCTTCCTATGGTCTTTTCCCTGTTTCCAATTCATAATGCAGAAAGTCCTTTGAAACAGGACCATCCACCTTGCGGGAGACATGTCCAAGCCAGCAAGGACGTCTTTGCTTCAGTAGACAGTACATTGATGGTATTGTTTGCTCTTGTGAGTACACATTCGTTGGAGACACGGTTAAAATGGTTTACCAAGGATGCGTCTCATGCAGCGCACGTTGAAAGTATTCAGTCTCTTTTCTTGAGGAGCATATAGAATCCAGTATTTGCTACCAACAGTAGCGTGCTTAAGACACAAGATTCATAAACCTTCATTTTGGTATTATCAGTCAGCTTTTCGTTTGAACAAACTAGCTTAGTCAGATTTAAAAACATTGTAGAGGCCTTTCCTATACGTCTATTTATCTCTGCATTTAGGAACGATCGCCTGAGATTCGTGAGCCTGGTCCTCAAACTCATGTACAGCCAACAGCTGATAGTCATAAACACTAACGTTTGGTGGGTGTTCAACATTGGTACCAATCACTGGTCTGATGTAGGACCAAATGCTGTGCATGCGCTTGCAAAGCGCAACGTATCCAATTTCATCCTTTTTAGGATGACATTCTTTGTTATTTGAAGCCCCACCCTGGCTTTTGACAGGGGCCGCAATATAGTCAGGCCATAAATATGACCAATTGTCTGAACGCGGTTTCTCGGACCTCTCCACAGCGATCCTCGTCCACATGGTGGCACTTTATGTCATTGGGTGTTTATCGCTTGTGCGATGTCCTAGTGGGGTAGAAAATCAGTCAGCCAGTCAGTCAGTTGGTAATCTGCAGATTACCCATTGTACACGCCACAATGGCTGCATCCTCCGCAAAGAGAAAATCAGCGAGGCATCTTGTGTGCACCTTTCTCGTTGCAATTAGTCTGGACAGATTAACAACACTGCCATCTGACCTCAAATGAAATATATTCCTTTGTGGCTGTACCGAATGCACACCTCAATATTGCAGTTTAAAAAAAAAAAAGATGTCAATCAACGTGGGAGCCATAACGCATCCTTGCTTTACTCCGTTACGAATCTGGAAGGGTGAAGATGATAAAACTTCATATTTCATGGTTGCCTTCATATTCTAGTAACAGCTTTAAATACGGCCTTGTAGTGTAGGTGGGCATCCGTATTTATCAAGGAATTTAAACTTACCCTCTCTGCTGACATAGGCAAAGGCTTTGGTGAGATCTATAAAGACAATAAGCTGTACCATTGTTGCTCTTTGCGCTCTCTTGTAGCTGCCTAATGGAGAAGATCATATCAACTGTTGATCTCCAGGCCCTAAACCCTCACTGTGATTCCGAGTATACTCTGTCCGCTAGAATTTGCAGCCCCTTCAGGATACCACGAGCAAAGACCTTTGCCACATAGTACAACAGAGAGATGCCACGATATCTGTTGCAATCGCTTCTGTCTCCCCTGCTTTTAAAGAGATTTATAATATTGACATCTCTCATATCTTGAGGCAGCGATTTTTCTTGCCAACATTGGCAAAGGATCTTGTGCAGCTCAGGACTAATGGATTCCTTTGAGCATTTCAGGATCTCCGGCGGGTTACCATCCTCTAGTGGGGCCTTCCCCGGGGAAGCCTATCAAGTGCTTCCCGAATTTCTGTGACGCAAGGGCTCCACGTCTAGTCGATCATGGTTGGCAGACACTCCATTGCGTTTAAGGCTTCTCTGCTCACATAGTGACCTCTCCAGGGCACAGGCATGTGCATTTTGATTTGGAGTACAGACTGTTGCTCAGGCAGCGGACACTTCTCTCTACCTCGCTGGTGATACCAAGGGAAAGGCAAAAGCCAATACAGCTTGCCACCGAGGACGTTGCAGGAACTGCCGGAATAGCACTGTGAACAATGCTGAACCGCCTTAGACATTCTGGCTCCAGATATTTCCTCAGGGTTTACTCCTGAAGCGCTTTCCCGAGGTATGGCCACAAGTCAGTGGAGGTTTGAAATCACGGTTTTTGTTTTCCTAGATAAGCTGCACTCCTGTACTAGCGAGCCCCGTCTGTCCAAGGTGTGAAATCGGTGTTTTCTTTTGCACTACCGCAATAGCGAGCATCATCTGTCTGAGGTTCGAAATCAGTGTTTCCTTCTCCTAAATAAGATGTACTCCTGTACTAGCATCAAATACCTGCCGTTTAAAATCTGAGTTTCCTTTTCCTAGATGAGCTGCACTCCCGTACTGACGAGCCTCATCTGCTTGAAGCGTCTAGTTAAAGCGGCAGAGACCCGCTTTCGCCCCTTCTCCTGTTAGTTTAGACATCTCTGCCCCGAGAAGGCCAGGAGGTGAACTTTGCTGTCAAAAGAGACGCACGCCTTGAGGGTATTTCTTGAAGGCTGAGAGCTTATGCTCAGCCCCGCCCTCGGCTTAACAGCATTCAGAGACACAGTGAACAATTTTTTTGTCTCATTATCAACCAAAAGCACTGCAAACTAAATACATAAAAATTTAACAAATCAGTTTAGTGGTCCAACTAGTGTTCTTTTCTCATAATACGGACTTTTACATGCTTCTTCCAATGTATTCATACATGTTCACAGGACAGGCACCATCATGATCATCATTCCGTAACACTATCGGACCACTATTTTTTGTTGACTGATCAGCTCTCTTCATCTTTGGCTGTCCATTGCGAGGACTTCATGGTTACATGCCAGAGGCCTGTTTTGTCAGTCAGGTTCTGTATCCAGGTCTTTCTTGGTCTGCCTCTTCTCCTCTTTCTCTCAACTGAGCTCTGCAGTATTGTTTTTCTGAAGCCGTTAGATCTGATTGCATGTCCATACCATTGTATCCCCCACCCCCACCCCCCACCTCATCTCTGTATTTAAAAAAGGTTTATAAATCCTAATATGCTGTAAACTTATGTGGAGAACCTCTTCGTTTGTATCGTGGAAACTTAAGATTTGCCAAGAATTTTACTGAAGCATCGTAATTCCAATGCTTGTATCTTTCTGTCCAGTCCGACTGTTAAGGTCAACGTTTCACAGCTATATGTAAATTTACTAATACAACATCATTGTGCGTCTTGTGCAGTATTTTAACCCTGGCGGGGCCTACTCCTCCCCAGGCAGCCATTTCCACTTTAGCCTGTATCCTACGTCTCCAGTCTGCACCACGGGGAGGTGAGGGTGGCTTGTGCAATCACTGGACAGCAGCAGTCTACTTAATTTCGCTTTCCCCTCCTAGGAGAGCTCGCTGCCCATAACACAGACTGAACGTGCCAGTCGTGACCACACTTTGTAGATTATCAAATATAACAGAGATAAGCAGCAGGATATGTGCAAAGAAGACAGTGACAAAGAGATTAGGAAAGAGTAGGTGAGGGTGGAGATGGAAAAGAAACACAATGAAAAAAAACAGAGAAGAGGTAGGAATAAAAGAGCAATGAGAATCAACAGAAGGATGGGAGTAGAAGTTAAAGTCGCAGCAAGGCAAATTGATCGGCCAAAGAGCACTTTGCCACGAGTACTCACATGGGTGGGGTGAGACCTGGCGAATGGCCTCGCTGCGACTGAGCTTCATCGTTTGATTTGCTTACAATGTATTACCGTCCGTTGTCAACGTGGTAAAGTGGAGTGCGACTAACGACCTGGCATGCCCGTTATGTAGAGCGAAGCAGACGCTCGAGCACTTATTGTCCACTTGCAGAAAAGCCCTAGGTCAGGGACGTTACACCTAGTGCCACAACAAAGTCCTGAAAGAGTTAGCGGCTGTTGTGTACCAGGCTAGGATGAGCGCCAATGCGAGTTCCAGTCTTACCGTTGTTCTTGTTCGCTTCCTTAGGGCTGGGCAGATTTATAAATGTAAATTAACAAATTCGCATACGCTCTATCGATGCTTGACTGTGCGAGGGACTGGCTACTGGCGGTTGACATGCCTGGTCATGAAAAGTACTCAGAGTTAATCCGATAGACCGGCCTGCGACCCGACATAGTCCTACACTTTGAGGAGAAACGTCAGCTCAGCCTCATTGAGCTCACCGTGCCCTATGAGTAGCGAATGGACGAGAGCCACATGTAGAAGCTCGAGAAATACAGTGACATCGCGGCTGGTCTCAGGAGAGACGAAGTGTACACAGTACGAATCTTCGCCGTCGACGTAGGCGCAATAGGTCGCAATAGGTCCTGTTTCCACTTCTATTTACAATGTGATAAAGCAACTGGGCTTGAGAGGACACGAACGCAAAGGAGCGCTAAAAGAGCTGGGCGAGGCTACAGAGAGGGCCTCAAGCTGGCTCTGGACACAACGGAAGGTCGTGGGGGACGGCCCTCGGTACGCTGGTCTGGGTATCTAGCCGTAAAGAATTTAAAGTCCATCGTGTCAGAATTAAATGCCAGTGCCCATTGCTAAAGAAGTCTATCATGTATCAGATAAACCAACCGTAAGCTTGCCACTTGGTCGTTCAGGTATGCCGACTGCTCTATTTATGCTACCACGACGACTATAAATATACTTCGAATCTCACAGTACCTGTTGCATAATCACCAATTAGTCGTGTCACTGTTTAAGAACATTCGGTAATTAGTGCACCAAGAGAAAATCAACACTGAGCTTCATGAACTCAGGTGGGCACACTTTCTGAAAATGTCCAGGAGCTCGTGGGCTGAAATATTTGTGGACGAGAGATTACTTCTACTGACGATTGGTAGACTCCTGTTGTACATGCTCCCCTGTGGAGTTTCTTCTTACTTAAAGTAGAAATCGGCTAAGTGAAGAGGAGTAGAAGAAGGAAAAAAAGAACGGGAAAGTGGATGTGAGGAGGTGAGTGATATCTGCAGCAGTGAACATCTTTCCCTTAGAATGCTGAAGAAAAAATGGCAGCAGAAGAAGGAGGAGGAGGAGGAGACGGAGAATAAGGAGAAGAAGAAGAAGAAGAAGAAGAAGAAGAAGAAGAAGAAGAAGAAGAAGAAGAAGAAGAAGAAGAAGAAGAAGAAGAAGAAGAAGAAGAAGAAGAAGAGGAAGAAGAAGGAAAAGAAGAAGAAAAAGAAAAGAAGAAAAAGAAGAAGAAGAAGAAGAAGAAGAAGAATAAGAAGAAGAAGAAGAAGAAGAAGAAGAAGAAGAAGAAGAAGAAGAAGAAGAAGAAGAAGAAGAAGAAGAAGAAGAAGAGAAGAAGAAGAAGAAGAAGAAGAAGAAGAAGAAGAAGAAGAAGAAGAAGAAGAAGGAGAAGAAGAAGACGAAGAAGAAGAAGAAGAAGAAGAAGAGGAAGAAGAAGAAGAAGAAGAAGAAGAAGAAGAAGAAGAAGAAGAAGAAGAAGAAGAAGAAGAAGAAGAAGAAGAAGAAGAAGAAGAAGAAGAAGAAGAAGAAGAAGAAAAAGAAGAAGAAGAAGAAGAAGAAGAAGAAGAAGAAGAAGAAGAAGAAGAAGAAGAAGAAGAAGAAGAAGAAGAAGAAGAAGAAGAAGAAAAAGAAATAAAAGAAAGGAAAAGAGAAAAGAAAGAAAAACAAGAAAGAGCAGGAGCACCAGGGGTTAGATGGAGGATCTAAAAAAAATCGTGATTCTGAAATTGATAATGCTGAAGATTTTAATGCTGAAGATAAGGATGGTGATGATAGTAATAATTAAATAATAACTGTGTTACAAGTAACAACTAATAGTTATACAAATTTTTAAATTACCACATTGTATAGATTGTTAGGCTACAACTAGTTGTTAGGATTCGCTGATTACCCACAATACAGAGGTAATGAAGTATTAGAAGTGACACACACAACTTATGTAGACCTATGACTACTTACCGAACACTGTAAAAACACAATTCAATGAGCTGCGTCCATCCTTACATACATACGTTCCCCCGCTTCCTAGAGTAACATTTAGGATAGTTAGTACAGTAATCGATTCTGATCGATACACTGCATACATTGATTGGTCAACGGCTGCACAAACTGTCCTCGTGCAGGCAGCAACTCTCCAGATATCCTTTGCCCATGTAAAAAAACCAGCAATCCTCCCGGCATCGCATGTTAAGTTATGAGGCTGTAAAACCTCTCCAGGAACACATGTCATCTTTTTTGCTGCAAAAAAATCAGTAGCACAGGTAATATAGTTCAGTGCTTGTGCATGTTTTCGTGCATGTGTGTATACTCACATGCTTCTCTGCCTAAATAGAATGTGTGTGTGATATGTGTGTGTGTGCATATATAAAGTAAAGGACCTTTAGACGCAGTGGGCATATATGAATAGGAGTATAAGTTATAGACAAAACAGTGTTCGGTGGGTGATGTGTTCCTTATCGCGTTGGACGCCTTTACTTCCCAGGAGTATACCTGCTTCTTCTTCTTCTGCATGTTTGTCTGCGTATGTGTGGTGTGTGTGTCAGTGTGTGAGCACGAATGTAAATATGTGTGCTGTGTGTTTCAATGTGTGTGTTTATATGTAAGTGTCTGTGTGTGTGTCTGTATTTTTGTCTGAGTGTTTGTGTCTCTGTGGGAGTGTCCGTGTGTGCATGTGTGTGTCTCCATGCATGACTGGATTTATGACTGTATGTGTGTATGCCTGTATGTTTGTGTTTACGTATGCCTGTGTGTATGTGTGTATGCATGTTTGTTTATATGTATCTGTGTATGTATGTATGTAATGTATGCATGCATGTTTGTGTGTGTAAGTGAGTGGGTGAGCGTGTGTATGCGGGTGTATGTATGCACGCGCTGGTTTTTGCATGCACTTTACAACTCATGCTTTTGTGTTCTTTTATAATATTCATAATATGCATAACATCATATGATCATAACATGCTTTATTAGTAAAATACAACTGCTGTGCGAAAGATGGTTGACTGGAAGGGCCGAATGTAAGAAGGGCCTGCGTGCCCAATTTGTGACCCTTTGAAAAAAAAGTTCGTTCGTTCGTTCGTTCGTTCTTCTTCTTCTTCTGCTTCACTTCATTTTTTACCGCTGTGGGTGTCGGGAGAGATATAAGGTTCTGTTTCTAGCTCTTCTGGCCGCCTCGACCATGGGCACATCGTGCTGTTGTAGAGTTTCCTTGATGTTATCCTTTCATATTGTTCTTGGTCTACCTCGTGCTCTACCTCCTTGTTCTCTTTCCATGTATGCTTTGTATGGTATAGTGTCACAAGGCATTATCTCTAAGTGGGCAAACCATTTCACTTGCTGTCTTTGTATGTAATTTAGAATTGGTTCTGTGCCGTCTTTTTCTCTTATGATCTCATTCCTGATCTTATCTCTTATGGTCACTCCTACAGCCCTTCTCATACATCTCATTTCCGTGGTTACTAATTTTCTTTTATGGTTTGTTGTGAGTGACCATGTCTGGCACTGGTAGCACAGAGTTGGAAAAAATATGCTTTGAATAAGATGTCTCTTTGTGCTGATTGGAATTGTCTTATGCTGTAAGAAAAGGGGGGGGGGGGGGGCTAGCTGTCCCAATACTTGGTTTGCCTTACTGCATCTAATGTTAATTTCTTTACCCAATTTCACATCATCGGTAAATGTAGTTCCCAGATATTTAAACTCAGATGCCTGTTTAATGCCTTTGTACATTATTGCTATGTTTAGATCTGTCTTCTTTTTTCCTATTGACATTACTTCTGTCTTTTCAGTGATGATTCTAATATTATTCGGTTTACATTCTTTTTTCATGGATGTTAGATGTTGTTGCAATTGCATGGCTGTATCTGCTATCAAGGCCTGGTCATCTGCAAAGAGTAGTTCGTTGATATTACTAACATTTTCATTCATGGGCTTGGCATTCTTGCATTTACTGTCGATGTAGGTGATAAACAGCAGTGGTGATAAGACAAATCCCTGTCTTACTTCAGATGTTACTGTGAATGGATGAGATGTTCCCTGATTTATTCTAACTACACTTCTACAATCCCTGTATAAACTGTTGCACACTTCGATGAGGTGTTCGCTTACTCCATATCTTGCCATTACTTTCCATAATAATTGTCTGTCGACTCTGTCAAATGCCTTCTCCTGGTCTACGAATGCCACAAATAAGTTCTTATTGTATTCAATGTTCTTTTCTATTAACTGTTTAAGTGTGAAGATTGCATTTGTGCAGCTTCTATTTCTCCTAATTCCAATCTGTTCTTCGGCCAGCTGTGGTTCTATCACTGGGCTCAGTCTTGTTTCTTTTATCTTGGCATACATTTTGCCAAAATGGCTTAAAAGAGAGATGCCTCGGTATTGACCGCATTTTTGTTTGCTTCCTTTGTTTTTCCACAATGGTATAACTATTGCATGTTGCCAATCAATAGGGCCAGTTTGTTGTACCCATGCTGTTATAAATATTCTGTGAAGCCATCTGATGCTGCTTTCACCTGCTGCTTGAATTATTTATGTTGGTAATCTATCAGCTCCTGGTGCTTTATATTTGGGAGACTGCTTAATGACTTTTTCTATTTCATCCATTAGTATGTGTGGTTCTAACACTCTTGCTCTGTGCTCTTCAGTTGTTCTGTCCTGATGATCTCCAAGAGGAGTATACCTGCTATCACTTAAAACTGGGTCGATCTGATAGCCAAGCTTGTTTAAAAAAAAAAATTAATCTAAACCCACGACTTTCTAATCCGAAGACAAGCGTTTATCCGCATTTCCTATAGCTACGTGAGCTCATCGTTTGCTACTTTTCACAGTCAGAAGATTGTGATTTCATGGGTAGTCTGGTGATATTAGAATGTGTCTGAGAATAGGATGCAAACAGCATTAAATATATAAGTATTTATGTACGTCGCTGTAGCTACGGAGTTGCAGTTTCTTATCAGCTGTCCGCGCTGATGGCAGAGCATATGGTTTACAACTGTGTGCAAGGACGCTGGTTCATATCTCCCGACTTTATCTCTAAGTAAATATGAGCCGATATGGTATAGCCACTAGACTCTAGCCTGCGGATTGGAAGGTCCCAGGTAGAGTCCTGGGAAGTAAAGGCGGCCGACGACATGCTGACCACATCCATCACCCACCTGGCGCCGACTGGTCCATAAAGTTTAAGTCTAGCTCTATATGTCCAATAGGTTTAAAGCGATGGAGGAAGATCCTTCACTTTACTTATATATATATATATATGTTTGGTTTCGGGGCCCCATTGTGGGGAAAACCAAGAATAGACCCACTGCCTCCCCAACAAGCATATCAAAAGAGTCTACTAATTGGGAGCACGTCTACTTCAGAGGCAAGGAACTAACAGTCTGCATGCAAAAGCAAATAAGTCAGAAATGTGAAACGGATGTACACTCAACACTCAGTTTCTGGAACATGACTAAAGTGAACACAAATGAAAATAAAAAGATATATATCATTACAAAAGGATCCCTACATATATTTTTATGTAAAAGTCACAAATGTATGTGATGAAATCAATTCCAAAGGTAATTACATATTTATGACTCCTGTTTTTATACCGAAAATCTAACAGTTTCGATGTGTATTTTGTTAAATTATACAATGGGCCCTTTGTATAACCCGTCCATATTTTATCCTCAACAACTACATTCTTGCTTCTCTCCTTCTGGTGCAATAGTTTTCGGCTAATATTTTGCTTGTATTAATTTTTAATATTATTTTCATTTTTCTTGTGCATTGTTTCATATTTCATTATCCTTGTTTTCTTAACATTTCCTTTTGATTCAAAGTCATTATAGCAGGTTTTCACATGTTAAATATTTCTCGGTTGGATATTGTTTGAATGTAACACTTCATGAGCGGGATTTTAAAACACGTGTTACATATTTCTTGGTTGGATATTGTTTGAGTGTAACACTTCATGTGCGGGATTTTAAAACACGTGTTACATATTTCTTGGTTGGATATTGTTTGAGTGTAACACTTCATGTGCGGGATTTTAAAACACGTGTTACATATTTCTTGGTTGGATATTGTTTGAGTGTAACACTTCATGTGCGGGATTTTAAAACACATATTACATATTTCTTGGTTGGATATTGTTTGAGTGTAACACTTCATCTGCGGGATTTTAAAACACGTGTTAAATATTTCTTGGTTGATATTGTTTGAGTGTAACACTTCATGTGCGGGATTTTAAAACACGTGTTACATATTTATTGGTTGGAAATTGTTTGAGTGTAACACTTCATGTGCGGGATTTAAAAAAAAAATGTGTTACATATTTCTTGGTTGGATATTGTTTGAGTGTAACACTTCATGTGCGGGATTTTTAAAAACGTGTTACATATTTCTTGGTTGGATATTGTTTGAGTGTAACACTTCATGTGCGGGATTTTTAAAAAAAAAAGATCAAATGCCTCTCTAACAGTAATGTCATAAGAGTCGACTAATTTAGGATATTCTTCTTTTTCGTCTTCTTCGTAGCGTTTACTGGCTGTAAACTCCGGTGGAAAGTTCTGGTTGTTCGCCCACTTCTGGACGTTGGTATTGTTGCAGAACTTCAACTGTTTTATAATGATTTTGCATTCATTAGTTTCAGTAAAGTGACAAGTTTGACACAGGCCGTATTAATATGACCAAAAATTAAATCTAAATAGATTTCCCGTGGTTGACAAAGGTAGATCTCTGTATGTCAGGTTGGGTTTTACTTGTCCTAAGCATGTTTTGATGTGAAAATCAAATCTAGATATTTATCTACACTTGTTTACTTTATCTCTCTGACAATTCCTTTGATTAAAGTTTATGGCTGTGTACATGTCACTGTTGTCTCTGATCTTTTCAATTATATCGTCATATTTTTTTTTCTGGTGCTTGGTGTTGACTCTGTAGGACCGCGTTAGCGCAGTCAATATGAGACTCGCTTTTAAATCCAGCTGCGATCCGCTGCAGCCCACGGCAGGTGTTTAAAACCGGTTGGTTCCCCGGGGTTAACCCAGCCTCATGGGTATGGGACCAGAGTTAACACTCCGGGGTAAATGGAGGTACGTCGCTCTAGCTACGGAGTTGCGTGCGGACGGTGACAGGGTTGACAGCTTCTTATCAGCTGTCTGTACTGGTGGCAGAGCACTCATTGTTTTTAACCGTGTGCAATGACGCTGGTTCACATCTCCCGACTTTTCCTTTTTTCGAGTAAGATGTTTTTCCTATCTTTGCTGTTTCTTCAGGATTTCTGGGTCACCGGCAGAAAACATCATTATTATCTTCTTCTTTCGCAATCTCACTGCATGCATTGTCAATGTACGTTGTGAAATGTACGACAGACAGAACACGTCCCTAACTACTACTGATGTTACTTCAAAGTGTTTGGATGTAACTGATTTTGATCGTTCATGACGTTTACCTTGTGTGTACAGATGCTTATAAACTTTGATATGATGTTTGCTAATTCCGTGCTGTTGTAGACAACCAGGGAGCTTATCCCTCCTGACTGATTCCAAAATGACTTCTTTGTGAATGCATGTGACTTGATTTGTTTTATCTTGTTATACTACTCTTTCTGTAATCTGTCTTTGTGTAAATAATTCAGCTTCTATTTCTTGTGTATGCCATGTAGGCTTCAGAGACCTAGTTTTCCAATAATTGTTTTTAACTCATCTATATATCTATCTATCTATCTATCTATCTATCTATCTATCTATCTATCTATCTATCTATCTATCTATCTATCTATCTATCTATCTATCTATCTATCTATCTATCTATCTATCTATCTATCTATCTATCTATCTATCTATCTATCTATCTATCTATCTATCTATCTATCTATCTATCTATCTATCTATCTATCTATCTATCTATCTATCTATCTATCTATCTATCTATCTATCTATCTATCTATCTATCTATCTATCTATCTATCTATCTATCTATCTATCTATCTATCTATCTATCTATCTATCTATCTATCTATCTATCTATCTATCTATCTATCTATCTATCTATCTATCTATCTATCTATCTATCTATCTATCTATCTATCTATCTATCTATCTATCTATCTATCTATCTATCTATCTATCTATCTATCTATCTATCTATCTATCTATCTATCTATCTATCTATCTATCTATCTCTATCTATCTATCTATCTATCTATCTATCTATCTATCTATCTATCTATCTATATCTATCTATCTATCTCTATCTATCTATCTATCTATCTATCTATCTATCTATCTATCTATCTATCTATCTATCTATCTATCTATCTATCTATCTATCTATCTATCTATCTATCTATCTATCTATCTATCTATCTATCTATCTATCTCTATCTATCTATCTATCTATCTATCTATATATCTATCTATCTATCTATCTATCTATCTATCTATCTATCTATCTATCTATCTATCTATCTATCTATCTATCTATCTATCTATCTATCTATCTATCTATCTATCTATCTCTATCTATCTATCTATCTATCTATCTATCTATCTATCTATCTATCTATCTATCTATCTATCTATCTATCTATCTATCTATATCTATCTATCTATCTATCTATCTATCTATCTATCTATCTATCTATCTATCTATCTATCTATCTATCTATCTATCTATCTATCTATCTATCTATCTATCTATCTATCTATCTATCTATCTATCTATCTATCTATCTATCTATCTATCTATCTATCTATCTATCTATCTCTATCTATCTATCTATCTATCTATCTATCTATCTATCTATCTATCTATCTATCTATCTATCTATCTATCTATCTATATCTATCTATCTATCTATCTATCTATCTATCTATCTATCTATCTATCTATCTATCTATCTATCTATCTCTATCTATCTATCTATCTATCTATCTATCTATCTATCTATCTATCTATCTATCTATCTATCTATCTATCTATCTATCTATCTATCTATCTATCTATCTATCTATCTATCTATCTATCTATCTATCTATCTATCTATCTATCTATCTATCTATCTATCTATCTATCTATCTATCTATCTATCTATCTATCTATCTATCTATCTATCTATCTATCTATCTATCTATCTATCTATCTATCTATCTATCTCTATCTATCTATCTATCTATCTATCTATCTATCTATCTATCTATAT
>CAJHNH020002693.1:228078-247320 GCA_905116865.2 Candidula unifasciata | reverse complement strand
TGCTGTTATGATTGTTTCTGTTTCTTTTCATCAGTGATCTGCTTCCACACTGTGCTGTTATGATTGTTTCTGTTTGTTTTCATCAGTGATCTGTTTCCACACTGTGCTGTTATGATTGTTTCTGTCTGTATTCATCAGTGATCTGCTTCCACACTGTGCTGTTCTGATTGTTTCTGTTTGTATTCATCAGTGATCTGCTTCCGCACTGTGCTGTTATGATTGTTTCTGTTTGTATTCATCAGTTATTTGCTTCGACACTGTGCTGTTATGATTGTTTCTGTTTGTATTCATCAGTGATCTGCTTCCTTACTGTGCTGTTGTGATTGTTTCTGTTTGTATTCATCAGTGATCTGCTTCCGCACTGTGCTGTTATGATTGTTTCTGTTTGTATTCATCAGTTATTTGCTTCGACACTGTGCTGTTATGATTGTTTCTGTTTGTATTCATCAGTGATCTGCTTCCTTACTGTGCTGTTATGATTATTTCTGTTTGTTTTCATCAGTGATCTGCTTCCTTACTGTGCTGTTGTGATTGTTTCTGTTTGTATTCATCAGTGATCTGCTTCCGCACTGTGCTGTTCTGATTGTTTCTGTTTGTATTCATCAGTGATCTGCTTCCTTACTGTGCTGTTGTGATTGTTTCTGTTTTTATTCATCAGTTATTTGCTTCCACACTGTGCTGTTATGATTGTTTCTGTTTGTATTCATCAGTGATCTGCTTCCACACCATCATGCAGCTGGTGTTGCTCTTTTCGAGTCACCATATATTCAATTACTCCGCCAGAGATTCTGTTGCCATCATGTTTGTGGCATCACGCAAAAGTGTATCACTAGGTAATACAGATAATTTTGAAAGTTTTGTTTTAAAAGATTGTTAGTTTATTTTTGTTAATATGTATGTGTTATTTTGTATAAACTATTTTGAGGTGGTGGCTGGATGCTTGGCAGCTGGCACGAATATCTTGGGTTCAGATTCACATCGTTGGATTTTTGTCAAAAATTAGCTTGACTTATAGGTTGACCCAGCGCAAAATGGGTCCTAGGTAAAGTCCTAGGATGTCAACCACCTGTTAGAAATGGGTACTAAATCTTCTTCTTCTGCACGTTCACCAGCTGTAAACTCCGGTGGAATGTACTAGTTGTTCACCCACCACTGGAATGTAGACCTGTTCCAGAATCTGAGTGTTGCGTGTACATCTGTTTTACATGTCAAACTGATTTGTATGCAGACTGTTTGTTCCTTGCCTTTCAGGCACATACACTCCACCTTTGAAGGAACCGCATAGTTAGTCGACGCTTACGAAATGCTCGTTTGGGGGAGGTAGTGGGTCTTTTCTTGTTTTCCCCACAATGGGGCCCCGGAACCCACACAGGGAGGGTATAAATGAGAACAAGCATACAAAAACAGGTTGCGGGGCAGAGAAAGAAAATATGCAGATCAACTCCTCCTGGGCGCAGTGAGCTTGGAGACACTGAGCCATTGGAGCACAGATGAGTCGAATCAGTTCACTAGACGTTGATACGAATAACAAGTATCAGGTTACAATCTGCTAAAAGCTCATGTGTGGAGATACTCCACATATGAAGTTTTACTTCAGTATGAAGTTTTCCTTTTCATCCAGTGACATAAGTTTTCATTTGCCACTCACTGTTTAAAGAGAGCCATCATGGTACAGCACCTAGTTGTCATGGATTCAAATCAAAACAGAGCCAGACTTTAAAAAAGAAATGACCTTGGCTCCCAGGTTGACCCAGCCTTAAATAGGTATGAGGTACAGTTCAGCTAGGGCGGTCACATCACCGACTAAGTGTTGATCAGTCTATCAAACAAGTTTAGCCCTATATGTCCTCGTTACACCTTAAGTCCTTTACTTTACTTACTTAGTGTTCAAATGCCGTTTTCTCAAAACAAGGATTTAGCCTTTTGATGACATTGGCATAGTGCTATCTAGCATTTGGGTGACTGGCCTAGGACCAACAATAGTTAACTTAAAACTAGAACTGGTGCTACTCAAAATTGTAAATAGAAATTTTACAGTTAAAATAATACTAGCACTTGTGCTACTCAAAATTGTTACTAGAGATTTCACAGTTAAAATAATACTAGAACTTGTGCTACTCAAAATTGTTACTAGAGATTTTACAGTTAAAATCATGCTAGAACTTGTGCTACTCAAAATTGTTACTAGAGATTTTACAGTTAAACTAATACTGACACTTGTGCTACTGAAAATTGTTACTAGAGATTTTACAGTTAAAATAATACTAGAACTTGTGCTACTCAAAATTGTTACTAGAGATTTTACAGTTAAAATCATGCTAGAACTTGTGCTACTCAAAATTGTTACTAGAGATTTTACAGTTAAAATAATACTGACACTTGTGCTACTGAAAATTGTTACTAGAGATTTCACAGTTAAAATAATACTAGAACTTGTGCTACTCAGAATTGTTACTTTAGATTTTATATTAAAAAATAATACTAGAACTTGTGCTGCTCAGAATCATTGCTTTAAATTTTAGTCTGCTGTCTGAATTGTGTGCTTAAATTTTTAATTTATAGGCCTGCCTATCATCGCCACCACCTTTGGAGATGTTGCTGAACTTGGCTACTTGTCTCTGCCTCTGATTATATACAGCCCCACACAAAATTTTATCGGAGGTTTATCTGTTAAAATAATAAAGCAGTGGTTGGCACATCAAAAACACAGACGACGGAGGTAACTAGTTCAGACTCTTTACGGACAGATTAAAATTAATAAATATGTTCAGTATTTTTCCAATTTATAAGATAATATTTTCCGCCATATTTTATAAGTTTAAATATTATACTACGGAATTTGTTTAAAATATTTTTTTGTTCATTTTTTGTGAAGCAGTTAGTTAGTCTTTCCTCTTGAGCCTAGGACAGCGCATTTTGCTGAGGTAATAGCTCTCCATGTCTGGCCATTCTTTGCCACCACTTTTAGGCCTTGGATGTTCTTTAGGCCCATGGTTGAACCTTCCGTGATTATGGTTCTACGCAGGGTCACTCTTGGTCTTCCCCTTTTTTTTCCCTTTTGGTGTCCATTTGAGGGCTTGTTGGGGGAGTCAGTCTTATCCATTCTGAGTGCATGGCTGATGTAGTTCCAGCGATGCTTTCTTATAAAATTGCATACATTATCTTGCTCGGTCTCTTGAATCTATTTGCATATTGGATCTGAAATCTGTCTTGTGGAGATTTAGTATTCGTCTAAGATATCAGTTCTTAGAATTGAATAATTTTTTATGTTAGCTACCGTTGCTTTCCAACTCTTGCATCCATAAGTTAGCACTGGAATCACAAAAGAGTTGAAGATCTTAAGTTTTGTGTGTTAGCTGAATGTCTTTTCACTTCTTTTGATTTCTTGGTCTCCTTTTATTCTTTTGTTTGACCTTGCAGGTTCCAGTGTAAAGACATTTTAGTTAAATTGTTCTCAGTGTGTGTTCAGTCCAGTAGCAGCATCTTTTCCTCACCTCTATTTTCACTAGAATTAATTTGATCTGTTGGAATTTTCATTTAAAAAAACAACTCTTCGAGCCATTTTATGAGAAATAAATTTACAAATATTTTTGCTGTTTCTTTTATTGGCATCTTTCTGTCTTTCCAGATGATAGTATTTTATTGTACTAAATGCAAAGCCTAAGAGGGATATTGTCTGAAGGATTGGGAGAGACACAATGAAGGATAAGATAAATCTACTCTAAAAGAAGGGGAGAGACACAATGAAGGATAAGCTAAATCTACCCTTTGAACCTATAAAAGCTCCAACAAAGAAGGTAAGTTTCACACACAAGCTGCTTTAGTAACAAGAAACAAAAGAGTTTGTTAGGTGGGGACTAAGACCTGCTGTGTCCTAGCCCTGATAGGAGATGTTCTGTTTGAAGTCAAATTAGCAGTGACATTAAATACAGGCAGACTAACAATAAGCCCTCTTTCAAATCAAAACAGACAAAATGTAATCATTACACTGAACAACTATTTTTTTTCCAGAACACAAAACAAATATGCTTCACAGATAACAATACGTTAATAATCAACATTATGAGATTGTTTTATTGTACTAAAGAGAGGCTTGGGAATCACAGCTAAGGGTGCCAATAGCTCAGAAACTGGGCAGTGTTACAGAGACCATGTGTTGCCCATGCAGCATGATCCTTCTCTTGACCTGCCTTGTTTACTCCCAAAAAAATGGTAACACCAGCATGTTTGGAACAGAGCATATCATGAAAGATGCTGATGGATAAGAAGGGGTCACTGCTATTTCTGTTTATGTAGAGACAAAGTTAGAAGTGATATTATCAGACAGACTGTAGGAACAACACCATGTAACAAATTCATTGAGAAACAGAATATCAAATGGTTTGGCCATTTAGTAAAAATGGTGCTAGAATAACTACCAGAGCTGGTGCTAAATGTGAAAAAATATGAAGTAAAAGCAAGAGGTCGCCTTAGAAGAAGATGGACTGATGACATTAAAGAGCTTCTACATTAACACGGGATGACAATAACCAATGCTGTTTATCAATCAATAACTATTCCTTCCCACAACCTTTACCAGCAGAAGTGGAAATTGATAACGATGATAGATGAGGCAACAGTGGGATGAACCTTAAATAATAATTTTTTTTTAAACTAAGGTGAGATACATAGTATATTTTAGTTGGCTAAACCTGACTTCGCGGCGAAGAACTATTTGTGGTCCGAGTTCACGCCCGGGGTTAGGCAGAAAAGCCACATTTCTCCTAGATTTACTGTATCTATCATGGAATCAGGGCCGAAGGGTTGCGATATCCATAATACCGAGCCTAAAGGTTAACAACTCATGGCTTCTGGATGCTTAAAAAAATGTAGGAGTGTGTGAATATGTATGTTCAAGTATATGTATGTGCGTATGTAAGTGAATGAGTGGGTGGGCATGTGTATGTGCAATGTGTGTGAGCATGCATGTTACCATCCATGTATTTTTTCTTGATATTCATAAAATGCATATTATTGTATGAACATAACATGCTTTATTGATAAAATACAACTGCTGTTCGAAAGTTAGGCGTATGGAAGGGCTGAATGCAAGACAGACTGGCATGCCTAATTTGTGACCCCTTGAAAATCGAGTTTGTTCATTAGTTCATACATCCTCTGCACTTAGTATTGAATTATGGCATGTTTCATACAACCTCTTGTGTGCACGTAATGCCCCCCCCCCCCCCCCCCCTGATTGTCATCTAGTTACTTACTAGTCTGCCTTTTCCCCTGAGTCTCAAGTGGCGTCCAGAGCCCTCAGACATTTCCAGTGACAATATTCTCTTCAGGAATGGGTTTTCAGTATCTTCCAGTTTACTTGTTATCTTGTCGAACTGGCAAGAGATCACCTCTGTCTTATGCATTTGCAACACATCCCATATAAACTGGCATATATCTTTTTATATGGATTTAGTGTTACATTCTATCAACTCCCATAAACCCTGTTGTATGGGTCTAGTCTTGCATTGTGTCAACTCTTATAAACCATGTTCTATGGGTCTAGTCTTGCATTGTGTCAACTCTTATAAACCATGTTCTATGGGTCTAGTCTTGCATTGTGTCAACTCTTATAAACCATGTTTTATGGGTCTAGTCTTGCATTGTGTCAACTCTTATAAACCATGTTTTATGGGTCTAGTCTTGCATTGTGTCAACTCTTATAAACCATGTTCTATGGGTCTAGTCTTGCATTGTGTCAACTCTTATAAACCATGTTTTATGGGTCTAGTCTTGCATTGTGTCAACTCTTATAAACCATGTTCTATGGGTCCAGTCTTGCATTGTGTCAACTCTTATATGTCCTCTTGTATGAGCCTAGTGTTGTATTAAATCAACTCTCAGACAGTCAATTGGTATGGGCCTAGTGTGTTATTGTATCTGTATCCTATCAACTCTTACAGTCAGGGTGGCAAAGTCGTCAAGCCGTTTGCCTCATGCTCTTTAGTTCGTAGCCTCACTTTGTGGTTACACCGTTCAGTTCATGAGTGCAATTATTATTGAGATTCCTGGGGATCGTTGCAGACAGCTTACCATTCTGCGGTGAGGGATCGAATCATATGGGATGAAACCCGGTGTGGCCTGTACTTTAACAGTCATTTGTATGGGCCTAGTATCGTATTTTATCAACTCCTATACACTTTTTTGTATGGATCTAGTGTTGTATTCTATCAACTCTCATGTGTCCTCTTGGATGAGCCTAGTCTTGCATTGTATCTACTCTCATTTGTCAACTTGTATGGGCCAAGTGTTGTATTGTATCAACTCTCACACAGCCACTTGTATTAGCTCAATGTTGTATCAACTCTCACACAGCCACTTGTATTAGCTCAGTGTTGCATTGTATCAACTCTCACACAGCCACTTGTATCAGCTCAGTGTTGTATTTTATCAACTCTCACACAGCCACTTGTATCAGGTTAGTGTTGTACTGTATCAACTCTCACACAACCACTTGTATAAGCTCAATGGTGTATCAACTCTCAAAAAGACAACTGTACAAGCTCAGCGTTGTACTGTATTAACTCTTCTACATCATTTCATATGCATTTAGTTGTGCAATTCAGTGTCCTAATAGAAATCAAATTCTTGAAATATTGCTCTGCTTTCAGGGTCCAGCAACATTCTGGTGTACAAACCACAGTGTTTGTAGACCAGCCATGGACGCATCCTCAACTCTTGTAGTTTCTGCCAGTCCTCATTGCTGATATCCTCTGAAAGTATAATTATAGTTATGTGCAGTATGATCAAAATATATAATGTAGGAAACAACTTGAATTCAACATTTTAGTTAACTATTTTAGCTCCAAACAATGCATTTTATGTAACTGACACTTTCCTGTGAATCCCAAGCATCATATAATGTATCTTCGCCTTTATGTTCTTATTCTTCTCCTTCTTGTTCTTCTTTTTTTTAGACTTCTCTTTCTTTTCTTTTTTCTTCTTCTCCTCCTTTTTCTACTTCTTCTTTTGTAAAGTAGGTAAAGTACTCATTTCTTGCCATTGTCGCATCAGCCATGTGATGCTCGATTCATATTTCTTTAAATAGACCCAAAACACTCAGTGGGTCGTGAAATTTACAGCTAGGCTGTGATATCACCACCATCGGTTGAACACATCAATTTTCAGCAAAATCCTAATTAGTCATCTTTAACTACATGCTTTGTAGGGGACAGGGGGTCTATTCTCCCCACCCCCCTCCCCGTATATGTGGGCCCAGAAACCAACCAAAATTTAGAACGTAGTGGGTTATTCTCCTAGGAATGTCTTGCCAGAGAGACCAGCCATACAGGTTAAAACACTGCAGTAAAGTTTGTCTTCTCATCTTTAAACTCATTTTAAATTTCTTTTCTTATTCATGTTTAATCATCATCGCCATCAATTTCCACTTCGTTGTGGGGAGGAACAGTTTGCGATCCATTACTTGATGAGCAGCATTGGCTATTGTCATTCCGTGTTGATGTAGAAGCTCTTTAATGTCATCAGTCCATCTTCTCCTAGGGCGGCCTCTGTCTTTCACTTCAGATCTTTTCATGTGTAGTGCCTGCGTTGGTAGTTGTTCTGGCTGCATTCTTACTAAATGACCAAACCATTTGATCTTCTATGTTTCAATGAATTAGTTGCATGGTGTTGTTCCTACAGTCTGTCTGATAATATCAGTTCTCACTTTGTTTCAGATGGGTAAGTCAGCAGCTTTTTTTTTGGGGCATCTCATTTCACAGGTGTTAATTCTACATTTAATGGGGCCAAGGAATCCACATGGGAAACATAAAGTCTTGTGTCACAAAATCTGTGGCGTCCACAGCCACCCATAAACCTCAGGCAACACCTGCCTCACAAACTCCAAGTGGCTAAAAAATCCACACTCATTTCATCAACCATATGGTGTATAACAATGTGCACTCCTATAGCTTCTGATCTCTAGCATACTTACATACAGCGCAGAGCACACTATTGGGTGACCATATCGTTGAGACAGTATAGTTTTTAGGTAGGCCCAGACCATCTGGTCGATACCAAAGAAAAAACATCCATTGTTCCAATTCATGTTGAGTATGGTTAGTACGATGTAAGTCTGATTAAAAAACCAATACTGTCCTGGGGAAAACGTGATTTATTATCATCCTAACTTTATCCAACCCATCTTCTGCACTTGTCCCTTTACTTAGTATTTAGCCGTTTAAGATTGAACACAGAAGAAGAAGAATTCATTGACTGAGATGAGTTGGGTTAACTCTTTGGGTCCCAAACAATGCACTATGCATGTATGCCAGTCATCATATTGAATATTTGTTTAGTGAGGCACCCTCTGGAAGTAGTATACCCATGAGTTTAATCCCTCTGACATTAGCTAAGACATCCTGGGACTGAAAGAGTTGAGAATCAACACCATAGCTACTGTGACATTCCCATCATCACTGCACTTTCAGCAGCCAGCACATAGTTCCAATTCTAATGTATGTAAGTATGTATGTAGGTTGTACCCCACCAGTACATCACACAAGCGATAAACACCTGGTGACACAAAGTTCCTCCATGCGGATGAGGATCACCCGTGAAGAGTTCCCATAAACCCCATTCAGCCGTTAAGCCATATTTCTGGCCCAGCTATATTTAGGGCCCCTGGCAAAAGCCAGCGTGAGACTTCAAAATAACTCAAAATTACATCCCGCAAGGCCAATTCTAATGGTACCAGTAGTAGTTTGATCATAGTCCCTCTTAACTATCTTGTGAGTGTTGAATGTCGATGAATGACGACTAGATCCCATGGTCCTCCCTGCTGCACCATCTTATCAGACTAATGGTTTACTTACGTTCAATGATTGAATGGCTGATCTCTGAGTAAAATTAAAAAAAATATTCTACACCTTCATAAATATCACAACCTTTTGATCTGCAGGTTCCCCCCCCCCCCCCCCCCTTTCCCCCCTCTCCTCAAGAGAAGTGACTTAGAGAATGTGATGAGAAAACTGGTGAGTAGATGGGGTGAGTTCCACACACTACAACTGAGGATTACTTGGCATGAGTTGGCTGAGGGTCTGTGTTGCTTTGAGGAATAAATGGCACCAGAAAAAGACGCTCATTTTCATGCATGGAATCTAAATGGCTAAATGTATTTGGAAAGAAAGGCCTAAAGAAACTGATGAACATTCATCATCATCAGGTGCCTTGCCGACTGGAGTGGGTGATCATGACTGCAGTCCTGTTCCAGAACCTGAGTGTTGCATGTGCATTTGTTTTACAGATCTGACTCATTTGTATACAGACTGCTGGTTCCTTGCCTCTCAGGTAGATGCACTATGACTTCGAAGGAGGCTCCCATTTAGTTGACTCCTACGACATGCTTTTGGATAGGCATTGGGTCTATTTTTTGTTTTCCTTATAATAGGACCCCGGAACCCACACAGGGAAGGTAAGAGGTAAAATGGAAGATACTGAAAACCCACGATTGGGAGAATGTTTCAGCAGGCAATGTCCTGGCACCACTCGAGATCTGGGAAATGGTAAGACGAGCAGTTAACCAGATGAAAACGTGTACCATTAGTATGAAGATTCTTCACTAGCTGTAGAAGAGGAAGACAGAGCTAATATGGGCTTGTCCTGAGTGCTGTAATGTCGAATATTTACCCAGATGAGCCCAGATAATTCTTACCTGGTTTTTCATTATCTGTTTGCCGCCTCCAAGCAAATTTGGCCCTCACTGCCTCCCAGTCTACTTCGGCTGTTTCTGTGACAATGTTGTGTTGACTCGACATTATCTGTTCATAGTGCTGTCTCCACTTGCCTTCTTGTGTCTTCATCTGATGATTCCAGAAGTCTCTTAGACCTGCTATTTTTAGAATAGCGGTATCTCCTGTGAATAATATTTCATGACTATTGTAATTGTTTTTGTTTTTAATTCTAATACTTTTGTATGGAGCAGAAACATGGAGAACAACTAAAGCAATTACTAATCAACTACAGACATTCATTAAGTGGTGCCTGCGCAGGATAGAGGGAATTAAATGGTATGATAGAATCACTAATGTAGAGCTTTGGGAGGGAAGTAAACAAGTTCCAGTGGACCAAGAGGTGAAGAAAAGACGCTGGCGTTGGATAGGACACACATTGAGAAAACCTGCGAACAATATAACTAGAATGACTTTGCACTGGAACCCACAGGGGCATAGAAATAAAGGAAGGCCAAAAAATACATGGAGAAAGGAGCTGGAGAATGAAGTTAGAAAGATGGGGAGGACACGGGGAGAGCTGATGCGATAGCAAAGGATAGAACGACTTGGCTTGAGTCGGTTGAGGGCCCATGCTCCATTGGGTGCTAGTAAGGCAGAAGAAAGAAAATAGTAGTTGTTGCATTATATAATCATTAGAATATAAACAAATAATTGTTATTACCCTATATCATGATCAAAATTTTGACTAAGAATTGGTGTTATATCATTATCAAGTTTCATACAGGGAGTTGTTACGTCATATCACTATCAAGATTAAGTCCAATGTTTGTTATTACAGCGTTTCACCATCAAGACTGAGACAAAGTATAGCTGTGATATCATGTCACCATTGTGATTTAGGCAAACGTATGTTCTTAAATGATATCACTTTCAAGATTTAGAGAAAGCATCATTGTTACATCATATCACTATTAAGATTAGGACAACGAATTCTTGTTATATCATATCACCGTCAAGATTCAGACAACTATTTGTTGTTACGGCATATCACCGTAAAAAATGAGAAAAGGAATTGATGTTGCATCATAGACACATAATTGTTTTTCTTTATATTTGATGGAGATTAAATTTGCTAGGAACATTTTATAAGTACTTAGCAGGTATTCATGACCAAGATGTGAGGAAAAGACGCTGGCGTTGGATAGGACACACACTGAGAAAACAGGAGAACAGCATAACTAGAATGTCTTTGCATTGGAACCCACAGGGGCATAGGAATAAAGGAGAAGAGAGCTGGAGAATGAAGTTAGAAAGATGGGGAGGACATGGAGAGAGCTGCATGCAATGGCGAAGGATAGAACGACTTGGCGAGAGTTGGTTGAGGGCCTATGCTCCATTGGGGGATAGAAAGGCAGAAGAAGAAGGTATCCATGCTGAAAACTTCATGACTTGGTTCTGTAGTGCAATTGTTTCAGAGATTGTACCTGCGCATGACAGGAATATAATAAAGGTATCAAACGAAATATGAAGAAGAACTAATAAGCTTCACAATATTAGAAACACAAACGATAGGTGAGCGTTGTGGCTAGAGATCTTTCATCAGCACATTACATAAACTTAGCAAGACAGAGGGGAACAGAGAAAGCAACAGCACTGATAATTAAGGATAATTTCTACATCAGACACATTTATACTCACCTTCGCTAAAGTTCGTCCCATCTGCGAAGTTCTGTACCTGATCGGCACTGTTTGTATTGTTGGCGTCAATTTTCATTGGAATTGGCTTGGTCCCTTCTGTATCACCCGCCCCATTCGCAGGTACTGTCATTGCTGCAGTTTTGGACTGCACGGGAATGGACCACAGAGATTTAGCCAGACCAAAGCTTGGAGACACATGAAGCATTGTTGATTGTTCAGTTAGTCTTGTTGCTCGTTAAATAGGCCTGGGGTGACTAATGTATTCTTTCCTGTATGTACCATTCAAAGAAAAGCAGAGAAAATAACAGCACAGTAAATATTAGGGGCAAAAATGTAAGTAAAGGATTAATGTCTGGCGCATTGGGTATATAGTGCTAGACCTCTATTTGTATAGACCTGTCAGCATTCGATTGAGGCATTGTGAAACTCCATTATGTGTGCAGTTATCTTCATCTTTGTCCCAGAGGATGTGGGTGTTTTTGGCAGTAAAAGAGCTGATAGACTGGGTACTGTTAATGCCCCTAGAGAGATAGGACACTCAGATACTTTTGGGAGCAGTGTGTTGTCCACATCATTGCTAAGAATGCGAGAGATGTGAATAGAGATCGCCACAGCCAAGCATGAGAGCACACTGGACGTACAAGAAGTCTTATTAACCAGCGCATTACTGGCACTGTTAACCACAAGATGTTGATGGATATGCTGAAAGGATAACCTAAACACCCATGGATGTGTCCAGAGTACTGTGAAGATAACTTATAACTCATAATTCAATGAGTGTTATGGTCATCATCTACCCTGTACCCATTTTATGCTGGGTCAGCTATGGCAGCCAAAGTCATAATACATATAACTCTGAGTAAAGATCTATCCTGAGTTAGGAACCGACAATACAGACCTCATGACATTGCCATAAGCTCCCCGTCACTATCTCCAGCCGCTAGAGCAGAGTTCTTGCCATGCCTCTGAGTGTTAAAAATGCCCTTTATATCCTCTGGTCAGACCAGTTGCTGTATCATTCTGTCCAAATCTTGAAGGTTTATTCACGGTTTCACATTGTTCAGTTGCTGTATCATTCTGTCCAAATCTTGAAGGTTTATTCACTATTTTATTCACTATTTCACATTGTTCAGTTGTTGTATCATTCTGTCCAAATCTTGAAGGTTTATTCACTATTTCACATTGTTCAGTTGCTGTATCATTCTGTCCAAATCTTGAAGGTTTATTCACTATTTCACTATTGTTCGTTGTTGTATCATTCTGTCCAAATCTTGAAGGTTTATTCACTATTTCACATTGTTCAGTTGCTGTATCATTCTGTCCAAATCTTGAAGGTTTATTCACTATTTCACATTGTTCAGTTGCTCCCAAGGAACCTTGAACACATCTGCGTTGTCTTGCACCAAATCACCACTTACTGAAGAAAAACCAGCCAATATCTTTTCGATACACACGGGCGGATGACATTAAATCAGGAGGACAGTTAGTTCGTGGGGGGGGGGGGGAGGGGGGCTTAAGGACTTTATCTGAGCTAAGTCAACAGCAGTCATCACATTACAGTTAGTTAGTTAGTTATTCCTCTTGTGCCAAAGATGGCGATTAGGGCAGAGGTCATAGCTATCCACGTCTGTCGGTTCTTTGCCACTTGATGTAGGTCTTGAGTGCGACTGAGACCTATGGTTGAGCTCTCCCTTGTGATGGTTCTACGGAGAGTTTCTTTTGGTCTTCCCTGTTTTCTTTTACCCTCTGGTGACCATACGAAGGCTTGGTGGGGAAGTCTCTGTATCTCCATTCTGAGTACGTGACCGATGTAATTCCAGCGACGCTTTCTAATAAAATCAGACACATATTTTTGTTTTGTTTCCTGTCTTATAGATGTATTGGACCTAAAGTCCGACCAGTGAACATTCAATAGCTTTCGGAGGCATCTATTCTCGAAAGCGACTAGTTTCTTATCGATTGATACTGATGATTTCCAACTCTCACAACCATTAAGTTAGCACTGGGATCACACAGGAATTGAAGACCTTAAGTTTCGTGTTGTTTGCTGAGTGATCTTGACTTCCAAATGTTTGACAGTTTGTTAAAGGCACTTGATGCTAACGCGATTCGAGTCGTTATTTCTGATGTTGTATCTCCCGCAGAGGTTATCTTGCTCCCTAAGTATGTGAAGCTGGTGATTTTTTCAAGAACAATATCCTTTAGTTTGATGTCTTTCGACTCGTTGGTAAGATCAATGATTTTCGTTTTAGCTGCGTTGACCTGAAGGCCGATTTGGCTTGAAATATTCTGGAGGCGGTCCATTTTTTCCTGAGCTTCTAGATCTGTTGTGCTCAGGAGTGCTAGGTCGTCAGCAAAGTCAAGATCTTCGAGAACTTTGTCGACCCATTTGATGCCTAGATGTGTGTCCTGTGTGCATTTGCGCATGACCCAATCGAGTGCTATTCCGAAAAGCATTGGTGACAAGACACATCCTTGTTTCACGCCTGTTTCTACTGGGAACCAGATTCCGTTCTAACAAAGCAGCGGGAATCGGTGTAGAAGGCCTTTATAATATTATCATATTTATCTTGGAAACCATAGATTGTGAGTAGCTTCCAGAGTGTAGGGCGGTGTATGCTGTCAAAAGCCTTCTGAAAATCAACAAAGTTGATGATGAGTTGGGATTGAAACTCTACTGGCTCTTCTACGATGGTTCTGAGTGTGAATATATGGTCGATGCATGACCGATTCGGTCTGAATCCTGCTTGTTCTTCTCGGAGTCTTGCATCTATTGGCTTTTTCAGTCTCTGCATTAGCATGCTGCAGAACAGTTTTCCTGGTACGGAGAGTAGGGTGATACCACGCCAGTTGTTGCAGTCTGCTAAATCACCTTTTTTGGGCAGTTTGAATATAACACCTTCTTTCCACTGTTGCGGTGGGGATTAATTTAGCCAAACATCATTGAACAGCTGTAGCAAATATTTAAAGGTGTTTTCGTCTGCTGCCTTTAACATTTCAGCTGAGATTTCATCTGCGCCAGTAGCCTTGTTCTTCTTTAGTTTTTTTATTGCTGATTTAAGTTCTAACATTGTGAATGGTTCACAGGTAGCATCTAGAGGTGGCATTACAGTGACATTTCCATATACACACAAACTTTAAGATGTTACTAAACACAAAAGATTGTGGAGAGGCATGATTTCCCACGCAAGTCTGTGTGATCGTGACAGCAAAAGCCAAATACTAATGTTACTTAAAAAGTAAATAAACGTTACACAAACTTGGACAAGTAAAAAAAAACAATTTTAAAATTGCAATTAAAACATTAAACGAAAAGCTGTAAAATAATCGTACGATCCTACAATTATCTTAAGCAGCCTAAAGTATCGATGAGAACAAATGTAGTTTTATACTCTTTACTTAAAAAAAAAAAAGCAATCAATAAACTATATTCTCCTATTATAATCCAGAATGATGAACAGGATATTATCCGATAAATATTACTGCTACTGCTGCCACTACTACTAGTACTACTACTACTACTACTACTACTTATGTTGTAGCAGCACTTCATATCCCAAAGACAAAATCTTTTATGGGATTGCTTTTGACTTCTTGCTTCATCTGCTTATATGGGACGAAATATTGCTGCTGCTGGTGCTTTAACTACTAATACTATGATTACTCTTACCGCTGCTACAACAACAACAACACCTTATTCTGTTCGGCTACACGCCGATTTTCATGTCTACCAATCAGCCTACTCGCTAACCTGACTGACTGACCTTCTGCATGCCCACATGTATACACAGATACCCACTTAACTACTTACCTACCAACACCACTATTAACACTGGTAATACTTAAATACTACTACTACAAACTCTTCACTTCAGTTGCTGTTGCATTGAATATGTGACGTTCTAGACCTTTACATCATAAAGACGAAATCTGCTACTGCTGCTACTACTATTGATGCTACTACTACTATTACTGGTCATTATTATTATTATTTTTTTTAAAACTTTAATTGGTCAATTTTGTATGTGTATTTACAAGTGTTGCCTTTTGTCTGTGTTTGTGTTCAATGCTGTACAAAATCAGATACAAACATGTTAACCATACTAATAAACTAAGTTATAATTTTAAACATGTTCAAATTGTCTAAAGAAGGGTGTGTTTATTTACAATCGGCGAATGAGGTTGTTCTGTTTTAGCTTTATTTCAAGTGGGGGGGGGGGAGTATTTTTGGGATTATTTTGGCCATAATTGCTGGTTATGTACATTTATTTTACACATAATTTTGTAAATACATTTCAAATAAACATGATATGTGATAGAGGATAGAAGCTTGAGGAAGGGAGGAAGAGTTGAGAATTGTATGTGAAAAGGGGTTGAGAGAGAGAGAGGGGAAGGAGAAGTATATATAGTAAAGACATATAATAATGTGTGTACTTGTAGGGTGTTTGTTAATTGAATATTTGTGTCCATAGGCACTGGAAGTGGTGCAAAAGATGATGGGAGGTATACTTTTTATCCTCATGCACTGCTTTTCACCTGTACCCCCAGATTAAAGCTCTGGATTCTGCCAGTGCCGTCAAAACTTGTTCATGATTTTCTCTTGTTGTTTTAGGAATTGTGTTTAAAAATATTGCTTTATATATGTCTGCTTGTGTTGTGTGTTTGTAGATGATGGTTTTAAGATTTTGTAGTGTAGTCTGTATTGTTGTACATTCATAAAATTGGTGTTCTTCTGTCTCTTGTATGTTGTTTGAGCACAGTTTGCATGGTATTTTACATTTTTAAATTTTTGCTATTTTCTCTTTAGTGGAAGTAAAATTAAAAAGTAATCTATACTTTATTTCTTTTGCTATTGGTTTTATGTATGGTTGGTGTATGTTTGCAAAGGACATGTAGTGATTTGTTCTAATGTATCTTGTTCCTCGTTTGATTTTGGTGTACAGTGGGATTTCGTGTTTAGTTACTAAGTGTGTGTAAATTTGTTTTGTTGTCTTTTGTACTAATGTTTCATTTCCTTTGAGATATTGGAGACATGTTCTATAAAAGGGAGGTAGGGTTCCTGAAAAGTCTGGTCATTAATATTATACAAAAATAACTTTTCGAGGGGAGGATGTGGTAGCCTGGCAAGCTGCCACAACCTATTAATTTTCTGAATAAAATAGACATGGAGCGGATGTCCTAGAGAGGTGTCAATTAATCAGCTGCGTATTGTCTAACAAGTGGTATCTCCGGGTGAACATACTCTACATCTGCTTATTCTCCACTTACTCGTCTGCCGCTTTCGGTGTCAAGACAGAAACACGATTCTGGATTTTTCTCTTCTGGTAGATGAGAGGTATCTTAAAATATCTGAACATCAAGGGAGATTGGCTAATAAACAGCATCCTGTCTTGAAAGCTGAAATATTTTGGTCATTTCAAGCGCCACGACGGATTTGAAAAAATTATAGCAGAAGGCATGGTACCAGGAAGGAGGGGCAGGGGCCGACCGACACGAAGATGGGCACAGGATATAAGTGACTCCTTGAGTGTGGAAGTTCATGAGGCCGGAGAACTGGCAAGAGACCGAGTTTCTTGTAGGCAGACTGTGATGAGAGCGACGTTCTGCAAAGGACCTGCTACATGATGATGATGATGGTAGATGAGAGTGCGCATCGACCGCACCAAGATGGGGAAGAAACTTTTCTTGACCTTCCTCTTCAGTAGCAAATGAAATAAAACATCAATCCTTTTTAAAAAAAGGGGGGGGGGGGATTTGGTATCTGTACAAATATCGATGTGTCAATGTCGTTTGTGATGCTGTAGGTAAGTGTACATCTGTAAACGCATTTGAGGGTGGATGTTAGGTCCGCGTAGTTGACCATACAGTAATCATTAGCTGAATTAGTTGTTCACAATCAGTTCTAACATTTTCCCGTGTACGGTATATGAACAGCGCTGAAGCACAGATGTTCTTAACTGTCTGAAGAGAATGATGCTGCGAGAAGGGACAATAGATCACCGAAGTAATAATTAATTAAACATCATGTCACTTGCGTTCAGGTGGATTTAGATGCGTTACATGTTATCTTGTTCCTTTGTGAAGCGTGGTTGGTGTACTGTGCATTTGTGGGGGAAAACACTCCTGTTGATGAATTTCCCTCAATGTTAGTAAGAGAAATTCTACAGAAATATTGCAAGGAAAAGAGAAAAAGTGTAGGAGGACAAAAAACTTAAGATCTGCCACTTCGTTTAGTACAAAGTCATTTCCCTTCAATAATAGAGTCCGTAACTTCACAGAAGAAATTCCCAAATAGAAAGTGTGTGGTATGCGCAAAAAAAAAAAAAAAAAAACGCAAAAAAAAACAACGGGAAACCAGATACATGTGCCAGGACTGTGATTTGACATAGTGTGTCGCACGTTGTTTTGAAATATTTCTCACAAAAAGATATTATGAATAATAATAAAAACTATGTATTTACTTACTAAAGTGTTTTGTGTTTGCTTTGTAAGTTTGTAGTTTTTTTTTTTTTTTTTATGAGTTTTCATGGCGTAGCCATAGCGCGTCAGACTTGTCAAACATACGCCTTTAAAGATTTTTTGGCTATCCTCCGAATAACGGGCACAAAATATGGCGACCAATGCCGGCAAAAAACAGGGCCTCAGTCACGTGTCAATTGCGACTTAATTTGCGGTTTTCCGGCGACTACCGCCACCGCCGAGGGTAGCCCCCACGCCGCTCGCGCGTGCGGGGCGGCATCAGGCGTATGGACTCCTTCAGGACATCCATTGCCCCTTCCCTCGCAGGCAGGCAATACTAGGGTGACCGGTCACTTCCTGCAGTACTCTATTTTTTCGCATATGGATTTTAAAAAATATACATAGGAATCGTCGCCGGAGCTACGGAGCACGTGCTCTGCGCTTGACACATTCTTCAGCAGTCCGTGAAGAGAGAGTGGGGAGGAGACGACGAGGGAATGAGAGAGAAGAAGGCATAGAAATAGGAGGGCGAGTGCTAGAAGAACAAGACAAAAAAAAAAAACGGAGAGATTGAGCTTTAATCGTGTAAGAGTAGGATACTGGAACTGTCGGAGTGCTAGGCAGGGAGGTCCTGTACTGGAGAGGTTGATTTTTTATTTTGATGTCATCATGCTCCAGGAGCTAAATACGGACAGATATCATTGCCCTGGGTACGTCAGTTTTATAAACCCTGTTAGACAGGAGAGACATGGACTAGGTCTGGTGGTGAAGGAGGAAGTGAAGCATGTGGTGCTTGACTTGAGCCAGTGGAACCACAGTGGAGGAGAGGTTCAAGGGATACAGATGGAAATTGGTGGCTTAAGTTGGAATCTCATAAATATATATGCCACGGTAGACAGTTTTGTCAGAAGTGAACAATGGGGCTGGCTCAAGGAATTGGAGGAGTTACCAGGTGTTAGGTTACTCATATGTGGGGATTTTAACGCGAGGAACAGAGAATGGGACAGCAGTGGAGAAAACCGACAGGGAATTGCTCTTGCAGATTCCATGGTTGACTCTGATATGGTCTGCATCAATGATGGGAGGCCGACTAGAATGGCAATGAGGTCTGGAGATGCAGACACAGCCATTGACTTGACATTTGTCTCTCAGTCGTCAGTTTTAGATGTTAAATGGACTGTCCTGAATGACCATGGGAGTGATCACCTACCATGTTCAGTCTTGATTTCTAAACCCAGTATGGTTAAGGTTGGGAGAGCACGCAAGACCTTCCGGTATGAGTGGACCAACATCCTACATGTACGCCTCAGACAGAGAGCATGCAACAGAACTGTCAGAACTAATTTTCTACAGCCCCCATGGTGGGCTCTAGAAG
>CAJHNH020002693.1:208078-223078 GCA_905116865.2 Candidula unifasciata | reverse complement strand
CCTGGGACTCATGAGCAGTTAGAGATTAATTGGAAAGATTTACAAAATATAAAGAATATGTATTGGTAGCAAAGAACAGCTTTAAGAATAACAATTTGGGAACATTTCAAAGCATAGGGGAGGTGGAGGGGAGTAGGACAACGATGTGTACTATCACCTGATTTGTTTTCATTATACAGGGAATATATAATGTCATGAATATTCAAGGAATTGTGGCTGGTGTCATAATAAAAACAATCTGCATTATGCTGATGACACCATCTTGATAGCGACAAGTTAAAAAGTACTACAGGTATTGATAGATATGGTGGTGGTAGAAAGTGATAAAATAGGCCTCAATTTGAATAAAATCGGCCTCTGTGGCTTAGGCGTTGCCAACGCGCTTTGTAATGCCAGGGTGCCGGGTTTGATACCAGCTGCAAGCCTTGCCCTTTGCATTGGTTTCGACAGTGGTATCAAGAAGCCGACCGTCCAGAAAGCAATGGCAAACTACTGGACGTAAATGTGCCTAGAAAACCACTACAGTGAAAAATGCTATGGTTCGTTCTGCAATGTCCTCTAAACAATACGCAACTAACTTTAACAGAAATTTAAGTATCTAGGTGCATGGTTAACATATGATGTAAGATGTATCACAGAGATGAAGAACAGAATAGGACAGGCCAAAATTGCCTTTTATGAAATGAAGAATTCTTTGTGCTATATAGAGCAAGTTTTCACATACGGCTGTGAATCCTGGACAATTAATAAACATGCCGAACAAATCTTGAGGCCTCGTATATGTGGTTTTACAGAAGATTCCTTATAATTCCTTAGGCAGCTAAAATGAGCAACCCAGATGTTTTAAAAGAGGTGAGTGCTCAAAGACAACTTATCACAAACATCAGAAAGAGTCATCATTTAAGTCATAAAAAAGAAGCAAACTGGAACATGTTGTGACAACTGGAAAGATCTGTGGAAAGAGAGACAGGGGAAAACAACATGAGAAAATTCTTGACAGCCTTTTGTCATAGCATGGAGAGGTGTTAGCACATGCAATGATACAGGCAGTTGCAGATTCCAGATTGTGGAGAGGCATGATGGCCCACGCTAGTCGGCAAGTCACTTGATGATAATAATAAATCTAAGAGAACTCGTTACACATAGTCTCATCTGAAACTGACTTCTCAATTCTGTGTACATATTATATGTACGGTAAAATTGTGACAATGGGACATTTTGAATGAAAGAGGGTCAGGGGACAGTCAAGAAGATTGTCTGAATGCTTCCATCTGCAGTGAGGAGAACAGAGATGGAGGCAGTCACTGCAGCCAACTTCACTTGTTGTAACTGACTCATAGAGCATGTTAAGAAAGGTAAAGACAGGGATGCCTCATACAGAGTGCCAAACATTGTTTCAGAGATACCCTGCAGTTAGCATCCTTTGGATATTTTATCCAGGTCACACCGATGAATGGGAAATGAACAGGCAGATAGATTGGCTGGTTCTACACCACTTAATGGAGAACTGATGTATGAGGTGCTAGATATTGTAAGGTTCTTTGGGAGCAGGTGAACAGTGCAGAGGCACAAACAGATCTGTCTGAGGAGAATAGTGCTGCGGGGAATGACTAGCAGATCTGGCCAATGTTCAACACTCAAGAAAAAGGTGAGGCAGATATACAATCAGACTGCTACTGGTACTATCGGACCTGGAAATCTGCATTTTCTGCTGAAAATGGGGATGAAGTTCTTATAGGAATATCCTGACTACTGTGATGTCGATTAAAAATTCAGCATTCATTTCAAGTGACGATGATCTGTCAACTAGCTAACAAACTAACCAACCAGTCAACGAAACAATTAACCAACACAAACAAGATGTTGTTGGTGCTGCAACAGCTTGTGGTTTAAGTAAGCTGAGATCTTCATTGGAATGGAATTGGAAGACTTGACAGATTGTTTAAATGTTAGTCACAGTTAATTAAGTGAGTTTTTGAATCCAGTTTCCAGTCAGCTTATCACCAAGTTAAGAAACAAAAATTGTAACCTCAACTCTTTGAGTCCCAAGGAACGCATCAGACATTCATAGGTTCCCTCTTAGAGGCCCAGTGAATGCAAGATACACAGATTTTACATCTCTTTTGACTACCCCTTGGGCCTCTGATGCTAAACCCCCTGGGACTCAAAAAGTTGAACAAGTCAGAGTTACATAATATAGATCACATGTTGAGTCGTATACATTGGTCAAACCTGTTGCAGATAATCACCATGGGGAAAAAATCCAAAAAAGATGACAAGCCTGTAGCAGACGATGCGGTGAGAAACAATAATTTAAACATCACACCACACTGTTTTTGCAAAGAAGTTTTTTTTTTTCGTGAAGCATATATATGGCTACATGTACTATATGGCTGTATATCCTATATGGCTGTGTGTCCTATATGACTATATCTCCTTTATGACAATGTGTCCTAAATGACTAGATGTCGTTTCTGGTTTTATGGATATTTGTCCTTTATGGCTTTCATATATGGCTACGTGTTGTATATGGCTATATTCCTTTTGGCTATGAGTCCTATATAACACAAAAAATCCTTTTTGTCCTACATGGCTATGTGTCTTATATGGCTATGTGTTCTTTGTGGCTGTGTTCTGTATGACTATATATCCTATTTGAGTATATGTCCTATATGGCTGTGTGTCCTATATTACTGTATGTCCTATATGGCTTTATTACCTATAAGACTAGATATATACCTGAACGAAAAGTATATCAGTGAGCTTCACAAGATAACAAACACGAAGAAAACATAAACGTTCCGGCTATAGAGCACATACATATAACCACACATACTCATAAGGCTTTTTGCCCAATGTGGCTCTAAAACCTGGAGTAAAACTGAAGGAGATATATCTTTATTTTATACTTTTGAGAACAGTTTTACAAGAAATTTGTTGACCAATAAAAGGTACAAATAGAGGAGAACAGAGAGTAAGAGGCAACAGCAGAATTAAAAATCTGTTTAAATCCTCACTAATTACTGGTCTCGTGAGGGATAATAGACTACAGTGTTGAAGCATATGGAGAGAATGGCAGATAACAGAGACAACAACTGCATACACGCTATGTAGTGTTTCTTTCTTCTTGAAAATGCTTCCTGCTCAATAAATTGTGTCTTTCTTCAGTTTGAAACAATCATTGTTGAAAGTCGGCAGGCAGCCACGTAGTGTTGATGCTGTCAAGCCCAGAAGAAGATAAACAATCAAAAGCTTGTGAAGCCCTTTATAAATTTGTGTAGTGTTGATGACCATAATTTCTGTTTCCTACTCTAAATATTGTCTTTTTTTTTCCAGTTTGAAACAATCATTGTTGAAAGTCGGCAGGCAGCCACCGTAGTGTTGATGCTGTCAAGCCCAGAAGAAGATGTCCAATCAAAGGCTTGCGAAGCCCTTTATAAATTTGTGGAAAAATGTGAGTAGCATCTGGTTTTGAAGTAAGCAACATGAATTACACAAGCTTGTGGGAATGTTTCACTTGGCCTGTAATTTATTTGAAAGTGACATAACGTTTACAATTTATGGAGCAATTACACAAACTGTTTAAAGATGTTACCTGGTTTGTCGTTTCTGGAAAATTAACTTCTGATTTGTAGTTTTGTTGTTATGTTTGTCTAGGTTTAAAAAAAAAAACTAAAGGGGTTTAGGGAATTTATTTTTTACAAATTTATGTAGCGAAGGTTTGAGTGTCTTTTTATATTAATATCTAGCACTCTTCTTCTTTGCGTTCACCAGCTGTAAACTCTGTTCTGGTTGTTCATCCACTTCTGGACTTTAGTCTTGTTCCAGAACTGGAGTTTTGCACGTACATCCATTTTACAGATCTTGCTCATTTGTGTGCAGACTGTTGGTTCCTCACCTCTCAGGCAGGTGCGCTCTGACTTGAAATCTAACACTCAGTTTTAAAGAGAGCCGCTGTAGCTAGAGCAATGTAGTGGCTAAAGACTCATCTGCCGACAGGAAGGTCTAAGGTTCAAATCTGCATTGAGGCAGATGTTTTCCTTCAGAACTGACTTTGGCTTCCAGGTCAGCCCAACAAAAAATGGGTACCAGGTAATATCCTGGGAAGTAAAGGCATCACCCGTAGTGTGCAGATTGGTCTATACATTTTATTTCTAGCAGGGTGACTCTGTTGCAAAGTGGTCAAGCCGTTTTCCTGGCACCATGAAGGTTGTGGGATTTGTTTTACAGCTGTGTCATTCAGTTTAGAAGTGCAAATTTTTTTAACGGGGATCCCAGAGGATTGTCACCAGAGTTACAGTGTTCCTGCTTTGTTCAGTGCTCTTGGCAGGTGGCTAGCGCTTCTAAAAAAAAAAAAAGACTGAAGCATTTGAGATAATACCTGGTGCAATGGAGTCGATCCTCTTGACTTTAAGCTCTAAAGTTCTAGCACTGTATTCCTGGTTTGACAAAGGTCTTTTACATGCAAGGCTCTAAGTGGCAGCTTAGTTAGCTTCTGGTCCAAAATAAAGGACTAGGCATCACATAATGTTTAGCTTCAAAGTTATTTTTGCTTCTGACAGCACTTTGCTAATGTAGTTTTCACATATCTACAGAAGTCTATGGTTTTGCTGCCTGAGTTACTGAGTTAAGTGCTTGGTGCAGGCCTGTGAGCTGTGTTTTTCATGTAGAATGCTTTTCATTTGTGCATCGGCTGTGTCGTGATAATCAACATGGTTATTTGTTGGTGTACGTGGTGGCTGGTAAATACCTTATGTAACATGTAATCATTTTACGTGTATAGCCATCTTATTGTGATCAAACTGTATTTCTGCTGAACAACAAACTGCATTTCTGGTGGAAGCTGCTGGCTTTGACACCTCTAGCAACTGCGATATGCATACACTGTGTTCACATATTTATGGATTGTGCCGGGAACATTGAGAGACATTTTATTTGATTTTCACTGGTACAGGAACGGAGCAAGTATGGTTTGACCTGGTTGCAGTGATGTTGAAACCTCAACTAAGACTAAGACTAGTTAGCTTATACCTAAACCCAGGACTGACTGCATCGTTAGTGATTTTCTGATCCCTTCTTCTCATAATGTGCCTAATATATTGCCAGCTAATTTCTTTATTGTCTTATAACTGTTGATACCAGTGGTTGTCCAGATATTTCCCTTATTTGTTTGCTTTTATTCAATTTTTCCATTTAGTGTTAATTAATTTTAAAGCCCTAAGCTACATCAACCATGCACTCAGAATGGATAGGACCAGACTCCCCCATAAAGCCCTTAAATGGACACCGGAAGGGAACAGAAAATAGGACAGACCAAGAGAAACCCTGCGTAGAACCATAATCAGGGAAGGTTTAGCCATGGGCCTAATGAATATCCAAGCCATAAAACAGGTCGCAACAAACAACCAGACATGTAGAGCTAAGACCTCGTTCCTAAGACTAACTAATTTCCCTAGGCACACACACAGTTTGTATTATTTGTTGCATTGTAAAAACTTAATATTTGTCAGTATGGTGTGAATTGATCTGACAAACGATTTTAGTGTGGATACTATTGTTTTTTGGGTTTTTTTTAAAATCCCAGGTGATGCCAACAAGAAGATCCTTCTTGAGCTAGAAGGACTTAATCCATTGTTACATTTGATAACCAGTGAAGATAAAACTGTCAGACGGCATGCAATCATGGCTGTTGGGGTCATGTGTGTTCACCGTAAGTATTCTCTAGTGTCCTTTTCCTCTTCTTATAGTCTATGCCAAGTGGTGATGGTAGTAATGTCTGTCCAAAGTCTTTTATCGTGTTTATTGTCAGTATTTATGATACAGATGTTTTTCTACCTTCTCTTTTAATTTATCAATTTATTCTCTGATACACATGTTCTGCCATCTTCTCTCTTGGATTATCCATTTTTCCTCTGATACAGATGTCTTTCCAACTTGATGTCTGTCTCCTACTCTTTGCTCATGTCACTAAGCAATACATTTTTATTAAACATTTTTTCGGTATGTATCATCATCATTATTGTCCTATTATGCCATTATATGTCATATAGAGCTCGCTGTTTTTTTTTTTCATTCCGTTTTATCTTGTGCAATATTTTCAATATCAGGAATGGAATCCAGTCAAGCGGCCTTGACCTCTCTCTTCAAAGTTTGTTTTAGGGTTTCTTTTAGACATGCTAGCTTCTTCAGTTCCTTTATTTCTCTATTCACTGCCTGTTTGAGGATTCTCTGCATGTTCCACCTGACACCAGCATCCCTTCCTCATCCTGCATTCTGCCGAAAACTAGTCCAGCTCACTCCTGAAACTCTTCATCAGCAACCTCATTACACCTTTCTCATTTTCGTCTCGCGTTCACCAGCTGTAAACTTTGGTGGAAAGTTCTGGTTGTTTGTCCAGTCCTGGTCGTTGGTCTTGATCCGAACTTGAGTTTTGCATGCACATCCATTTTTACAGATCTAGCTAAGTTGTATGCAGACTATTGGTTACTTGACCCTCAGACAGATCCACATCACTTTGAAGAAAACACCCCTTAATAGTCAAAGTCTGTGACGTGCTTGTCTCAACGCCTTACATAAAGTTTTGTTAGAGGGGGTTTAACCTTGTATAAGTGCAATATATATATATATATATATATATATATATATGGCAAATGAAAATAATAAGTTATTTGAAATTAAATGAAATATAAACAGGTAGTGTGTCTCCTTGGTTCACATTCTTAATCCGTTCCAGATCCTTGACCTTGTACCAGACAGGACATAAAGCAAACAAGTTTTTCTATATCTAATGGAAAATGAAATATCAGTTCCCATGAAAAAACATTTTTCGCACCTACACAGGACTATACCAAGTTGGCTTATTCCACAGCAGATATACCGAGGTACCACAGTACTTAAAAAAGTACTTTTAAATATCGTGGGTCTTAGTCCCTTTAAAAATTATTAGCAGGAACTAAGGTGGCTGAAACCCCCAGGTTCTGTCACCTATGATTTTGTTAATTATATGAATCAGCAGATATTAAGATGGGCAGCCATAGTTGTGCAGTGGTTAGTATATTTATCTGACAGTGGTCAAGGGTATGAATTTACATTGAAACAGATTAAAAAATTTAATCTGGGCTTGCCATGTTGACTCTGACAAAAGTGAATTTTAAAAAAGTTATTTATATATGTATGTATTCTGAGAAATCAAAATGAAAAGGAGGATTCAGGCTTTCGAATGTAAATGCTACAGACGCATTTTACAAATTAGTTATTTACAACACAAAACTAATTAATGTGTCAGAGACAAAATATGCAAATTTGCAGGTCATCAGGAGCCTCTCTTGGCAATGGTGAAACGTCGCAAGCTAGCTTGGTTTGGTCACATGGTGAGACATGATTCAGTTTGCAAAGACTGTACTTCAAGGAACATTGGGGGGGGGGGGGGGGTTAGTCAAAGAAGAGGAGGGCAAAGAAGAAACTGGAATGACAACATCAAGAAATGAACAGGACTAAGTTATATACTTATTCATCAAGCGGGAGGCAGAGAAAGAAGGCGGGTTTTATGTACTAGTGCTTCCATCAGTACACCTCCAGGACCCTAATGGGTCAAGGGTTATGTTATACTTAGAAATACAAATGGCTGGCATGATATTGACCCCATCGTCCATTGAGTGACAGGTGGTCTTCAAACGTCATGGGGCTGTCACTCTATGTGTTTTATGATCCTTTACTTTTATGACTAAATATTCTTTGTTTAGACTGTACTACACTGCAAATTTTATTTTTATTTTATTGTTCATGTTTTAGCTGATGTCCGCAAGTTTATGAGGAAGAAACCATCAGCAATTCCATCCATTGTTTCTCTGTTGAGCCAAGAAGGTAGAAATGAGCAGTTTAGTTGACACTGAACGCACTTTTCCTAAAGCTAACAATACTGAAAGTGTGGTTTTGATTTATTTTTGCCACACATTTGTGTTTTTTTTTTAAAGTCTCTTCTGTTCTTTTGTATTTTGTGTGTGCATTCAAAAGCTGTAAACTCCAAAGGAAAGTTCTTGTTGTTCATCCACTTCTGGTTATTTGACTGGGTCGACACATTGTCTTCCACACAAAATGTTTCAGGTTTTTACCCCCTCCCAGATGAAAGTAACTCTCTTTTTCTGTGAACGACTGTTCAAGAGTTAGGGTTAGGGTCAATGTTCGGGTTACATGCAGAAATACTGACAGGTCAAGGAAATTCATGGCGTAGTCCAGCAACACTTCCACATCAGGCAGAATGAGAGGCAACAAAACAAACAAAAAGTAACCAAATAAAATGGAAATTGTGACAAAATAAATGATAACAGCATTAAAAAGAACTAACACCTGACACACCTAGAATTTATGAGTTTCAGTGTTTTAATGTTAGTGTTAAATTAACAGCCACTAAGACTGACCCTAAACCTGACCCCTACACCATGATCTTGACTGTAGGACTGTCTCAGGGAAATCTGTAAGTAATTTTGTGCTGGATGAGATGGGGTGAAAAACATAAATAGTACCAAAAGTTTAGGCATTGTGAGTTGAAGCAACAGTTTGGACGTTAGGAGTTGAAGTAACAATTTGTGTAGACTTAATTAGGATAACTGCTGGATGGAAAATAAGGAGTTAAGATCAAGTAAATAGCACGAAATGTATGGTGAGTTTTTTGGTATTGAATGAGTTAATCATATCTAATTTGTTGGATTCGGTAGCTTCTCGGCAAGTGTGGGTCTATTCTAGTTCACCCCAAAATAGGACCACAAGGAGAGACCAGTCAGTTTTCCAGCTCTCTCCTCAAGCTCTTCAGACCAATCACAGAATTCAATTGCCTATGTTTCACACAAAAATAAGCACATATAAAAACCCTTTTGAACAGAAAGAGCTAAAGTAAACTGAGTTTTTAATGAACTAACTCAGGGTTTGCTTTGTACAGAATGAGTTAAAGTCACTGGTTAAAAGACATTTTTCTAAAAAAATGGGGTTCTATGGGGGGGGGGGGGGGGGGAGCTCAACTTTGTTTAAGTGCAGTAAATTCATATACATGTGTGTGTATGTGTTTGCGCTCTCGTGTTTGCATGTGTGTGTGTGTGTGCGTACGTGCATGCATGAGCGTGTGTGTGATTTTCTAGCTTCACCCAGGATAGTGGAAGAAAATGTTATTCTCATGTCCTTCACTTTGCAAATAGGACTCCATTTTCCATTGTTGTTTCCCACAGAAGACGCAGTAGTCCATGAGTTTGCAGCCTTGGCTCTGTCATTACTGGCTACAGAATTTACTAGTAAAGTCGCCATTTTTGAGGCTGGGGGTGTGGAGCCCTTGATCAAACTGTTGAGTTCCAACGACCCTGATGTGCAGAAGAACACCATAGAAACTATTGCACAGCTTGTTATGGTAAGTATTTGTAACAGGGTCACTACCCATATTGCGTTGTAATGTTGTGCTGTCTGCACAACAGGCCTTCACCCTTGTTTTTGGAACCTTTTTCACTGAGCTTAGTGATCGACTAAAAGTACATAGGTCCCTGTCCTTGGTTCTCACAATATTCCAGCCGTCTGTCTAGACATCACGTGACTCCCCCGTCCAGCACCAAACAATAAGTTGTTTTTCACATTGTTTTTTCACATACTTTCACTGACCCGGCTAGCTAAAGTCACAGTAGACTCTGCACAACATGGGCTGGAAGGTTCTGGGAGCAGGCTAGTAGCTCCTATATAAGCGACTGCCCGGACCCCATAAGAGAGGAGAGAAGCGCCGGCCAGCAGAACAGGAAAGGAAGTCAGGCTTGAAGGCAGGTTAATTAGAAATTATAGTTAAGAAGATAAATAGAGTCCTTTTCGTTAATTACCTGAAACTGATGTACTCCATAAAAATCCACGTTAGGAGGCGTGGACCTGTTCATGACTTAACAATTGTATTAACATATGAAAATGGAAGAGAGCGCGTGCACAGATTGTCTGGAGTGCACTTTGCCATTTATTTTAATCCACCATGGGTCCAGTCAGATTCGGGAGTAGATACTGAGTCGGGGTCAGACGTGGAACAACGAGAAGAAGCAGAAGCACAATAAAATAAAACTATATATAGGCCAGACTTCATGGAGATTCCCTGTCGTATTTAAAAAGGAAAAATGAAAACTCTTTAGACCAACCCTCACTAGGAGCCCGGTGGCAGTTGAGACACCAGAACCAGTTAACAAAGTAACAAGAGTAAGAACACAACGCGACCTGAACAGTATGTAACTATAGAGAGAACGAAGCGCCTTTCAGAATATCATTGATGTTATTTTGTAACATTGTTGATGTACGACAATAAAGATTTCAGACCAGAACAGTTGTTTTTAGACGATTCTGTATACAAGTCTCCGAGTTGAGTGGGAACCATGCGGCTAACAAGACACTATCATCATCATAACCATTATCGACACGACCATCTTTACTCTCATCAGTAATATCAACATCGGCTACCCTTGTGGCAAATTTAAACACAAACCTGGGTGTAACGTTAATATAGGCAGCAAAGGAAGCAGCTGTGCCACATATTGAAAAACAAATACAAAAAAGTCTGAACACTTTTGCCTTGACTATGCTTTAAAAAAAAAGGTGGGAATCTACAGGAATTGCCAGATAAAATAATCATTTAACACAGGTCACTAATAAATTGAAAAAAAAAAAACTAAAAAAAAAAAATGAGACAAACTAAACTAAACGGAAAAAAAATAAGAAAAAACTAAAAAAAAAAAAAAGCTTTCTACCTTAAAAAGTTAAAAAAAATTGTTTGTTTTTTACTTTTAAAAAAAAATAATTTCGAAATATCAAAGCAAGCCACAAATAAACATAAACAGAATGAAACAATAAATGAAGTACATTTCTCATGGCACACAAAATTGATCAGATGACTCATGCTGGAATTCTAACACTAGACACTAAAGTACTGGCAAAAAATGATGTCAAAATAGCTTTTTTTTTTTTTTTAAATTGTGTTCGCAAGAAAACCCCTTTAATTGCTATTTTTTTAGTAAACATATTCATATCCTGACCGCTTAAACATTGCACTAGGGAAACATAACCAATGAGGTTTCTTATGCTTCTTGGGCACAGGTCACGGCAGCCATGCCAAGCATTTATGGGATTGAGTGATCACTGATAATGCCACACCCGTGGTTACCTGGAGCAAAAGGTTTAAAAAACTGTTTCACATCATTGACATAGAGAGTATATGGTACTTGGTTCCTATTTTTCATAGACCAATCAACACTCAGTAAGTAATGCAGTGAACATCAAATCAGCTGCCTTTATTTCCCAGAACATTTGCTAGTATTCATTTTAGACTGGGTTGACCTGGGAGCCCAGACTAGTTATAAAATCCACCTAGGTGCTGACTTGAAACCCAAGATCTTTGAGTCGCAGGCAGGCAGGGATATAGCCACTGTTTTGCAGCAGTGAATAAAAGAAAAATCTTCATCAGGACTTGGAGATTGTAGGTTACAGAGAAAGTATAAACCAGGCAATCAATCATTAAAAAAAATATGTCAATAATTTAACCCAACAGGTAACATTCAGTTGGTCAGTCAAGTCACATAATTAAGCAAGCAAACGTCATGTACTTCTGCATTTGTTTATTTTTGTTACCATTGACTGGAGCTAAAAACTAATATTATGTTTACATATTGCATATGTGTGTAAAAAGTAAAGGACCCTTTTCCATGCCTTTAGGCGTATAGGGCATGTCGGGCTAGACCTATATTTTATAGACCAATCAGCACCAAAATAGGTGATGTGGTCAGCATCAAGCTGGCTGCGTATATATATATATATATATATATATATATATATATATATATATATATATATATATATATATATATATATATATATATATATATATATGTATGTGTGTGTGTGTGTGTATGTAAATTATATATATGTAAATTCATTAATGTTTGGATAATTCAGGATTACAAAACCAGGGCTGTTGTTCGTGAATTTGATGGCTTGAATGCTGTTCTTGACCTGATCAAGTCAGAATACGCCATCATTCAGAGATTAGCTTTACTGGCTTTGGAGAGACTTACACAAGATGGTAAATAAGTTGTCTGATTTTTATTATCGAAGTAGTTGTGTCAAAATTACCTTTTTTGTTGTCAGATTTTTCCGGACCCTGATACTTGTCAATCAATCCCCCCTCCCCCAGCCTAAAATGGTTGTCCTGGGGAAGTAAAGACAGCTGGCTTAATGCTGACCACATAACCCCCCCCCCCCCCCCTTTCCCCAGTGCAGATGGTCTGTAAAATATATGGGTGCTCTTCCCATATTCCGGATACTACTAAAGGCGTGAACAGGTATCTTTGTTGTTGTTGTTGTTATTGATCCAGCGGCGCATAAGCTTTCGCCCTTTGGCCTAACAAAAAAAGGGATCTTAACTTCACTTACTTCACTAACTGATACTTGTAGTACAGTTGGTGAAATTAGGACAACAGTGTACATGATGGGTTGGAACCATCGACTGAAATTTGTTGATTATTGCTGACCCCACATGGTTATACACGTTTGTAGTGAGTGCGTGGGTTTGAATCCAGACACTGCACACCCATGTGAAATTAATGTCTGAGCTATGTTGGTCTGAGACAAAGTCATGGATAAGCAAAAAAAGAGAGTCAAAAATGGCTTGTATAAAATAAAATGAAAGTAGCTGTACTTGGTATTCACAGGAGTAGGAAAGGTATAGTTAGATATTAAGTAAAAATAAAATAACAGTTAACTTTTCCGGCCTTTTCTTTTCTTAGTATTAATTTATAACTACTGCCCTCATTAAGTGATTTTATCTAAACAAGTTGAGATAAATCAGAATGGACATAGACATTTGAAAAAAAGTTTAGAGTTTGCCCAATTAAAGTTTTATAATTAATAGAAACAGATTTTGTCAAATCAATATTAACGAACTAGAAAAAAAAAACCATGAATAGCGCTGCTCTTACAGTCATAAAAGATCATGACTCATTGATGGTACTGAGTTAATCCAGTGAGTTATATGTGCATATGAAAGAAGAGTAATGACTGTGTTATGATGACACTAATTCTTGTGAATACGAATGGTACATAACCTGAAAAAAATAACCTGCAAACAGGCCTCAATTTGGAACTGCCTAACCTTTCTGCCAGTCTGATGATTACAAAAATGACCTTGGCTCCTAGGTCGATCCAGCCTTAAATGGTTATGATTTAAAGACCTGGGAAGTGAAGCTGGCCAGCGTGAAGCAGACCATATCACCCACCAGGTGCTGATTGGTCTATACAATATCGGTCCAGGCCTATATGCACAGGATGCCTGAAGGTGCGGAAAAAAGTTTTTACTATAGCACTTATGGCGTGATAGTCGAGGAGGGTGATAATTTAGCATAATGTAAGTAAAATAATAAAAATAAAAATTAAAAATGGACACTTTTTTGCTGTGGCAAATAAAGCATATTGCGCTAGACTCATTTTAAAAATTCCATTTGATCCTTTTGTCGAACATGAGGTAAATTTTCTACTGGAATTTAGCAAAACCAAACCAGACATCTGTTTTCTTGCATGTTTCAGCTGATAACCGACGGGTGTTACGAGAGATAGATGCAATTTCCAGACTGTTGGAAGTTCTAGCTCAGCCGATCCTGAATGATCTACATGTCATGGTGGTGATGGTGCTGTCAAATTTACTCGAGGACAAAGAAAGTTTGGAGGTATTTCATCAGCAGCCAACAACACTGTTTATCTTGTTTCTGTCATGCTTTCACATTCTTTGACTCTTCTCTTTCTTTCTACTCATCTGAAACATTCATCCATCAATTAAACAGCCAGCTGTTCATTCATTGGTGTTGACTATTACGGATGCAAGAGTCGGGCTCTGACTGGAAATGGAAAGGAGGATTCAGGCTTTTGAGTGCAAATGTTCCAGACCACAACCCTAACCGGTCAATGGTTATGTTATGTATCCATTTGTCTGCCTAATATCCCTGTTTGAGTTACAGGATTTATTGGGGGGGGGGGGGGGGGGGGGGGGGGGGAAGGGACTGGCTAAAAGGTAATTTTTAAAAAAGGCCAAAAGGTGCAGATTTAGCAGCCTAGCTGTAAACTACAACACAGTATGTCAACTTGTCTTTTTTTAATAATGAATGCAAAAGATGAAGAAGGAGAATGTTCACCAGTCAGTGAACTTAATTAAACAAAACCACCCATCTGTCTTTCAACCCAGTAATTAAACAACTATCTTTTTTCCAGAGTCAGTAATGAAACAAGCGACTATCCATTCATCCAACCCAGTAATTAAACAACTATCTTTTTTCCAGAGTCAGTAATGAAACAAGCGACTATCCATTCATCCAACCAAGTAATTAAACAACTATCTTTTTTCCAGAGTCAGTAATGAAACAAGCGACTATCCATTCATCCAACCCAGTAATTAAACAACTATCTTTTTTCCAGAGTCAGTAATGAAACAAGCGACTATCCATTCATCCAACCCAGTAATTAAACAACTATCTTTTTTCCAGAGTCAGTAATGAAACAAGCGACTATCCATTCATCCAACCCAGTAATTAAACAACCAACCATTTATTCATACAACCATATTATTAAAGAAGCAACCCATCTGTCATCTAACTTAGTAATGAAACAACCAATTGTCCAACCCAATAATTAAACAAGCATCCATCCATTCATCCAAACCAGTGTTTAATTAAACAGCCATCCATTCATCGAGCTCAATAATTCAACAGAGTGAGGGCAACCATCCATCTATCCATCATTCCATTGTAAGTATTTACATTAGCTTTTTTTCTTGTTGGCAGCTGATAAGAGATACTGGAGCACTGAAACAGTTTGTGGCACTGATAACTGACACAGCAAACCCAGAGGATGAATCAAAGAAAGGAGACAAAAAATCGAGTTCTAGGGCTGGCAAGAAAGGCGGTAAAGATGGTCAGTCAGAATTACAAGTTTGACCAATTCTCTTTGTTGTTG
>CAJHNH020002693.1:98078-203078 GCA_905116865.2 Candidula unifasciata | reverse complement strand
GCAAATCGCAAGTTGTTGCATGAACAGGAAGCAGAAAAAATGTTGATACATTTGCTCCATGTTGATGTTGCGGATGTGCAAGCGTCTGCTGCCCTTGCATTAGCCATAATCAGTGAGAATTTTACTGCTAGAGACTCCATCAGACAGTGGGGTAAGTATTGTGTTTGGTAGAGGTAAATTAGATAGTTGCTTGGGGTAAATGTTGTGTTTGGTGGAGGAAAATTAGGTAGTTGCTTGGGGTAAATGTTGTGTTTGGTGGAGGTAAATTAGATAGTTGCTTGGGGTAAATGTTGTGTTTGGTGGAGGTAAATTAGGTAGTTACTTGGGGTAAATGTTGTGTTTGGTGGAGGTAAATTAGATAGTTACTTGGGATAAATGTTGTGTTTGGTGGAGGTAAATTAGGTAGTTACTTGGGATAAATGTTGTGTTTGGTGGAGGTAAATTAGATAGTTGCTTGGGGTAAATGTTGTGTTTGGTGGAGGTAAATTAGGTAGTTACTTGATGTAAAAATGTTGTGTAGGGTGGAGATAAATTAGGTAGTTACTTGGGGTAAAAATGTTGTGTTTGGTGGAGGTAAATTAGGTAGTTTCTTGGGGTAAATGTTGTGTTTGGTGGAGGTAAATTAGGTAGTTACTTGGGGTAAATGTTGTGTTTGGTGGAGATAAATTAGGTAGTTACTTTGGGTAAAAATGTTGTGTTTGGTGGAGGTAAATAAGGTAGTTGCTTGGGGTAAATGTTGTGTTTGGTGGAGGTAAATTAGGTAGTTGCTTGGGGTAAATGTTGTGTTTGGTGGAGGTAAATTAGGTAGTTGCTTGGGGTAAATGTTGTGTTTGGTGGAGGTAAATTTGGTAGTTGCTTGGGGTAAATGTTGTGTTTGGTGGAGGTAGATTAGATAGTTGCTTGGGATAAATGTTGTGTTTGGTGGAGGTAAATTAGATAATTGCTTGGGGTAAGTGTTGTGTTTGGTGGAGGTAAATTAGATAGTTGCTTGGGGTAAATGTTGTGTTTGGTGGAAGTAAATTAGATAGTTGCTTGGGATAAATGTTGTGTTTGGTGGAGGTAAATTAGATAGTTGCTTGGGGTAAATGTTGTGTTTGGTGGAAGTAAATTTGATAGTTGCTTGGGATAAATGTTGTGTTTGGTGGAGGTAAATTAGTTGCTTGGGGTAAATGTTGTATTTGGTGGAAGTAAATTAGATAGTTGCTTGGGATAAATGTTGTGTTTGGTGGAGGTAAATTAGATAGTTGCTTGGGATAAATGTTGTGTTTGGTGGAGGTAAATTAGATAGTTGCTTGAGGTCAGTGTTGTGTTTGGTGGAGGTAGATTAGATAGTTGCTTGGGGAAAGAGGTAATCTGACTGGTAGAGATTGAGTAGATGGATACTGGGGTAAGTAGTAATTTGACCAACAGAGATTGAGTAGAAATGACCTCAAATGACCTCAAGGGTAAGTAATAATTTGACTGGTACTTATTGAGAACTTGCCCACACTGTGAGGGTTGCTTTCCCTCCCATTCATGTCCTGGTCGGTTGCACTGCCTGCCCTATGTTGTGGGTGTATTATGAGATGGCTTCAATCGGCGATTCGCTTGCCATACATAATGTTTGTGGGAGGTTGTGGTGTTGTGAGTTTCTTTGAGGCACCGCAGGCATCTGTGAACAAGTAAGAAGTACTGCAAGGGTATCATCGAATGTGCGTCTGAATGCGAGGATTGAAACTATGATGTTTTTTGTATTTCTATGTTTCTTGACAGTGTCCCCCCCACCCCCCCCCCCCCCCACCCTTTCCCCAGAAAGAAAAGCCACTGCAAGGAACATTTATGGCCCTCACGACCATCCCTTTTCCCCACAGCAAAGAAAAGCCAGAACAGTCAACCGTTGAAAAGGATTAAAAACTCAGTGGATGTTTTTGTATTTCTGTGTTCCTTGGCAGTAAATAAAATAATACCTGCACAGTATATGGCAGCTGAACTAGCCATGCAGCCCTAAATCTTCAGGTTCAAGAGCCCCCACTAGCCCCTTCCATCACCCTAAAAAGTGATAAATACAGTCAGTAGACACCCTGAATCTTTTTCCAGAATTTGAGTTTTGCATGCACATCTGTTAGTTCCTTGCATCTCAGGCAAATGCCCTCCAGCTTTGAAGGAAAGACCCTTAATTAGTCACCTCTAGTGATATGCTTGTGGGGAGATGAGTAGAAATGGGGGGGAGGAGGGGGGGGGAGGGGGTCTACTCTTTCTTCTCAAGAATGTAGTACCAGACTCCACATGGAGCACATTCTGATTGAGTCTACAAATTATTTTCAACTTGCAAGACTGAATGTGTGTATATTTTCTGGTGCAGGTGGCCTCTCCCCCCTTCTGAAACTCCTCAGGTCAGACAATGGAGAAGTCAAGGAATCTGCAGCATTAGCTTTGGCTAACTTAACAACAGGGAACTCTCTGAACTGTCTGTAAGTTGTTGTTTAGCTTGTCGGTGCTTTTTCACTGGGCTATATATATATATATATATATATATATATATATATATATTTCTGATTGTATATGTTTGTGCGCAGCCTGTGTGCATACACAGTGTACAAGTATACGTGCTCAATATATGTGTGTGCATGCATGTACAGTGTGTACATGCATGATGTATATGTGCACATAGGTCTGTGCACATGTACAGTGTGTGTTCAATGTGTGTGCATGTGCAGGGTGTGTATGTATGTGTGTGTGTAAAAGGGATGTATAAAGGCAAGATGGTTGCCTTTATTATACTAAGTTTTATCTTGTGTGGGAGGACCTGTGTAAGCAGGATGACTTTCACCCACCAGAAACATTACACAAAGCAGATAACAGTAGTTCAATAACCCCAACAGCACTCACAAAACCAAAGAATGAGTTTGAAATGAGTCCAGAACCTTCAGAGCACTCGGAAAATTTAATAACTATTTTACTATAGAAGTAGCTGGCCCCTTTCTGAATTTCCATATGACAGTAAAAAGAAGTAAAGGACCTTTTTCCACACCTTCAAACATTCTGGGCATATATGACTAAAGCTATCTTTTTTTAGACCAATCGGCACTCAGTGGGTGATGGGGTCAACATTACGCTGGCCACCTTTACTTCCCAGACCTATACCTAGTACTCACTCAAAGCTGTGTTAACCTGCGAGTCACGGTCATTTTGAAAAAAAAAAAAAAAAAATCCAGTCTTTCTTTCCATAGTTTTTCCATTTTACTGTAGAGAGACGTGATAATTATAGTACATGATGATGGTGAGTGTGACCAGCACACCCAGCTCATGTTAAGAAGAATCTTGGGTACAACTCACAAATTCAGGCCCAGAAAGAGAGTGACTTCCCTTGCCATTCATCCCTGGTCGTGTCGTAAGGCCTGTCCTATGTTACGGGGGTGTCATGCTTAATGAGCAACAGGCAACACAACAAATTTTTGCTATGTTGTCCCCTGCCGGCGATATCATGTGGTCTATACTCCACGATGTGAGTGAGTGCTTATAATGATCCTAAAACATGTAGAATTGACCCTAACCAAACCCCCCTGCACCACAGCCTCAGCCTAGGTCCCACGAAAAAGTGCAACCCATGTCCCATGACTGCATGCAGCCTACAATGACCACGCATAAAATACCTTGTTTTGCTGGACGCTCACTAAGCGTGACACCCCTGCAACATAGGAGAGGGCCCTATTACACGACCAAGAATGAATGGCAAGAGAAGTCACTCTCTTTCTGGGCCCGACTTCACGAGTTGTTCCAAATCTTTTACAATAAGTGCAAGACAATAGTTGTCATCAAAAGTATCTGACATGTTTTTTCTAGGATGCTCAGCTTTTAACTATTTCAGTCCCAGGGGGCTTATCATCGGAGGCCCAAGGGGTAGTAAAGAGAGATGTAAAATCAGCACATCTTGCATTTATTGGGTTTCTAGGTAGGAACCTGTGAACGTAGGATGTGTTTCTTGGGACTGAATGTGACTTATTCTAAAGCCCCACTCTGGCTTTTGTTGGGTTCCCTAAATATAGCTGGGCCTTAAATGTGGTCTAACAGCAGAACGGGGTTTCCGGGACTTCTCCACAGGTGATACTCATCCAAATGGTGGCACTTTATGTCATCACTTGTGTGATGTCATGGTAGGGTACAAACTTACCTAATATGGGGACTGATAGAATTAACTTGTTGCCAACATTTTTCTTCGACCTTATTCCCTTTATAGTCCCCTCCATGCAGTGTAATCTATTGCATCCTATGAAGCCACCTTAGTACCTGTATCCTTCATGTACCACTTGTGTACATAGTGGAATCATAATGTTATAAAAATTAAACGCTGATTAAGGGAAAAAAATTTTTTATTTGTGTGTTGTAAATTCAAACCACACAGTGCAACAAAATAACCAACAAATTAGAAAAACTCTTAGATGTACCTACTGGGGTTCTGGGGCCCCATTTTGGAAAGGAAAGAATAAACCCACGGCCTCTAAACAATCATGTCATAAAAAGAGACTAATTAGGGATTTTTTTTCCTTTAAAGTAAGAGTACATATGCCTGAGAGATGAGGAACCAACAGTTTGCACTAAAAGAAAACAAAAAAGCCAGATCTGTAAAGAAATGCATGCAAAACTCAAGTTCTTGAACAGAACCACAGCTCAGAGGTGGATGAACACCCTGAACTTTCTGCCAGAGTTTACAGCTGGTGAACGCAAAGAAGAAGACACAATTTAAATGTAAGACGTTTGTAGTTATTGGAATAAATGTGTGCTTTTTAACAGTGTGATATTTCTGCTACATTCTATTCAGTGAGGTGAGAAACATGGGAGGCATTGAAACCCTTATCTCGAGTCTCCATGAAGTTAGGGAAGAAATTGTGGCCAGTGCAGCTTGTGCTTTGACGAATTTAGCTCAGGATGAGACACTTCGCTCTGAGGCACTTGCTCAGGGTGTTGTAACAGCTCTTATAGAACCTCTACAATCACAGTAAGTCCTTCCTGTAACAACTCTCATAGAACCTCTACAGTCAAAAGTCCTTCCTGTAACAGCTCTCGTAAAACCTCTGTAGTGACAGTAAGTCCTTTCTACAGTGACACTAACTCCTTTCTGTAACAGCACTTATACAACCTCTACAGTCACAGCCTCTACAGTCACAGTAAGTCCTTTCTGTAACAGCTCTCATAGAACCTCTACAGTCAAAGTCCTTCCTGTAACAGCTCTCATAGAACCTCTACAGTCAAAGTCCTTCCTGTAACAGCACTCATAGAACCTCTGTAGTGACAGTAAGTCCTTTCTGTAACAGCACTCACAGAACCTCTACAGTGACACTAACTCCTTTCTGTAACAGCACTTATACAACCTCTACAGTCACAGCCTCTACAGTCACAGTAAGTCCTTTCTGTAACAGCTCTCATAGAACCTCTACAGTCAAAGTCCTTCCTGTAACAGCTCTCATAGAACCTCTACAGTCAAAGTCCTTCCTGTAACAGCACTCATAGAACCTCTGTAGTGACAGTAAGTCCTTTCTGTAACAGCACTCACAGAACCTCTACAGTGACACTAACTCCTTTCTGTAACAGCACTTATACAACCTCTACAGTCACAGCCTCTACAGTCACAGTAAGTCCTTTCTGTAACAGCTCTCATAGAACCTCTACAGTCAAAGTCCTTCCTGTAACAGCTCTCATAGAACCTCTACAGTCAAAGTCCTTCCTGTAACAGCACTCATAGAACCTCTGTAGTGACAGTAAGTCCTTTCTGTAACAGCACTCACAGAACCTCTACAGTCATAGTGAGTCCTTTCTGTTACAGCAAGCATAGAACCGCAACGGTCACAGTATGTCATTTCTGTTGAAGCACATAGAACCTCTATGGTCCTAGTAAGTCCTTCCAGTTTCAGCAATCATAGAACCTCTATGGTCCTAGTAAGTCCTTCCAGTTTCAGCAATCATAGAACCTCAACAGTCAGAATAAATCCTTTCTGTAACAGAATTTATAGAAATTCTCCCATCACAATAAATCCTTTTTGCAACAGCTCTCATAGAACCGTTACAGTCAGAGTAAGTCCCTCCTGTTACATAACTCATAGAACCTCTACTGTCACAGTAAGTTCTTTCTATAACAGCACTTATAGAACCTCTACAGTCACAGTAAGTCCTTTCTATTACAGCATTCAGAAAAGCTCTACAGTTGCAGTAAATAAATATTTTCTGTAAAAGCTCTCATAGAATATCTATAGTCATAATAAGTCCTTTCTGTAACAGAACTCAAAGCAGTCATAGTAAGTCTTTTCTGTAACAGCACTCATAGAACATCTACTGTCATAATGTGTCCTTTCTGTAACAGCACTCATAGAACATCTACTGTCATAATGAGTCCTTTCTGTAACATCACTCATGGAACCTCTACGATCACAGGAAGTCCTTTCTGTAACATCACTCATGGAACCTCTACGGTCACAGGAAGTCCTTTCTGTAACATCACTCATGGAACCTCTACAGCCAGAGTTTCACTTTTTTATTTTAACACTTTCTGTCTGAAAATTTGAGAACTTCACAGAAATAACCTTTGAGTCTGAATAAGTAAAAAATACTACTACTATAAGACAGAATGGAGAGTCAGAAACAACAACAAAATGCACAATCTGCTTAACCCTTTTACACTGTGAATGCTAAATTAAAAAAATATATATATATATTAAAAAAATTGTTCATTAACCTGTGGAAATTCCTAAGTAAAAATCCTTTAAAAAAAAAGTTTTACATAGGCGTTAGAATTAGTTTGAGTAACAGCTAGGATATAATGATTTAATGTAAGATAGGAAGAGAACAAATAAAATTAATAGATGCATAAAACATGAATGGAAACTAATAAATGTGTAGTAATTTGCTTGGTAATGAAAGTCATGAGCAATATCTAGTCATTCCTTTGTGGGATGCAATTTTTCGTTATTTGAAGCCCCACCCTGGTTTTTTGCTGGGCACCCTGAATACAGCTGGGCCACAACTGTTGCTATAACGGCTGAAAGGGGTTTCTGGGACCTCTCCACGGGTGATCCTCATCCGCATGGTGGCACTTTGTGTCACCGGGTGTTTATCACTCGTGTGATGTCCTAGTGGGGTAGAACAAGCAAGCAGCAGTAATGACAGAGTTAAAGTGGAAAGTAAAGTAAAGCGCCCTTTCTCAAGCCAGTTATGCATCTGGCATATGATGCTAGACTCAGGTGAAAAGTGAATTAGAACATCAAGGAAGATTGACTAGTAAACAGCAACTTGTCTTGGAAACTTTAATACCACCACCACAAAATGGGAAGAATATATAAGAAAGAAAACTTGTGGATTTCAAGTTGTATGTTAGACATAGCCAATGAAGACACCAGTTTTGGGTGCCCAGTTGGTCATGTATCATGGTACACTTGTTTCCATAGCAAGGCGCACAGGCCATTTGAAGGTGACAGGTTCTAGCTTTTGATTTTTATGTTTTCTAATGTGTCCTTTTATCTTTCTTATGATTGCTAATTAATACATTGTCTGTTATTTATTAAATATAATATTACTGTTACTACTACTATTCTTTTTCTTCTGCCTTTCTATCCCCCAATGGAGCATAGGCCCTCAACCAACTCACGCCAAGTCGTTCTATCCTTCGCCATTGCATGGAGCTCTCCCCATGTCCTCCCAATCTTTCTAACCTCGTTCTCCAGCTCTCTTCTCCATGTGTTTTTTGGCCTTCCTTTATTCCTATGCCCCTGTGGGTTCCAATGCAAAGACATTCTAGTAATGCTGTTCTCCTGTTTTCTCAGTGTGTGCCCTATCCAACGCCAGCGTCTTTTCCTCACTTCCTGATCCACTGGAACCTGTTTAGTTCTCTCCCAAAGTTCTACATTAGTTATTCTATCATACCATTTTATTCCCTCTATTCTGCGCAGGCACCAGTTAATGAATGTCTGTAATTTATTAGTAATTGCCTTGGTTTTTCTCCATGTTTCCGCCCCATACAATAGTACTGATTTGACATTAGAATTAAACATTTTTAGTTTAGTATTTCTTTTAATTTCTTTTGACCTCCACAAATTCCCTAGTGCTATGAAAGCCCCTCTTGCCTTTTGTATTCTTATTTTAATATCTCTATCAGTTCCTCCATCTTTATCTACATAACTGCCTAAATAGGTGTACGACTCCACGTCTTGGAGTGGGGTGCCATTAAGAGAAACCACATTACTATTTGCCTGATTTATTCTCATTATCTTTGTCTTTCCTTTATGGATTTTCAGACCAAGCTGCTGTGATCTCGCATTAAGTATATTTAATTTATCTTGCATCTGATTCCGTGAATGGGACAGAAGAGCAATATCACCAGCGAAGTCCAGATCATCAAGCTGTTTTGTAGGGGTCCACTGAATTCCATTCTTGGGGTTAGCAGTTACTGTTTTCATAGTCCAGCCTATAGCCAGTAAAAATAAGAGAGGCGACAAAAGACATCCCTGTCGCACACATGTTTTTATTTCAAATGCATCTGTTAGCTTTCCCTCATGAAGAACTCGACATTTCACGTCTTTATATGTTGCCTTTACTAAGTTGATAATTTTCTGTGGGATTTCATAGTGCCCCATCAATTTCCAGAGAGATTTCCTATCTATGCTGTCAAATGCTTTTTCATAGTCTATAAATCCAATGTAAAGTGGTGAGTTCAGTTCAATGCTTTGCTCTATTATAATACGTAATGTGGCTATCTGATCAGTACAGGATCTGTTTGACCGAAAACCTGCCTGCTCATCTCTCAGCATTTTATCAATAGCATCTTTTAATCTTTCCAAAATAATTCTACTTAATATTTTTCCAGGAACTGACAGCAACATAATTCATCTATAGTTTTCACACTCCTGTCGATCACCTTTTTTGGGCAGTTTCACAAGATATCCTTCTCTCCAGTCTGCTGGTATTTCTGTCTCCCAGACTTTACTGAATAATCTATGTAGCAATTCTGTTGATGTGTTTATGTTGGTCCTGATGGCTTCAGCTGGGATACCATCTGGGCCTGTCGCCTTTCCTTCCTTGAGAAGATTTATAGCTGTTCTAATTTCCTCTTTGGATGGTATCTCACAGTTTATATCCAGTTCTATTTCTAAAGGCTGGATATCTGGGGGAACCTCTGGGCCTGGTCTATTTAGAAGCATTTCAAAATATTCAACCCATCTGTCCATTTGATCTTTAGTGTTAGTAAGTACCTTTCCTTGACTATTTTTGATTGATCCAGTTGGCTGACTATATTTACCTACTAATTTTCTTGTGTTACTGTAAAGTTCTCTGAGGTTTCCTTTTGCTGCTGCTGTCTCTGCTTCTTGTGCTAGATCATTTAGATATTTCACTTTATCTGCCCTTATATGCCTCCTAACTTCCTTGTTGGCTTCTGTGTATTTTTCCTGAGCTCTAGCTTTAGCAGCTCTAGTTTTGCTATTGTTTAATTCTGCCTATTTACTTTTCCTATCTTCAATCAGTTTAATGGTTTCTGGTGTTATCCATGCTTTATGTTTCCTTTCTTTCTTGCCAAGAACTTCTACGCAAGATTCATTCCAGATTCCTTTGATCTGATCCCAGCAGACTTCTGTGTTGACATCTTCAGCTAACTGCTGCAACACCTGGTACTTATTAGAGACCGTAACTGAGAACTGTTCCTTAATTTCTTTATCTCTGAGAAAGCCTACATTATATTGGTTTCTATGATTATAAGATGTGATATATCTTTTTAGTTTCAACTTGATTTTACTTACCACCAGGAAATGGTCAGTAAATACATCGGCACCTCTGAAAGCCCTAACATCGTAAAGGGATGATCTAAACTTTTTGTTAATACATATGTGGTCAATTTGATTAGTTGTCTTATGGTCTGGTGATTCCCATGTTGCCTTGTGTATACTTTTATGGGGAAAAATACTTCCACCAATAACATACTGGTTACCTGCACAAAAATTTGTGAACAATTCTCCATTTTCATTCATTACTCCTAGACCATGTCTCCCCATAATTTCTTCATAACCTGTGTTGTCTGATCCTATCTTAGCATTCAAGTCACCCATCAAAATTTTTAAGTTGCCCTTTCTTTCATTATTTATAATAATTTGAAGCTGCATGTAAAATTCTTCCTTAACAGATGCATCTTTATCATTTGTTGGTGCATAACACTGTATTACCGACATGTTCACCTTCTGTTTTACTGTTCTAAAAGATGCTCTTATTATTCTGGGACACAGCTTCCCATTCTATTAGTGCCCTGTCTACTTCTTTTGATAGCATCAGGGCCACTCCTTCACTGTGCGGCAAATTTTCCTCTGTGTGTCCTGAGAACAAAATAGTTTCTCCTGAATTTACAATACTTTTCCCTGCCCCAGTCCATCTAGTTTCACATAACCCCAAAATACTAATTCTATAATGTTTCATTTTCTTTGCTACTTCCATTGTTCTCCCTATATCATAGAGAGTTCTAACATTCCAGGTGCCAATTCTGGAGGTTTTCCTAGCTGAGAGGAGGTATGTCAACGATCCGGACTCCTTACGGCTTTCTCCACACCGTGTCATACTTCTTCTATTTGAAGAGCCTCCCCTCATCTTGGTTGGCTGGATTTTATTTGCTTCTCTTTTTTACTTATCCATGGTTGGTTGGTTTTTGTGGCTATGGTTTTTACAGGATGAGGTAGCCAACCTCAAGCCCAACCCTACCCTTAGTCGCCTCTTACGACATGCCTGGTAGGGTGCAATGTCACTATTCTTTGCTTCCCGTGGCACACGGGCGACTACTACTATTATTGTCACTATTATTCTGCTGCTACCTTTCTTTCATCTTTATTTTTTTCACCAATTTACATAATCTGAATCTGTAAATCTCTAAAAATCTCTGTAATGTCACAGCAGAGGTATTATCACGGCTCAAATGAAAGAATTAACCACAAAGTATAAAACCTGCAAAGAGATGACCAGCATTGACTGACTGTTTATGTGTTCTTATTTTCTCATTCAAGTAATGCCAATGTGCAGAGCAAGGCAGCCTTGGCAGTGTCTGCATTTACATGTGATGCTGTGTCAAGGAAAGAAGTAAGTCTCAGAGATATTCATGTCTTTTCATTTAAAAAAAAATAAGAACTCACTGTTTGAATTCTGTTTTCTCATAAGCAGACATTGTGTATTTACATTTTTATAAACTTATTTTCTTCCAGGATTGTAGTCTGTATGATAAATATCTCAGTCTGTATGATAAACATCTCACTCTGTATGATAAACATCTCAGTCTGTATGATAAACATTTCAGTCTGTATGATAAACATCTCAATCGGTATGATAAACATCTCAATTGGTATGATAAACATCTTAATTGGTATGATAAACATCTCAGTCCGAATGATGAACATCTCAATCAGTATGATAAACATCCTAATCTGTATGATGAACATCTCAATCTGCATGATAAATATCCCAATCTGTATGATAAACATCTCAGTCTGTATGATAAACATCTTAAGGATGAGAATCAAACAGGTACAAATCCACACAAAAACCATTCAACCATATAGCCATATAGTACAGTTACAATGGGGCATCACAAACTGGTTCCGAAATAAGCTTTAGTCTAGTGTGGGCGGGTTTTGGAGTTGTGTATATAAAGTGTATTTATACCTGGACAGTGAAAACAAGTTAGTTGTGCATCCTTTACAGGACGTTGCAAAACCAGTTTTTCTAGGCCGATTTACGTCCAGTAGTTTGCCATTGCTTTCTGGACGGTCGGCTTTCTTAATACCACTGTCGAAACTTAACGCAAGGCACATGGCCAGCAGCTGGGATCCAACCCGGCATTGCAAAGCCATCACATCGACTTAGCCCCAGAGCCGACGCAGAGTGAAAAAGCAACTACAGAATCAAATTGAGTCTCTGGGTAAACAGAATAGGTTGTATTTCCTGGAACAAAATTAGTCCAATGCAGAGGTTCTGGAAAGGCTGCAAATGAGAAGAGAATTACTGAAAGAAATAAAAAAGAAACACTTGAAATTCTTTGGCCACATTAAAAGACATAACACACTTTTAAAAACCATACTGGAGGGAAAGGTCGAAGGAAAGAGAGCAAGAAGTAGGCAATGATACAAGTGGGAGGACAACATTAAGAGAGGGATGGCAGCAGTTGGAGAGAGTGTACAGCCAGGACAAGAGACAGAGCATGTTGGAGATCTATTGCAGCCAAACTTCATGTGGCGACAGCACCTGATTGATGAAAAACAAGAAAATCAAACTCATTACATCAGGTTAAATTGTATATGTCTCAGCTCTCTTTGTAGATCAGCTCGTTGCCAGGGAAGGTATTGCACAACGTATGAACTCCATAGCACCAGTAATGAGACCCACTACCCCTAACAAGCACATCGTAAGAGTAAACTAATTAGAGATGTTTCCTTTAAAGTCAGTGTAGATCTGGCTGAGCAGCAAGGAACCAGCAGTCTGCATACAGATAAGCCAGATCACTAAAACATATGCCTGCAAAACTCAAGTTCTGGGTCCAGTAGCGGGCAAACAAACAAGAACTTGCCATGAGAGTTTACAGCTGTTGAACGCTAAGAAGAAGAGAGCTGAAGAACTCACAACTTTCAGTGCACAAGGCTTAACCAATTTGCTATGAAGATCCCTCACTGTTTGCATGACCTGGCAAAGATATTTAATGCACAGCTACGACAGATGTGATGTGCATCATGAGGGACTCCTTTAACTCTTTCAGTTGTAAGCAGATTTACTTTAACTGCTGATATCTTGAAAACTTGAGCTTACAAACAATAAATACTAAGGTTTGAAGGAGTTCAACAGTGACACTTCAGAACAGAAATGGTTATACTATTAATTTGGATATAAAGAGTTAAAATAACATCAGTCTGTGATTGCAGACAGGGGGAATATGATATATCTTTGGAAACACCAAGAAACCTGAGATAGATTTGGTTGTTTGGTATTGAAAGAATTAATAATGCTTTGATGTAGTTTGTAAAGGATATTATTTTGTTAAAAAATGGCTTTGTCATTGTGACGTCATAATGAGGTCACTTTTCTCCACATGGCTGTTACAATAAAACTAATTTTTTCACAGTCAAAGAGAGGAAAAGCAGTTAATTCTTTGTTCCATTTGTATTTTTTATTACTTCCCTTAACCATAAAATTATTGTACTGAGTTTGTGATTTCACTAAGGATTTTTTATCTTTATTTATACATTAAAAAAAAAAAAAGTGACGTGGGGCCGCGTTAGGGCAGTCGATAGGAGACTTACTTTCAAATCCAGCTGCGACTCACTGCAGCCCACGAACAGTGTTCAAAACCGAGCAGTTTCCCGGGTTTACCGAGCCTCTAGGTAATGGATACCAGAGTTAACACTCTGGGGTAAATAGAGTAATGTCGCTGTAGCTGCAGAGTTACGTGCGGACGGCGACACAGGCGGACAGTTTCTTATCAGCTGTCCGTACTATTGGTAGAGCATTTATGGTTTGATTTATAACTATGTGCAATGACGCTTGTTCATATCTCCTGACTTATTTCTATTTTTTATTTTATTTTTTTATTTAAAGCCCCAGGTTTTTATGAAAACTGACCAAGACTGACTAGATTTGTTCTGCTTCGTCTTCTCTCCCTCAAGTTCCTTAAGTTAGAATTTCAGAGATTTATAGGCATGCTTCTCTTTTTTAATATGTGGAGAAAGGCTATTTTTAAAGATTCATATGTGATGAAAAGATTAAAGTCTATCGTATGTTAGTGGGGATATATATTTTTTTTTAACTTTTCCTAGCTCAGGGAGTCTGGAGGCCTGGAACCTCTAGTTCTGCTGCTGCATTCTGGAAGTGATGAAGTTCGAAGGAATGCAGCCTGGGCAATCACTGTTTGTGCAGTAGATGAACCCACGGCAATGGAAATCTGCAAGCTGGGGTAAGAATTGTTGTAAACTGTACATTTTGTTAATCAGTAATAATGGCACCTTATCCATTAGGATAGCAGTTTGCGATGGAAGATTTTTTTTTTTTTTTTTTTTTTTTTTTTTTTTTTTTTTTTTTTTTTTTTTTTTTTTTTTTTCTTTTTTTTTTTTTTTTTTTTTTTTTTTTTTGTTTTTTTTTTTTTTTTTTTTTTTTTTTGTTTTTTTTTTTTTTTTTTTTGTTCTTTTTTTTTTTTTTTGTTTTTTTTTTTTTTGTTTTTTTTCTTTTTTTTTTTTTTTTTTTTTTTTTTTTTTTTTCCCTTTTTTTTTTTTTTTTTTTTTTTTTTTACTAAAAGATCTTCATAGTCCATGTTTATCCTCCTGGCTACTATCTGAAGGGTTTATCACCCTGAAGACTTTGAGAATTCTGTTTTGGATGCAAACTTCCCCCTATGAGTTTCAGAGTTCCCATTGTGGGAAAGAAAAAGAATAGACATACTGCCCCTCCTCCCCCCAAACAAGTATATTAACAGAGTAATTGGGGATGTTTACTCATAAGTTAGAGTGCATCTGCCCGATAGGCAAGGAACCAGCAGTTTTCATTCAAATAAGCCAGATCTGTAAAATGGATGTGCATGCAAAACTCAGGTTCTGCAACAAGACCAAAGTCCTATAGTGGATGAAATGACCATAACTTTTTGCCAGAGTTTCCAGCCGATGAATGTGATGATGAGGAAGAGGAGAAGGGAAAAAAAAGAAGAAGATGAAGAAGAAGGAGAAGCAACAGCAGCAGCAGCAGTAGTAAAAGAAGAAGAAGAAAAAGAATGCACACTAATAAAATATATGTCAGATAGCTTGTTTCACTATGTGGGTCCAGGGCTTCTATTTGAGGGGGAAAGAGAATGGAGCTGCTGCCTCCTAACAAGCATGTGGTAAAAGTTGACTAATTCGGTGTTTGCAGAAGTCATGTCCTAACAAGCATGTTGTAAAAGTTGACTAATTCGGTGTTTGCAGAAGTCATGTCCTAACAAGCATGTTGTAAAAGTTGACTAATTCGGTGTTTGCAGAAGTCATGTCCTAACAAGCATGTTGTAAAAGTTGACTAATTCGGTGTTTGCAAAAGTCGGATGTGTTTGGCTAAAGAGCACAATTATCATATTCTAGCTTTAAACATCCCAACCATCTTTTTAAGGGTGAAAGGAGAAGAAGAAGTAGAAGATACCTTTTTTTCAGCCTCTAAAGAAGTTAACCAGAAGTTGAAAGCAATTAGTGACATATCATAGAAGTATTGAGTCAGGGTCAGTGAACACAATTTAGTAAATTCCACATGAAGTGCTGAATCAGGAATCATTCTAAATTTTTATTTGTAAAAGGGTTTCTGAGTGTTAATATGCATTGTAAAATGGTTATAAACAATATCAGAAAGTGAAATCTATAATTTTATATTTAATTGTCTTTAAAGTTATCAATGAATAATTTAAAATAGTTATTTTGTTTTAAGTCAAATAGGTTTTTGAAGTTTAAACAACGAATCAACATCATAGCACCCATAAGTGCTCCGTTCTACTTCTAACTCAAGTCTTAGTCCGAAGTAGCTGAAAGAAAATTGTTTTAATGCAGTTTATAAAGAAAGTGATACACATGAGCAGCTGGTACATTGGTACATGTTGTTATTCATCAGTTCTCGTTATGCCTAGTGACACATGAGGCTTCAGAGAGGACTTTCAATGCTTTCCTATCCTGTGCAATCGTCAGTGCAGTTTTCCATGTCAAAGATGCAGCACTCAAGTCACTTTCCATCGTTCGTCTCCATGTTGTTTTTGGTCACCCCTTCTTTCTCTTTCCCTCTGGTGTCCATCTGCGAGCTGTTTTGGCAGGTATATCAGGAATCATTTTCATAATGTGCCCAAGCCATTTCCATCTTCTCTTGGTTATCATACTGTCTAGAGTTTCTTGGTCTGAGACTTGATGTAGTTTAGTATTTGAGATTGTGTCTGGCCAGAAAATTTTCATAATTCTGCATAGACCAGTGTGGTGGAGGGTGGACAGCTTGTGTGCATGTTTTTTGGTCATTTCCAGCATTCTGCTTCATAAAGAAAAACTGGCAAAATGATATCTTGTAGAGCTGGAGTTTCGTTCCTCTGCAGTAACTGTTCGACTTCCAGATTTGCCTAATCCTTCCAAAAGCAGCTCTAGCTTTGTTTAAGCGTGGTTGTATGTCTTCCTCTGTCCCTCCCAGTAGGGACACCACACTGCCAAGATATGTGGACTGTTCTACATTTTCAAGTGATTGGTTACTTATAGTCACTGGTTTTTATCTGTTAAGAAAAATGTCAACATTCCTTTCCAGTCCTTCGGTTCGGAAAATCTATCATTTACATTTACAAGATGTTTAAAATCATAGCATGTTTACTGTCTGTTTATGATTATGTTCCAATTTTTAAAATTTATCAACCAAAAGCAGTCTGCTGCCAAAGTGTTTCCAGCTGAATCAAACTAGTTTGTCATAATTGGGAAACTGTGTTCATAATCTCTAAGTCGCAGACACTCCCCATGTGGGTTCTAGGACTCCATTTTGGAGAACCAAGAATAGATCCATGAAGCTACACCCACCCACCCCTTCCTCCAGCCACCCCTTTTCTTTTTTCCCTAACAAGTATATCATAGGAGGCAACTAATTGGGAGTGTTTGCTTTAAAGTCAGAGTGCTAAAAATCAGTCAGTTTGTCCTCTCTGGACAGCTACCTAAAAGTTTACCATCCTGAGATTTAAAAAACTCAGTGTGGATGGTAGACTAACAAGACAGATCCTAGAAACCCCGTTCAACCTCAAAAGTTACAGTCAGGGCATCCATAACAGCTACACTATCCAGGTGTCACCTGCAGTCCTGTGAGGGTAACAATGACTTAAGTCTGAGTGTGTCTACCCAAGAGGCAAGGAACCAATAGTCTGGAGACAAATAAGCCAGATCTGTAAAATGGATGTGCATGCAAAACTAAAGTTTTGGACCAAGACCTAAGTCCAGCAGTGGGTGAACAGTCAGAACTTTCCAGCCAAGTTTACAACCAGTGAGAAGAAATAAACGAAGAAGAAGCCACAGACACTGACTGAAAAAAAATGTTTTTGTTCTTCTTCTTCACTTACTCTTTTACCACTTCCAAGTCCAAGTCCTTTTGAGAAAAAAAATGAAAAGCTCGACCACGTTCTGCCTTTACCACTTCAGGTGACAAGGGAGATATAAAGTCGTGCTTCATACTCTTCTGGCTGTTTCGACTATAGACTCATCGTGGTGCTGTAGAGTTTCTCTGATGTTATCTTTCCATCCCATTCTTGGTCTATCTCTTCTTCTACATCCCTCTCCTCCCTTTTTTTAGTAAATGCCTTGTATGTCCACAAATAAGGCAGTAAAATCCTTCCTTTTTGAGAAAATTATCTATCTTCAAACAGGTAAGAGAATAACTTCCCCTTTTCCTTTTACAGAGGTCTGAGTATTCTACAAGAGATCCAGACATCATCATCTAGAAACAGTCCCTTCACAGAAGCTGCTCTGCAGAGACTTCTAGACAGTAACTTGTCTGCCAAATTTTCACTTTACAATTATTTAGGTACTTCATAATTTGCAGTTACTTATGTTATATTATACTTTAAATATGGCGTCTGGCTCGCTAGCATAGTTGGTTAAACCGACTTTGCGGCGACCGGGTAACGAACTCTTTATGGTCCGGGTTTACGACGGGGAGGGGGGGGGGGGGCTATTTTTCGGGAATTTCCTAACCTGAGGCTATACCGCTGGCCCAATTTTTTGGGAAGTGGTGTAGTACGTGAAAAATATGCATCACAGACTAAAAATAACCAGCCAATCGCTATCAGACTTCGTGGTTAGTCATTGTGAATGACTTCCCACGTATGTTGAGATTTCTTTGTGTGATTTAATTTGAAAAAAATGTGGAAAATTCTCAATGAAACGAGCAGCTTCGACAAGAAAGTCACGTAGATCTAGGCTTTTCACAGTCCAACGGGTGATCGATACTTTGGTTCATTCAGACTGTGAATACGTTCATGAAGAATGTGTTCCCAGTTGAAGTGACACAGTCAGTGAGAGCTAGAGTGAGGAGGAGAATTATGAAAATTATAGATTTAAAACTAGATCGATAGTAAGAGAAGGGTGAGTGTCCCTCAAACAGCAACATCTGGTGCTCACATTTTGAAACAAGACTGATCCTGCTGGGTGGATTGGCACTCAAAGGTAGAATACTGGCGCTAGATGAAAGGTAAACATATTTTCAACAATGTCTCCAAGTTTTATCTTATTCTAACGACTTGTTTGTATTTAACTAATATTTGTGTACATCATGTTAGTTTTTTTGTGTTAATGCCCAGGAGCTCAGGTATAGGGGAGAGTTAGGTTCAGGGCCTCAGGTCTTATAGGGTTAAAAAGTTTTTAAAAAAATAAATTTGTACGTTATATTTTTTTTGTCATGCAGTTTGTGTTGGCAACCTACACTGGCATTTGTCATAAAATTGTGTTTGATAATATCTCTGCAGCTTCAATTCCCATCTCAGTGCAGGGTGCAATTTGTCATTAGTTTAAAGCCCCACCCCAGCTGTAGTTGGAGGCCCCAAGTATAACCTATGGGTTGAACGGAGCTTCTGGGACATCTACCAGGGTGATTTGCATCTGAATGGTGGCACTTTGTGTCACCAGATATTTGTCGCTAGTCTTGCAGTCCTGGTAGGGTTGAACATCAGTCAGTCAGTCTGCAGCTATATTACAGAGATTTAGAGGTTATGAAAGCTGGGGGAAAAAAACAGAGAGGAAGAAACATTTATAGCAGAAAATAGTGGAAACAGCAGCAGCAGTAGAAGCACCACCACCAGCAGCAGCAACAGCAGCAGAAGCACCACCAGCAGCAACAGCAGCAGCAGTAGTAGCAGTGAGAGTGGGAAGCAAAAATGAAATTCATAATCTATTTAAGTCACTACTATTTAATGAAATCAAGAGGATTAATAGACTGTAATGGTTGGGACATATAGAGAGAATGGCAGATAACAGAAAGATAAAAACTGTACACACAAGAGCTGAATGGAACAAGACCATGAGGCAGATCAAGAAAATAGTAAGAAATAATATACAGGCAGACCTACATATCCTGGGAGTCACCAGCTGGTAAGAGAAGGTCAGTCACATAAATGAGGGAAGATGGGTGATATCTGCAGCGATTGATATCAAAGGCTCTAGTTGCTGAAAAGAAGTGGTGATGGTGGTGCTAATAGAAGGAGGAGGAAAAAAAAGAATGAAGAGTGATCGAGAGGAGAGAAAAGAAAGAAAGAGAGAAAGAAAGAAAGAGATGGAAAGGAAGAAAAAAAGACCAAAAGAAGAAGCAAATTAGGAAGAGAAGCCATATATAGATTGTGCTGAATGACATGTAAATATAATAATATACTTAAAAACCTCTAAATGTAAAAGCACTTACTTTTAAAGAAAGAAGGTGAAAAAGTATGAAATACATTAGTAATTACTTGTAATGAAAATGTAAATGCATAGTTACAGGGGTCTCTTATTCTTCTTACAAAATTATTTGGCCATCAGGGAGCTCAGCCACCCCCTTAAAAGTTTGGCGCCTATGTGAAAAGAGTCCTACATTCCCCCCATCAACCCAGACAATAATTCTAACATTAACCCCTATCACTTTCCTTACGAGGCAAAAGCAGTTTTTTCCCCCTGATAACAGATAATCAAAGCACTGGTTACTGTTGTTACGAGATAGGGCACGGACTTGTTTGGATAATCAAAGTAAGCTGGTAGTGCTTCATGTGAAGTTGCTGGAATGTCGTCTTAAAAAGGGCGCCTCTAACAAAGAGCTTAAGCTAAGATTGGGCGAGCTTAGCCCCCTCTAACAAAAGCTGGGGTTGGGGAGCTCTAGAGACCTGAGCCCCAAAGTTCTGGCTCCTGTGCTGTAGGCTGTGATTGCCATGCCTTCATTAGCACAGTGTGACACTATCATCTAAAAAGATGGAAGAATGCTGAGAACGCTGTCAGTAAATACATAGAAATGTTATACATGAATAAATAATTATCAAGATGGGAGTCACAGTAGCCGAGCGGCTAGACGCTCACCGCCGATTGGCAGGTTGTAGGTTTGCTTCCTGGCAGAGTCGGACTTTTTTCAAAAATGACTTTGGTTCCCAGGTCGACCCATCCTTGAGGGGGTACCTGGTGCAGTCCCCGGAAAGTATAGGTAGCCGGCGTGATCCTGACCACACCACCCATCTTGTGCCGATTGGTCTATAAAAATATAGGTCTAGCCCTATATGCCCTATACCCCTAATAGCGTGGAAAGGGTCCTTTGCTTACTTACTTTTTTACTTATCAAGATTGCAGATGTGTTATAGGGGTGAACTGAGTGGTCATTAAATTGTTGAAGTGACTGGCCACTGTTTTGATTTCAGGACCCAGCAATCTGATAGAAGATGGATTCTTTGACTGTGGGAAGCTAAAACAAGGGACAGCATTCAAAACACTGGAAGAGTACTGTGCCCAGGAGATGAATGATAAGAGGCCTATTATTCTTGTGAATGCTCAAGCTGGAGAGGAGTAAGAATACCTGATGATTTATGTTGTTTCCCCTACGTGAAATGTTTGTGCCATGCATGGTGCATTATTTAAGACTAATGTTGAATGTAAAATTAAGAATCGACCTCACAGCACTCGGGACACTCCCATAAATGCTTAATCCCCATCTTCAGCAGCAAGTGAAGAGTTCCAATTCCAATTTTACCAGTAACTGTCTGATTGTATATCCGTCTCATCCTTCACCTGAGTGTAGAGCGTCATTCAGATCGCCTGGTAACTCCTCGCAGAGCCATTCTCCTTAGACCGTAATGATCTGTCTGCGCCTCCGCACTGTTTACTCACTCGCAAAAAGGTCCTCTGCCAGTCTGTCTGTATTTGGGACTAAAAGAGTTAAAATGGTGGTTGACACATCGATGATTTACAAATATTTTTTTTTCTCAGCTTTCTTAAATTCATTTTATTTTTATTTTTATCAGTTCAATGAACACCCCCCCCCCCCCCCCCCCCCCCCCCCCCCCCCCGCAATAAATTGTCAGTACTACCTATATTTACCACTTTTACAGTGTTGACCTGGAAGGGGGGGGGGGATGGAGGGCTTTGAACCTGATGATGCAGGGTCACATGGCTACTCCTGTTGCCTTGGACTGTGCAGATACAGATTTTCGTTTTGCCCTTGAACCTTATGGAGGATTCAAAACCTGGGGATCCAACTTTAAAGCCAAGCTTTCTAACCATTTAGCAAGCCACTCCTCCTTGGATATTTGTTTTCTTTGCATTTAACTTTCTAAATAACGGTTGTAATAGCTTCAAATTTATTTCGACACGAGCTTTATAAAAGACAGATTTCCTTAGTGTGAATGCTTAAAGCTGAGTAACGCATATTTGAAATTATCTATTCATATTTTTCCTTACATGCTGCTCTGTTTTCAGTTTAACTATTTTTCTAAACTAGTTTTATCTGCCTTGTAATTCCTGATTTATTCCCATGACAGGACAGAGAGCATCCATGAGATCAGTAAATCAGACAGTGTTGATTCCAAAGCAGAATCTATAAAATCACAGAGGGAACACAGGGAATCACTGACAAAGCCCAAACTTAAAGAAACAAAAGTGTAAGTGTTTGTCAGAATGTACTCTAGGGTTACCACTGCAATCATTACCTTTCATTGATTTCATGGCCGCAGTCACTACTATCGCCACCAATATCATCATCAACATTATTATCACCATCACTACTTCTTTCCAGTGAACTTCCAGTCAAAATGGACGCTAGGCGGGGGCACTGTTTGGAGCCGAGGCAAATTTTTTGCATCTGTCGGACGGTGGCCGATGCAGTTTTGCTCCATTTGTAGAGTGGATATAGTTTCGTCGCCCAGCTTCTGAGTTGAATGCATGGCATGACAATGTGAGCTGCGGATTTCATTTGGAATGTTTTTTCGACTGTGACCAACGGGGTGGTGTGAATTGTAGATTCAGAAAATGGCGCATGGCCTGTCATCGCAATGTTGGTGGTGCCCGTATGTGATTAAAATTGATCGCGTGGACAACTGCTGATCTGTTGGCGACTTCTGCTACCATCAGTGATGAACTGCATTTCTAATGTCGGACTGTTATGTTAGCACTTCGGATGGCTACCGTATGCTTTAATGCGAGTGTATGCTAGATATGCTGAAACAGCAATCTGTCAATCTTTCCACAAGGGACTGTGATAAATATTCTGTGTGTTTTTTGTTGGCACAGGAGCGGAGCAAAGATGGGGTGGCCCGTTTGCTATGAAGCTGAAACTAAGATTACCAGATTACCAGACCAGACTACTTTCTTTCATAAGCACAATAATCACCACCTCCACTTCGCCAGTCACGGCCACCACAACCATAGCCACCAGCACCTACTCTGCAAGCAGCTCTATCATGACCACAGCAGCCACAAGGGAACAGTAGTCACAGGTTAACACCATACTATGAATGATATTGATCGGCTTGTCCCCTCTGGGATGCTACCCAAAGGTTTACCATACCATCCTGATATTTAACAATTTTAATCTGGATAGCAGTCTAACATGGAAGATCTTAGATACCCAGTTCAACTTCTAAAGAAGTTATAATTAGGGCACATGTAACAGCCAGGTATATCCTGCAGTCCTAAGCTGCTAGGAAATAATAGTATAAACACAACAAAGCCGGCGCAGATTTCCAGACTGCAGTGAATTAAACAAAATTAAAAAAAACTATACACATCACTCTCAGATGACTTATGGCAAAAATGCCAGGAAATGAAATGCTCAGTGAATCCTGATAAGGACTAGTTTGGAAATGAAAGAGCTGATAAACATGCTAAGGAAAATGCAAATGAAGAACAACTTTACATAGCAGTCTCTTAACAACAGAAGAAGAAAATAATGAAATAAAATCAGAAAGCCATTCATTACCAGCACAATATAGTTATCATTTTATGGACAGACCAGAGAAAGTTATTAATCTACTCCTTAGAACAGGACACAGTCAACTTCGCAGCGGCATGTACACACAATTTAAGACACATGTGTATATGTGGATTGGCACCTGAGACAACAGGTCATATCCTCCAAGACTGTCCCAAATACAACATATCAAGGCAATAATATTTTGGCTGAGAGAAACACAGGCGCAAGTGGGTCGCTGAGTGAATTACAACAGACAGTAAAGTACATACTAGAGACAACACTGCAGATATAGATAATCTATTTTAAGCAAACGAAAGAAGGAAAAGGACTAGTCGTTATCAGGATTTAAGAACAAACACCAAAAGGGAACAACAGTGAAAGCCTTAACAATATAATTCTTGTCAGACATGTGTGTCCAGCAGCCAGTTAGAAAACAGAACATTTCAATATCATCCAAAAAAGCTTACCCCCAACAAAAATCTAAAATATAACTGGCTTTTTGAAACAGATTGAACAAGATCAAATTGTTGTTTTTGTAAAAACAATAACAACATCCTTAGTTATACTAGAGTAATTCCTGCATAGAGCTGAGACTTTCTCTTTGATATCCCTACCATAGAGCACTAAATAAGGATGTGTAAGGCATATTCTTATCTAAAAATAAGTGCCAAATATTATTACCCCTTGCATAAATAATTCAACAGAATAAAGGTTGAAGGTTAAAGGGTTAAAGTCATGAGGATCAAGTCATTGCACTAGGTATTATCCCATATGGCTCAGTCTCTGTCCACAGAATGGCTGGATGTTTGCTGAGAGCGTCACACAAAGCACCATCATCGTAACTCCGACAATGATCCCTAGAGGTCTCTTTAATAATAGCACTCAATAGAAAAACAACACATCTTTGAAATAGACCCACATCCTTCGGAGCACAGTCCAAGCAGCTTAACCCCTTCACCATGTGGCGTGGGTAGTCCTGTCTGGCAACACATGCTCAACATATAAGGGGCATTAAAAAAAAGTCCATCACTTATAGAGAAGATGAAACATGAATCTGTCTAAGCTGCAGTCAACATGTCTGAGCTGAAGAAAAGCTTGAAATGTGGGGGTTTACCCAGGACTTTTTGTTGTTGTTGTTCTAAAAGAAAGGTGCTAGTACCCATCATAAAGTACCTAAAACAGATGGTAGTACCCATCATAAAGTATCTAAAACAGATGAAAGTACCCATCATAAAGTATCTAAAACAGATGGCAGTACCCATCATAAAGTATCTAAAACAGATGGCAGTACCCATCATTAAGTATCTAAAACAGATGGCAGTGCCCATCATAAAGTATCTAAAACAGATGGCAGTACTCATCATAAAGTATCTAAAACAGATGGCAGTACTCATCATAAAGTATCTAAAACAGATGGCAGTACCCATCATAAAGTATCTAAAACAGATGGCAGTACTCATCATAAAGTTATTTAAAACAGTCACAATATGTCTACTACATCATCATCATGAGGTGCCTTGCTGACTGGCGTGAGCGATCATGCCTCTCCACAATCTGCGATCTTCTGCAGCATTTTTCAGTTCGTTGGCTGACACACGTTCATGCCATGCAACAAGACTGTCAAGAATCTTCTCTCTTTTTCTTCCTCTATCCCTCCTTCCACAGATCTTTCCAGTGGTCACAACATGTTCTATTTTCCCTCTTCTCATAACATGGCCGAAAAATGATGACTGTCCACTTCTGATGTCTGTGATAAGTTGTCTTTGGGCTCCCGCTTCTTTCAAAACTTCTTGGTTGCTCTTTTTGGCTGTCCAAGGTATTCTAAGCATTCTTCTGTAAAATCACATCTCCGAGGCCTCCAGAAATTGTTTGGCCTGCTTACCGAGTCCAGGATTCACATCCATATGTTAAAACTGGATGTATGTAGCAAGCAAGAATTCTTTTTCTAACTCTCAATGACAAGGATATATTGCACAAGATGTTCTTGTGTCTACTACACAAGCGCAGAAAAAAGTTATACCTAAAAAAGAACAACAAAAATGCTGGTAGTGTATATTGTTGCATACCTGTTAACAACAAAAAAAGCCTTGGGTTTATGTATGTCAGTTAATTGTCTCTCTTTATTGTTGTTTAGAATATCATAAAAATTTTAACTCTGGTACTTTAGTGTTTGGACTCTCAATGGAATCCATCACATACTTTTTGTCTGAATACTAATGTTCACTTTATATATAATCTATAAATTATACCCAGATGATCTCACACTCTTAGTAATTTTTTTTTCTTTGTAGGTTACTAACATGCTTTCTGCTTGTACTAACGATCTGCTTGTCATAGTAGTCTTAACTGAGCATTGCCTATGCTGTATTTCTAATAATACTAACCTGTTATTCATTGGTTAAATCTCATGTAAAGTATGGGATACAGAGTTACTGAGCCACAGATTGTGGTATGCCAGGATCAGAGTTCAAACTGGCAAGATCTAAGACCTCTCTACATTTGTCTACAGTTGTTCTAGTCCAACACAGAGGTTATGGAAAGACTGCAAATGAAAAGAGAATTATTGGGAAAAAAAAGAGACAGTTGAAATACTTTGGTCACATTAAAAGACACAACACCCTTTAAATAACCATACAGGAGGTAAAGGTCAAGAGCAAGAGGTGGACAGCAATACAAGTGGGAGGACAACATCAAGAGATGGACGGGCAGCAGTCTCAGAGAGTGTACAATCAGGACAAGAGACAGGGCATGTTGGAGATCTTTTGCAGCCAACCATCACTGTGGAGACAGCGCCTGACTGATTGATTGGCGGTCGTTCTAGAGAAGGTTTCTTACCACAGATCTGGCCAACATAAATAAGTCAAGGTACATCTGCCTGAGAGGCAAGTAATCAATAATCTGCAAAGATATGCGCCAGATCTGTAAAATGAATAGGTATTCAATTCTCATGTTCCAAACATACTGGTGTTACCTGGTGTTCAAACATACTGGTGTTACCAGGTGTTCAAACATACTGGTGTTACCAGGTGTTCAAACATACTGGTGTTACCAGGTGTTCAAACATACTAGTGTTACCTGATGTTATTAAGAGACATGCTTCCTCTACTCTTCCCTTCGTTTTTTGGTGCTAACTCAAAAAAAAAAACACACACACAAAAATGATTAACTGTAGTGGATATGTGTATCTGCTGCATGCTTGGGGGATGATTTGTGTTAAGGTCCTAATTTCTTCCCTTGTAGTAGATCTCATTACAGGTCATCCCATTGTGGGTTGTGGGGCCCCATTCTATGGGAAGAAGAGAACCACTGCCTCCCCAACAAGGATGTTGGAGTCAACTAATTGGGGGTTTTCTTCAAAGTCAAAGTGCACCCACCTGAGAGGTAAGGAACCAACAGTCTGCATAAAAATATGTCAGACCTGTAAAATGGATGTGCATGCAACACTCAGGTTTTGGAACGAATCTAAAGTCCAGTGGTGGAAGAACAAACAAAATTTTCTGCCAGAGTTTGCAGCCGGTGAATGCGAAGAAGAAGAAGAAGAAGAAGAAGAAGAAGAAGAAGAAGAAGATTACAGGTCACATCATTGCGTTTTGCTATTTATAAAGATTCCAGATAATTTAACCATATTCAAACAAAGAAAACACAAACAGTAGATTGCATAATATATTATCTGGCATATTTCGCTGATCTCATCAGGTGCATACTACAGTAACAATTACATTTAATGAAGCAGATAAGTGAATCCTTTCTAACTGAAGTACAAATTCAACAACGGTTCCTGGCGCATGTGACGAATCGCAGAATCTTCAGCTCTATTCAGAAAGATATGGTTCTGATTTTACAGCTTCCCTGGTAAAATAGGCAGTCATGTTTGATCGTTGTTGAATTTGTTCTTCAGTTATAAAGGATTCACTTATCTGCTTCATTTATATAGTTGTTACTGTAGTTTGCACCTGACGAGATACAACAAAATATGCCAGGAAATTGACTGTGCAATCTATTGTTTGTGTTTTCTTTGTGCAAATTTACAACAGGGAAACATTGCTTTAACTTTATTGTTACCTACTCCATAGCACTTCACTATTTCATAAACTGTAAAAACAGGGATGACTGCAGTCAAGCTAATACCAAGAAATTAATCCACTCAACTGTGGCTAAGTAGCCTAATGAAAAATGGTGTGGGTGGGGCCTCACACGCAAGACAAATTTGATGTTTTGCCAGAGCCTCTCTCGACTAGGAAAACCCACAGGACTGATATGAAAGCCATGCAGGTTACTCTGAAATATCCTGGCGAGCAGGGTTCTGGTGAAGTTGTGACACGCCTAGCTAGCCAGCAATGCTGAAAATACAGTGAGATGTAAACATACTGACCAAACAGCATTCAGCCATGGCATTGTTAAAGAAATAGGACAAAACCTTATGTCTCCCTCAAAACCTGAAACAGTAATAGAAAAAGTGGGGGTGGGGGGGGGAGAGAAAGAGAGAGAGAGAGAGAGAGAGAAAGAGAGAGAGAGAAAGAGAGAGAGAAAAAGAGAGATAAAGTTGTTTCACTCCCCTATACAAACAAAATGTCATGTGCTTGATCATTTACTTAAATTGTTTAGCTTTGATAAACAAAGAAGTTATAAATCAGAGTTGCAACTTTGTCTTCTGATGTAGCTATGCAAAAGGTGCAAAAGGAAAGGACAAGGAACTAGAAGTCCAGAAAATTGAAGAAGAGTTAGTTTTATGTTTTCAGTTTGTTTGCCCTGGATTTGATGTAGTTGTTATTTACCAGTTCAGTTTGAATCACAGTTTACATTTGTCAAATACAGTTGTAATCTTCAATCTGTATAACTGATAAATAAGAGAGACATCAGGACATCTAATTTTACCATAGTTTCGTCGCCTAGCTTCTGATGAGTGCATGGCGTGACACTGTGAGCAACATGTGTTTTTTTGTTGGTACAGGAGCGGAGCAACTATGGGGTGACCCGTTTGCTATGAAGCTGAAACAAGGATTACCAGATTACCAGATTAATTTTACCAAAAATTATAAGAAAAAGAAGATGATGATATATTGGAAACATCTTGAGGAAAAGTGGACCGCAAATTGTGAAACAGACACTGAAATGGGAAACAAATGGACTGAGGAAATGAGGATGTCCAAGAGAGAGACCCTGAGATGACGAGGGGTCAAAGGTGCCATATTGGATACCATTCAGGATATTAATTGGATTGCACTGGATGGAAATAAAATGGAGGAATTGTCTGTGAGTTTTTGTGTGACCAGGATACTGATGTACAAGTGTATAATCAATGGTTTTATTACATATGGCATCCCTCCGGACATTCTACTGGAGTATGCTGACAGCGAAAAACCTATAGCCTGTGAATAAAACATTAACTTCTTAGGCATTTTTTAAGTTTTGTTGCATTTATGTTTGCTTTACATTATTTTTTTTGTGTGTGTGGGCTTTTCAAATTAAAATATATTTGAAGCAATTACTTTTAAATTTTTATCAGTACATACTAAACAAATCTGGCTATCTAAATGGCAACTTTCATTCTAGTTTCATTTCTACAACAATATTCTGTGCAGACATATATTAGTTAATGTGAATTTTTTTTTTTTTTAAATAACTCTTTGAGTCCCAAGAAACGCATCATGCGTTCATAGGTTCCTACCTAGAAGCCCAATGAATGCATGATGCGCCGATTTATTACTTTCTTTACTATCCCCCTGGGCCTGTGATGCTAAACCCCCTGGGACTCAAAGATTTAAAATAACTATGAATGTATGAATGTGTGCATACACATTTTTGGGTGCTGACAGAAAAATTAATCAGTCAACCCTCAGCTTAAAAGTATATGCCTGTGTATTACTGATGTCAGTTGAGGAAATACTGACAGCATTGTAGTCTATCGTGTCTGCCATAAGAGTCAACTAAGCAGGTTTGGCACGATGTTGGCTGCCTTACTTAGATAAAACTAGCTAAAAAAAACAAACAAGTCGATTGCGATCATGTCTACAGAGGGCTCAGAGTGAGTCTGTTGAGGGCCTATGCTTTAATGGGAGATAAAAGACAAGACAAGGAAGCCAAAACATGGAACATTTTATGAGACTAGTTTCTTAAAAAAAAAAGTTTCTGATATATTTAATAAGTTGTATATTTCTACAGCATCTATTTTTGTTTTGTTTTTGTTGCTGCTTATTTATTAAGACCAATTAATTTTTATTGTAGCACTTTTTTTTTTATTAATTCTAATTTGTGTGTTTTATGCTTAGCAACTGTTGTTTTGCTAATTGTTGCTTTCTTTTTTTTTAAGTTTATTTGTGTGTGTGTGTGTGTGTGTGTGTGTATACCAGTATTGTTAATTTAATGCTTGTTTATTAACATTTATTAGGATCTGTTACTTATGCATTGCAAACCCGCTTCGTAATGCTGGATTTGATCCCAGCTGCAGAGGATTGGCAGCTGACCATTTTGAGTTGGTTTTAACAATGGTACCAAGAGCCGAAGATTGAAACAGCAATGGCAAACTATTGAACATAAAATTTGCCTAGAAAAACAACAACATGCTAGGGTTGGTTCTGCAATGTCCTTTAAAGGATTGGCAACTAACTAACTTTTATTAACATTTTTTTTTGTTAAAACTTTTTAGTCCCAACCAACAAATCAAGCATCAATTGTTTACCTCTTATATCTGCTTTCATTTAACTTTATGTGTCTTAACTCTTTGAGTCCCAAAGAACGCATCATACGTTCATAGATTCCTACCTAGAGGCCCAATGAACGCATGATGCGCCGATTTTATGTCTCTCTTGACTACCCCTTGGGCCTGTGATGCTAAATCCCCTGGGACTCAAAGAGTTAAATAGTTGCCACAATAACATTTGAGTGACGGCTCTGGTGTAGTTTTATTATCTAGTTAAAACTTTTCAAATCAGCTTTCTAATTTATTTAATTAAATGTTAAAATATTACATAAAAATAAGAAACATTTGTCAACCAAATTTGCAAATCAGCTAACATCAACAAAATGGACAACATAGGAGAATTACTAAAAAAAATGGATTTTCACTGATAAACAGACAATCATAGCACCAACAGCATTACAATTTAAAAAAAAACATATCTGTAGACTCCACTCAGAAATGTGACAACTATGATATGAAGATCAACGTAGACAAAACAGAAGTGAGGACATTCTACAGTAAAGGAAGAACCACAATTATCAAAACTGAACACCAGTTAAAGCAGGCAAAGGATTTTTACATATTTATGGAGCCATTTTTTCAGAAGACCTAAGAATTAATAAAGAAATTCAGCAAAGATGCAGTCAAGCCAACCGCAGGCCAAATGGCACCAATTTTGAAATGCTAGAAGGTGTATATAACACCAACAGAACACTTTTCAACACGAATTTCTCACCGATGCTTTGCTATCAATGTCAAACATGGACACTGTCTCCAGAAGACAGAAGGAAAATAGTAACGACTGAAATGAAATGTTTGTGTACTATGCTAGGTGTAACGAGGAAAGATCAACTTAGAAATTATGATATCAGGAGGAGAGTCGACACAGAACGAATACCAGTACACAGAATCAAATGGTTTGGCCATGTAACAAGATTGGCATCAGACAGGGCACCACAGAGAGCAATGTTATTCAGATACAGCTGCAATAGACCCACAGGTCGACCCCGCAGTAGATGGACCACAGAAGTACCAGAGGCACTGAAAAGTAGTATGTACGAAGCAAACAGAAGGGCCCATTACAAAGATCTCTTCCTGCCCTGACACTGCGAGGCATTCCAGGAGTAGAGAAAAAAAGTAGAAACAGAAAAGGAGTATCTAGTTAAAACTTTGTATATAAATTTTCTGTAATGGACACTTTGTGGTCAGTATCAGAACTTTTTTTTTTCATTAGACACTTTGTGGTGAGTACTGGCTATTTTTTTAAAGAAAAAAATTGCATCCCTGGGTTAAAGTGAGCTGGACTTTTTTTAAAAATGACCTTGACTCCCAGGTCAACCCAGTCTTGAGTGGGTACCGAGTACAGTCCTGGGAAGTAAAGGCAGCCGGTGTGATGCTGACCACATCTCCCATCTTGTGCCGTTTGGTCTATAAAACTATAGGTCTAACCCTATATGCCCTATACACCTAAAGGCATGAAAATAGGACCTTTTCTTTTTTTACTGGGTTAAAGTAACAATTGATTGGGACTGAACATTAATGTTTTTGTGTATGATATTATTTAAGTGTCGGCTCTGTGGCTAAGTCGATGCGAACGCTTCGTAATGCCGGGATGCCGGGTTCGATCCCAGCTGCGAGCCATGCGCCTTGCGTTGGTTTCGACAGTGGTAACAAGAAAGCCGACCATCCAGAAAGCAATGGCAAACTACTTTACGTAAATTTGCCTAGAAAAACCACACAACAGCCAGGGGCTGTTGGGGTTTGTTCTGCAACACCCTGTAAAGGATTCGAAACTAACCTCTTATTATTTAAGTAAAACTCACAGAATTAGCTTAGTATAAAAATAGTTTTTCTTTCACACTCATTGACCATATCACTATGAACAATTCTACAGGAGACTGAAGGCACAGAAAGAGAGGGAGGAAAGAGCCAGAGAAGAGAAGCTTGCTGCTGAGCAGAGAAAGTTGGAGGAAGAAGCTTTGAAAATAACTGTCTTCACCCCTCCTCCAGATCCAAACCTTGTTAAATACATTGAGGAGGTCAAAGAAAAGATCTTACCAATTCCTAGCACCTTATCCCAAGTCACTGCCCTAGCTGAGTATGAAATTTGTTTTTAAAAGCTTATGATATTTACTTTGTGTATAGTCAGTGTAATGTATTAACCAATCATCTGCTAACATAATTTACTTTGTGTATAGTCAGTGCAATATATCAACCAATCATCTGCTAACATAATTTACTTTGTATATAGTCAGTGTAATATATCAACCAATCATCTGCTAACATAATTTACTTTGTGTATAGTCAGTGTAATATATCAACCAATCATCTGCTAAAATAATTTACTTTGTGTATAGTCAATGTAATATATCAACCAATCAGCTGCTAACATAACTTACTTTGTGTATATTCAGTGTAATATATTAACCAATTATCTGCTAAAATAATTTACTTTGTGTATAGTGAGTGTAATATATCAACCAATCAGCTGCTAACATAACTTACTTTGTGCATAGTCAGTGTAATATATCAACCAATCATCTGCTAAAATAATTTACTTTGTGTATAGTGAGTGTAATATATCAACCAATCAGCTGCTAACATAACTTACTTTGTGCATAGTCAGTGTAATATATCAACCAATCATCTGCTAAAATAACTTACTTTGTGTATAGTCAGTGTAATATATCAACCAATCATCTGCTAAAATAATTTACTTTGTGTATAGTCAGTGTAATATATCAACCAATCAGCTGCTAACATAACTTACTTTGTGTATAGTCAGTGTAATATATTAACCAATTATCTGCTAACATAATTTACTTTGTGTATAGTCAATGTAATCCAGGGGTAGTAAAGACGGCCGGCATATTGCTGACCACATTTCCCACCTAGTGACGATTGGTCTGTAAAAATTTGGGGTGCTCTTTCCATACGCACGTTATGACAAGGCGTGAAAAATGGACCTTTACTTTTACTTTACTTACAGTCAATGTATCAACTAATCATGACAGATCTTGACTTTTGGTATTTGACCAATATCTAATCAGGTTTGTATCTGAAAAGATGGGTGGAAAAATTGAGCAGTTTCAAGTAGCCAGCTTTTGTTGGGAACTACCGCTCAGCCAGCTAAAATTTGAGCTCAAGTCAAATGTAATACCCATTGGGCGCATCAAGGCTGGCATACATATTCACAGGGCACTATTGTTCAAGGTTAGTCCTTATATAATTTAATATACCCTTTTTGTTATGGTCTACTGTTAGAACCTGTCCTTTTTTCCAGATAATAGTTTCTATTAATTGACAGATTATCCTTATTGCACATTGGATAAGTCCATGAGCGCTCGGATCCCATCTTCAGCATATTCCTCAGCATGTGGTGACTGATAACACCAGTTCTGTGTTGGTTTACTAGTCTTCTTTGGCTACCAGTATAGTGTTCAAGGTTTGGTGACATCTCTTTTGACTTTTGACCTGAAGTTCTTGTAGCCTTGTGAGTGTTGCTGATTCAAAGTCATCTCCTGAATCAGCTTTTCATCCTGTCTCCTTGAGAGCACTGAGAATGTCAACCCAGCCCATTACTTTTCCTGTACCTACCATGGCCCTGCCGGCAAGCCAATCTGCTCGTTCATTCCCTCTTACCGCAGAGTGCCCTGGCACAAAAATGAAACCAATTTTTCCAGATGATAGCATTATATTACATGTCATCTATAGGGTGACATGGAAATCACAACCGATGGTGATGGCAAATGTGACTAGCAAGATCAGTTTGCGTTAAGAAAGGTCTTCAACAATAACAGCATGGGATATCAGGACCATTGTTGCCACCACATCGAGAAAGAAAGTTCTTAAAAGCTATGTAAATCCTTTCTTGATATACAGAAATGAATCATGGACAGTTGGTAGATTAGTGAAACAAAAGTTTGGAAGCTGCAGAGATGTGGTTTTATAGAGGAATGATGAGAATACACTGGACAGATAAAAAGAGTGCTGAAGATGTCTTGAAAGAAACTGCCTCATGAAGAGAACTGACTGCCCGCATCAGAAAGAGGCAAACTACATTCTTTGATCATGTGATGAAAAGGAGAAAACTAGAGTACATCATGACAGTAGGAAAGAAAAAAAAAGAAGAACAAGAACAAGAACAAAAAGAAGAAGAAGAAGAAGAAAAAGGAGAAGAAGAAGAAGAAGAAGAAGAAGAAGAAAAAGAGGAGAAGAAGTAGAAGAGAAGAAGTAGAAGAAGAAGAATTTGCAAACTAGTTGTCCAATCATGCTGTATGGTAGAACTAAATATAGCTCTGATGATGTTATTTGATGTCCACAGGTATTGGCTGATCGCATTGCTTTGCCCTGCTCTCTAGTACGAGGAGAATACAATAGAGGCTGGAATGAAATTATGCTGCCAGATAATTCTGCAGATGTAAGTGTCTAAAAGCTGAAACTTATCTTTACATTTTCAGTCCCAGGTTGTTCTTAGCAGTTATTAATTATTATTCTGCATCTGCTTCTAAAACAGTAGTTGACCAATTGTTTTGTGGTTTACAGCACAGCAGTGCTGTGATATCTGTGCCTTTCTGCCCTCACATCTGATTTTGACAAGAACTTAATTAGTCACTTGTTGCAAGGTACTTGTTAGGGGAACAGACAATCCATTTTTTTTCTCCCAGTATGAGGAACTAGATTCGATACATAGAAACTCTTAATTTCACACTGTCTATCTACGTCCGCTTGCGGATCGGAAGGTCGTGGGTTCGTGTCCTGACAGAGCTTGACTTTGATTTTTCTTTTCAAAAATGATATTGACTCCAAGGTCGACCCAGCCGTGAATGGGTACCAGGTGCAGTCCTGGGAAGTAAAGGCTGCTGGTGTGATGCTGACTACATCACATACCAAGTGCCGATTGTTCTATAAAAATACAGATCTAACCCTATATTCCCAATATGCCTAAAGGCGTGGAAAAAGGGACCTTTACTAACTTACTTACTTACACTGCCTGTCCTAAAGTTTTTAATCAACCAGTCAGTCAGGTGCCGTCTCCACTGTGAAAGTTGGCTGCAATAGATCTCCAACACGCTCTGTCTCTTGTCCTGGTTGTACACTCTCTCAAACTGCTGCCCGTCCATCTCTTGATGTTGTCCTTCCGCTTGTGCCGTTGCCTACCTCTTGCCGTCTAGCCTTCGACCTTTTCCTCCAGTATAGTTTTTTTTTTTAAAGTGTGTTATGTCTTTTAATGTTTACAATTTTTAATGTCTTGGAGCAATAATATTTTTGTCTCATGGACATTGACAATTATGGCTTAGACCAGAAGAAGCTATAATAATAACTTAGACAGAAAAGGTTAACACAACAGAAAAATGAGATAGAAAGCGAAAAGAAATATGATCATATAAAGAAAACTTTATTGTATTAAGAATTCCCTGGTATTGAAAAAGTAATGGTCTGTCAGTATCATCATCACTGTCCTGCAGCCCGAGATCTTGGGTTCAAATCCACATAAAAGCAGATTTTTTTTTTGCAAAATTTATCTTGGTTCCCAATTCGACCCAGCCTGTGTAATCTGGTAATCCTAGTTTCAGCTTCAAAGCAAACGGGTCAACCCGAATTAATGATGTGAATTGATGTGAATTCAAACTCATTCAAACCTGAGGACCAGCAGGTGAGTATTAAACCGCTTGTCGCCGCAGCTCCTGCATGCCAAGTTGGCATGGAAAGAAATCTTTATTTTTATCTTTTAAAAAGTATGACGATTTTTTAAATATTCCAAAAGGTGTTATTTGTGATAACGGAGCAATTGTCGTACCTATTTGCTATGATTACCTGACTTTCTTTTGGTCAGTATGGCAGATAGGCGGTTTACTGTTTTTAGTTGTGGCATGTTTTTTAATCTGACAATAGTTCACTGTTGCATTTTCTTTCATATATAGACTGAACGCATATAGTTTTATCGTTTAGCTAATTAGCTGAGTGCATGGCTTGACACTGTGAGCCCCAGATTTAATTTTAGATGCTTTTCAACTGTGCCCAACAGGGTTTGTGTTGTAAGCTGCAGAGTAAAAAAATTTTAGTGGCCTGTTGTGAGAGAACTTATGGTGCCTTGTGCAATGAATTGCATGTGCAGCTACTGATCTGTTGTAACTGCTGCCTCAGTCAATGATGAACCATATTTCTAGAATTGGACTGTTTGTATTGGCACTTCTGGTAGCTGCCATATGCATTTAATGAGTGTGTATGCTGTTGGATTTGCTGAAACTGCAGTCTGTGTCTCTTTGTTTCACAAGGAACAGTGATGAACATTCTGTGGTGTTGTTGTTGTTGGCACAGGACCCGAGCTACTATGGGGGTAACCTGCTTGCTGTGAAGCTGGAACTGTAATTACCTGGCTAGTAATAATTGATATGCATAAAGTGAAAGCGGGTGATTATCACAGATACAGCTAAACATTTACTTTATTGAAGTTTTTTCCTAATTTTTGACTTGCAGAACAAACTGAATGGGTCTGTAATATCGTTTACACACAAAAAAAACTCAACTTTAGAATGGAATCTTTTTTTGTGTGTGTATGTGTGTATGATTCTAGTATTTATAAATTATAGGTTTTTTTTTTGTATGACTGTTTACCAGTGTGGGTTCTGGTATCACATTTTTTTAGGCGAAGGGTGGCGGGGGTGGAATCGACCCAATGCCCCCAACAAGAATATAATATTGTATCATATAGAGTGTAATATCGAGTTGAAGATGAATGCGATGTTAATGAAGATGAAGAAGGTGAGGATAAAGATGATGAGGAGGAAGAAGAATATGAGGATGATGATGGTGGTGATGATAATGATAATAATGATGATGATGATAATGAACATCTTTATCACAGCATGAGCTAGCTGATTTCAGGTTATAGAATGATTATCATGTCACTTTTCTTTTACATTTCTAGCAAGAGTCTGGTTTTGAAACTCTCCCACCGAACTTATTATCAACTGTAATGGGTCATAAGGTATTTCTTTGAATGCCAACATTACTTCTTTGGTTGTCTGTTGTTTTCACACACGTTTTATGCAGTTTCTGTCCCCCCCCCCCTTCCAGTTGTATACTGTTTTTGCAATGACTTTGTCACAAAAATAGAGTTGGAGAACTTCTATGATTTGGTTGCTACTATTTTTTACATGTTATCATCAGCGTCATCATCATTGTTGTCATTATCATCATCATCATTATCGTTGTCGTCATCGTCGTCGTCATTGTCATCATCATCATCATCATCAATTTGGGCAATTAATATGTCACATAGGATAGGGCTGGCAGTCTATTCATTCATTTTGTTTTACCCTTTACAATCCTTTTGAAATCATGAATGGAATCTAGACCACATCCTTTGGCTTCTCTCATCATTTGTTTTAAGTTTCTCTTGTACCTCCTTTGTTTCCTCAGCTCCCTTGTTTTCCATTTCAATGCATGTTTGGTAATTCTCTACATGCTTCTTAATAGGGTGCCTAATTCCATTCCATCTTCTTTGTCATATAACTGTTGAAACCAGTGGTTGTCCAGACTTGTCTGTTATTTCTTCACCTTTCTCAAATTAATTTCATTAAATGTTCATCATTTTCCTCATGCATTTTTTGTTCCAGTACATTGAACTATTATTTTATGTCTTCAGTGGTTCTCCAGTTTTCACCGGCAAATATTACAAAAAAAAAAAAAAAAAAATTTAGAATTGAAAATACCTAACTTAGTTTTAAAACTATATAATTTAGAGTTCCATATTTTTGAAGGCTTTTAAAAGGGCTGTTTCTTGCAAATGTGTGTCATAATTTATTTTCTTTGTGTATGCCTAAATACTACCTAAATATTTACATTGTCTGTTATTTTAATAACGTGCTATATACTGAATCTACTGGATAAAAAATATATGTTATAGCAGAATTACTTCCTTTACTTTCTCGAAGCACTGGAGATAAGACTGAGTCTCGTTCTGGCTTAAACAAACCTGGTTCATCTCATACTGTTTATTGTTTGGATTTTGAGAAAGACCGTTAGTATCTTCTTCTTCTGCTTCTCTTCTTTTGTCCTTTATCCCCGAACAGAGTACAGACCCTGAACTAACTCACACTAAGTAGCTCTCTCATTCACAATCACAATCAGTTCATCCCACTGTCTGTGTAATTTCACTCTCTATTTCCCTTCAAAGTCTATGTTTAAGCACCAGCACGGAGATCAAAATTAGAATTTTGAGAGCATGCATCTTCCCTGTAGCAACACACGAATGTGGGTTGTTGACTATCTCCCAGTCCTTAAGAAAGAGAATAGGGGCTTTTGAGCTGAAGTGCTATAGATTCTCAGAATATCTTGGACAAAGAAGAGGAGAAATACTGACATCTTGAAAGATCTGAACATCAAGAAAGATTGACTAATAAACAGCGTCCTGTCTCAGAAGCTAAAATATTTTGGTCATATCAAGCGCCACGACGGATTGAAAAAAATAAAAGCTGAAGGCACTGTACCCGGAAGGAGGGGAAGAGGTCGACCAAAACGAAGATGGGCACAGGATATAAATGACTCCTTGAGCATGAAAGTACAATAAGCGGGAGAGCTGGCGAGAGGCTAAGTTTCGTTCAGGCAGACCGTGATGAGAGCGACGTTCTGCAAAGGACCTGCTACATGATGATGATGAATTCCCCTCTTCATTGACTGACTGATGTTCAAACCCCCACTAGGATCACAAAAGGAGTGACACCTGGTGACACAAAGTGCCACTACTCTGATGAGAATCACCCGGGCACAAGTCCCAGAAACTTCATTTTCAAGTTATTTATATTTTGGGCCATGACAACAGCCGGCATGCAGCTATAAAATAACAAAAACATTGCATCCCATACTGGAATAAAAGTCTAACCTTCTTCATTTGTTTTTTTTGTTGTTGCAAATATCTTATAGTTATATTGTGTGGATATGTCCGGCTAACATTTCTGGGATAAATACATGTTACTGGAAATTAGAAAAATAAAGGCAGACCTAAAAACACATGGAGAAAGGAACAAGAGAGGGAAGTTAAAAAGATATGGAGAACTTGTGAAGAGCTGGCAGCTATAGAAGGATAGAACGGTCTGGCATGAGTTGGTTGAGGGCGTATGCTCCATTGAGGGATAGAAGGCAGAAGAAGAAGAAGACACAAACAATACACTGCACAAGATATGTCTAGCGTATTTCACTCTCCTCAGGTGAATGACAACAGAGTTAACAACTACATATAGTGAAGCACAAAACATGAACTTCTTGAACTGAAATACAGAAACTATTTAGTAATTAATTTATTTACTACAAGATTTATTTGTTGTTGTTGTTTTTGTTGGTGTTACAGCTAGTCATAATAAAAGTAGCAATAAATAAAAATAAAATTAAAACCAAAAAAACTCTTATAACTGCTTGTATATACCAGTTTTGCAGAATCTTTGAGCCGGAGGATTTAGGGCTGCATGGCTTGTGCAGTTGCCACGAACTGGCAGGTCAGGTTAGGATTTATTTTTCCCCAACAGAGAAAACCCATAACCTTACCAAGTATTCGAAATTGGGTCTCCAGCATGAGAGCCTGGTGTTCTTTTCTTATCTATGGTTCTTATCCATGTAGCCAGCCTCAGAAATGAAAAAACCAATGCATAATTTGTATCTATTGCACACAGGGAGGCACAGTGGTCTAGCGGCTAGACGCTCACCTGTGGATTGGGAAGGTCGTGGGTTCAGGTCCTGATTGGGGGAGGGGGGGGGGGGGGGGGGGGGGGGGGGCAAACATTTTTGAAAAATGACCTTGGCTCCCAGGTCAACCCAGCCTTGAGTGGCTACCAGGTATATTCCTGGGAAGTTAAGGTGGCCGGCGCGATGCTGACCACATCACCCAGCGAGTGCCATTTGGTCTTTAACATATAGGTCTAGCCCTATATACCCAATATACCTGAAAATGTAGAAAAGGGTCCTTTACTTTACTTTTACCTACTGCGCGCACAAATATTTGTTGTTGCTGACATATTAAATGTTTCTGCATTTCACAGCCTATTACTCCCAAGTTCCCACCCAAGAAGTATATCATTGACCTTGTACATCAACCCGGAAATTTGCTGGTACCAGAGACACAGGCCGCCATCAGCTACATGAAGTTGTGATGTTCTACCTGGCAACATCAAACACTGGTATACAACACATGGTGTGGACAATACAATAATTTCTCAGACAACATTAAGAAGTATCCAAAATAAAATGGAAAGTAAACACTTGTATCTTTGGGGTATTTTATTTGGGTGAATTTTATAATGGTCTCCCCATTTACACACACCTGTTGTAGGTCAACTCCCTTGATAAGCTGGTTGAACTCGTCAACCGGGGTAGAGGTTATGGGTGTCGCAGTCTGTTTTTGTTTGGTATTTATGTTTTTATTTCTGAGAAAGAGACGGCCTGTGACATCGGTTTTGTCACTCTCTAGGGGGAGTTGTGTGTTAGACCCAGTATCTAAATGTTTTAGTAGTGTTAAAAGCTCTGGCATGGTAAAATATACAACACGCGGTATGAGCGCGAGTGCGGAATATCCCCATGACCTTATGTGACAGTCGGATCGGTCAAGGCCGACCTATCAGAAGTAAGCTTGTCAGTATGTCGTCCAGTCAGAAGTGAGCGAGTGTGTAGCAGTGTGTTAATGGGGAGACGGGCGTAAAATTTACATTTTCTTTTAGTATCCAAAAACCATAAGTTGTTAACCCTTTGGCTCAGTACTATAGATATTGCAATCGTTGGGCCTTGATTTCATGATAGATGCAGTAAATCTGGGAGGAATGTAGCTTTTTTGCCTAGCCCCGGGCGTGAACCCGAACCACAAGGAGTTTGTCACCCGGTCGCCGTGCAGTCAGGTTTAACCAACTACGCTAGTGAGCTGGGCCTTTGGGGTATATAGTTGTATACTTTGTATTTCAATAGGAATTTTAGATTAATATTTGTCTAGTTTAGTGGTCAGCAAACTCTTTAGTCGAAAGAGCTAAAAATCATCAGCAGGATGATTGAAAGTTTTTTTGAGAGCCAAATGTCTTTTTAAAAACCTGTCAAAAACCACTTTTTTCAGTGTCAAAACTGATTTGTTGCCAACTAAACAAACCACGCTCTGGTGGCTAAAGAACTGGAGCCGCATGCAGTTCACGAACCGAACGCAATTTGCTGACCACTGGTCTAATTAAAACTGCTGCTAATTTGAACATAACTGATATCTAAAAATTCGAAACTATAGCACATACTTAATTTTTTTTAGTTAAACTTGACTGAAAAAGACTAATCACATTTCTGATTAAAAAAGTAAATTACAATAAGAACAGACTTAAAATGTAAGGTTAAAACTCCTTGGCAATTTAATGGAATCTTGAAATGTCACAAGAAAAAAGTTGGCACAATTTATGCATTCTCCAGGACTGATTTCTGTTATTAAAAAAAAAGTTTTTATATTTTAGAATAATGTTTTTTTTTTTTTTTTTTTTTTTTGTTGCTTTAAATATTTCAGAAACAATTTGCAAGCCTCCTAGTTTTAAATCATTAGGAAATGTGTTTATATTTTTAAAATCTGTTAATTTTGTTTTTTAAAGTTGAGAGGATTAACTTTATTGCACATGGTTTTATTCCATATAGCTCAGTCTCTCTCTGCAAACAACCAGCTGAACAGTGTCACACAGAGCACAACCTCTGTAGATCCGGTGACAATCTGCACGGATCTTTGTAAAAATTGCACTCAACTAAATGGCACCGCCGTGAAACGAACCCATGACCTTCAGAGCACACAGCAGACAGCTTGACCACTTCACCCCAGAGATCCCTAATCTGTTATCGAAAGTCTGAAAAACTATTTTAGCTAGATAAATAGAAGTCTTTCACTAGTAATGTTTTAAAACCAAAAAAAAAAAAAAAACCAAAAACTAAAGGAGCCCAAGGGGTGTATATTTCAAGACCTATATTTTTACAGTATCATCAGCCCTCAGTGAGTGTTGTGGTCAACATCACACCGGCAACCTTTACTTCCCAAGACATTACCTAGTTCTCATTTAGACTAAGATGACTTAGGAGCCAAGGTCAGGTTTGAAAAAAAAACTTTCCTTGATGTGGTTTTGTAGGCTACCACCACTTCCATATGTAGTGTTGCTTTCACTTTTAATATGATTATTTCGCTTGACACTTTTATTCGGAATTGTGTTTTTATTCGACACTTTCTCATATTTCCTTTTGGACTATTTCAGTGTTTTATTTTAACATGTTATGTAGCAAGTTTAGTAGTTGAAAATAAAGACATTTGAATTATTATGATACGCAATAAGTGTTTTCTTTTTTTAAATTCAGGCTTAACTAATGAATCTGAAAAACAAGCATAAATTAATTTTGTCGACAAACAATCATGGATATTTGACCTTATTTTAAAGACTAATTACAGTTGAGTTAAGTTCAGTCAAGGATTGACATCACAGCACTTGGGGCATTCCCATGCATGCTCCGTCCTCATCTTCAGCAGCTAGCGCAGAGTTCCAATAGTGATGGTACCGGTCACAGTCTGGTTATATTTCTGTCTTGCCTTTCCTCTGAGTGTAGGGAGCCGGCCAGAGCCTCTGGTTACACCAAGGTGTCTCATTCTCCCCAGGCCATGATAATTTTCTTTCTCTACTGATTCCGTTGCTAGTTCCTAAAGGGCTTTGACCACATCTGCCTTGTCATGTATCAATTCACCACCCAGTGGGGCAGATCCAGCCAATCTGTCTGCCTGTTTATTACCCACCATGCCGGCATGGCCTGGAAAAAAGATCCAAAGTATAAGTAAGTACGTAAATTGAAGTACACTTTCTAGGCCAGTGGCGCATCACACATACGATGGTAGACTCATAATTTGTATGGAACAATTCCCACTGACCTATGGCATATCACCTGTAAGCAAGACGAAGTACAAACTTTGAGATCATGCATCCTTCCCAATGCAACTTATGGATGCGAGTCATAGACTCTTGCTCAGTTTTTGAAGAATAAAATCAGAGCTTTTGAACTGAAATGCTACAGAAGAATCTTACAATGGCTTGGACCAAGAAGAAGACAAATCTCAGCATTCTACATGACCTAAAAATCAAGGAGAACTGGCTCGTAAACAGCATCCTCTAACAAAAACTGAGGTATTTTGGACATGTTAAGCGCCATTATGGTCTCAAGAGAACAGTGATAGAGAGTGCAGTTTCTAGAAAGTGGACATAGGACATTGAAGATGCATTGCCTATGAAAGCATTGAGGGTTGGAGAAACAGCTTTGAGAAAAAGAGACTTTCGGGTGTGCCATGAACAGAGAAATATTCTGTAAAGTAAATGCAGATAGATTGATTGACTGGATAATGTAATTATGTTGCCCCCCCCCCCCCCCCCCCCCCACCCACACTTTCTTTTATTAGACCCTTCTATTACATTACCTGATACTTATTTCAGACTGTGTTGAGCTAAAAATCAAGCTCAATTCTGAAAGAGGAAACCCCTGACTCAATGCATATTTAACCATATGTTCCGCATTGGGGAAAACAAGAAAAAAATCCACTGCCTTCCCAACAAGCATGTCATAAGAGTAGACTAACTAGGGTGCTTCTTTGAAGCCGCAGTGCATCTGACTAAGAGGTATGGAACCAATAATCTGCATACACTAAGTCAGATCTGTAAAATGGAAATGCACACAACACTCAGGTTCTGCAACAAGACTAAAGTCAAGAGGTGGACAGACAACCAGAACTTTCTGTTGACAGTCGGTGTACACAAAGATTTGAATTGAACCATTGTCCAGCAGGTGGGTGTCTAGCCAAGTTGCTATTGCAGCTTCCCATTCACATTACTACATGATCTGTAATATTTATTGTATTTGTAACATCTGAGTGAAAAAGACAGTTCTTAAGAGTGAATATAAAGCTTATGGAAGTGAGTGTTGGACAGTCTGTCTGTTCCACTGTTCTGTCCACTTGATCCCAAAGAGCCTTTATTATGTCCACTTTATCATAAAGTAGCTTACCTCCTAGAGGAGTGGCAGCAACCAATTTTTCTTTTTGGGGATGTACTACAAGAGCATTCATTTGACACCTGTTTATGTTGCACGGCAGGGAATTGTGAGCGTTGAACATAACCATGTCCTAGTTCTACGACAAGGACTAACAAATGAATAAAAGAGCACAAGCTTATCATCCCATGATGCTCAGATTCTGGTTCTGACCACTGAGAGTATGGTCCAAAATCCCTCAAAAAAGCGTTCTTTCAGTTTCTTTCATTTGAAGGATGTTAACTAGTAAATGGTCATCGACGAATGCAGGAAGCGTATGGCAACAAATATGAGTCAAAGAAAACAGTTACACACTGGGCCCCTTTGTTTCAGAAAGGGTGGGAGTTCATTACAGATCTTCCATGACCAGGTCATGTGAATGTTGTTGAAACAGGAAGGGGAATAAAACAACCGGTAAAATTGATGTAGCAATATATGTGAACCATTCTCGAAGCATACATTCGCTTGTGAAAAATTTGCTGTGTCAGCTGGGACAATTCACATGTTTTTTTTATAAGAACCGCAATATCAAAAGATGTGTTCTCAATGGGTACTACATATTTCACACGAATGCAGATGTATTTAATTCAATAAACATTTGGTTCAGTGAGCAGCCACAGTTCTTTTTTGCGGACATCATTCTCCACCTAGTTGAGAAATTGGATGCTCGTGTATGGAAAATTTTTTCTGACTAACCCATGGTGCATAATTTATTTAAAATAATACTTTGTGTTACTGTGCCTCACCAGGTGGCTTTTTAACAGCTATACCAGCAGGTTTAAAAAAAAAGGCTCCTACCAAATTAGCTAGGATTGATAATGTTGCTACTTGCAGGGACTGACTAAAAGATTTGGGTTGGGGTGGGACATCTAGAGCCCACATATAAAACATTCCAACCCACATTCTAAATGTATTATATAGTTTGACAAGTATCACAATCATGGATTTTTACAAAATCATAACAATGTGTACACAGATGAATAAGTAAAATTTTATTTTCAGTTTTAGTCATACAATAGGTATAAATAGCACGTAGTACATATTTATTTACTGTGGAAGTAAAAACAACTTTCATAAGAACAATGCAATCATTAGGAATATGTTTTCCCCTTTTAAAAAAAGTAAAAGAGAAACACAATAATAAAAAAGACACTTTTTTGCGAGAAAAGCATCAGACACATGATGCTAGACACATACCTTTAAAGAAATTTTGCACTCAGTGAGTGACAAGGTCAGTATTATGACAGCCGCCTTTACTTTCCAGACCATTTTCTGGTACCCATTTAGACTTGATCAACCTGGGAGCAAAAGTCAGTTTAAAACAACAACAAAAAACCCAACTTCTATGATTTGTATTCGAACTTGAGATATTTCGGCTGGATGTCTAGCAACTACAATACAGCAGCGTTCTGCAATATGAGAAAATAAAAACACATAGTAAGTAAAGTAAAGGAGTACAGGACTCTTTCCACGCCTTTAGGCGTATAGGGCATATAGGGCTAGACTTATATTTTTATAGACCAACGGCACAAGATGGGTGATGTGGTCAGCATCACGCCGGCCGCCTCTACTTTCCGGGATTGCACCGGGTACTCACTCAAGGCTGGGTCGACCTGGAAGCCAAGGTCATTTTTGAAGAAAAGTCCGTCTCCGCCAGAGAGCGAACCCACGTCCTTCCGATCCGCGGCGCGCGTCTAGCCGCTCTGCCACGGCGACTCCCTATAAAAACACATACAAAAGGTATATTCACACATTTACACAGTACACATACATGTTCCTAATATACACTTAAGCGTATGTAATGCCATCGGACACACACATATGCACACCTGAGACACACTCAGTCGTACGTAACACACACACGTCCCAAACACATACTCAAGTATATGTAATGCGCATACAAACATTGTGAAAAATATTGTATGGAGTGAAGAGGGGAAGCTCCCACTCCCAAACCTTAAGGTAAAAGGTCACAAGGTGTTAACTCCAGATTTAGTTCAACAACTGGCATTCAATGGTATTATCAGTACCCTGTCGGTTTCCGTTACTTCCAATGACATTTCTTGGTACCAGTTTAAGGCACAGTTGACCTGACAACATAGGTCCATCTTTTAAAAATGTTTTCAGTGAGGATTTAAACCTTTAGCCGCCAGGCTGGCAGGCAACTGAGTTCTCATGTAGCTATAAACTAGTGTCTTCGTTGAGGGTCATTGCTGCAGGTGTCATCCGCCTCCATTCATCTCTCTGGTTGCCCTTCTCTTTCCTGTTCGTGACACCAAGTGTTTGCACGTCTGTCTGGACAGTATCTCTCCATATTCTTCTTGGTCTGCCTTGTGGTCTTCAGCCATTCATCTCCCTCTTGTATACAGTTTTTACTTCTCTGTCATCTGACATTCTTTCAATATGCCCCAACCATTTCAGTCTATTAGCTCTCATGATGCCAATGATCAAAAATGATTTACACAGATTATGAATTTCGTTGTTGCTTCTCGCTCTCCATTCACTGTTGTTTGCATCTTTGATGGGTCCAAAGATTCGCCGTAAGACTTTTTTCGAAAACCCATAATAAGGCTTCATCTCTCCAAACTAGTGTATGAGTTTAAAAAGAATGAGAAGTAAAGGACCCTTTTTACGCCAGTGGCACAAAGGCACATTGTACCTCACCCTCGTCAAAGCATGCCTGAATGTCTCTTTATCTAGCCTATTCCCCAGCCCTGTGTGCTTTCATAACCAATGCATCTTCAGTATCCTGTATTCATCTTCGCGGAGTCTAGCTCTGTCTCTGTTTCCTGAAACTACACCCGCCATTACCAATCTCTTCAGGCCACGATGACGTTTAACATGGCCACCGTACCTCAGCTTTCAGCAAGGATGTTTATGAGCCAATTCTCCTACGGTGCTTAAGGAATAAAGAAAATAAAGGCTTTTTAGCTGAAATTCTATAGAACGATTCTCAGAATATCTTGGACAAAGAAGAGAAGAAATACTGATATTTAAAAAGATCAGACCATTAAGAAAGATTGGCTAATAAACAGCGTCTTGTCTCAGAAGCTGGCATAGTCATATCAAGTGCTATGGTGGACTGGAAACAATAATAGCAAAAAGCATGGTACCAGGAAGGAGGGACAAAGGCCGACAAACACGAAGATAGGCATAGGATATAAGTGATTCTTTAAAAATAAAAGTACAAGAGGCGCGAGAGATGGCAAGAGACCGTGTTTATATCAGGCAGACCGCAATGAGAGCGATGTTCTGCAAAGAACCTGCTATATGAGGATGCCAGATTCATATTTTATAGACTAAATAGCTCTATATGGATGATGTGGTCAAATTCATACTGACGGCCTTTACTTCCCCAGAAATTTCCTGTTACCCATTTGACAACTATTGTTGAAGTGGGCACATAATCATTTGAAATGGATGTTTTGTGTGTGTGTCCGTGCGTGTGTGTGCTTATTTGGACAGTCAGCATAGTGAGACATGATGCGGAAACTGCTGAGGTGTAGATTTATAGAAGACTGACAAGAGCACCATAAACAGATACAAATCATAATGAAGATGTCTGGGGAAAAAAATGTACTCAGAAATAAAATTGATAATAAAAATATATGTTTATCACATAGATCAATAGTGTATGCAAGGAAGTCAAACTCAGGGACGTAAATACAGTAACATCAGAATATTACTCTTTGCTGATAACCAGGTCTTGAAAGCAAAGACAGTCATGAAATTACAAGTCACAGCCATGAATGAAGAATGTAAAACAAATAATATAAGAATCAACACTGAAAAGACAGCAATAATGTCAATAGGAACAAAAGAAGCAGAATCCTTATACAGCAGTAGAGTGCGAAAGCATTAAACAAGAATCTAGGTTTTCATATCTGGAAACAACATTCAGCGAAGATGGTAATTTAGGTGAAGAAATCATCATTTTGGTGGAGTAAAGCTATGCACAGCTGGGCACGAGAGGTACACTGGGCGTACAAGAAGTCGTGTTACCCGGCACAAGACTGGCTCTATTAACCGCGGGACGCTGATTGTATGCTGAATAGGGAACTTGAGCACCCATGAACGTCTCCGGAGTGCTGTGAGGGTAACACATAACTCGTCATGGCATGAAGAAGTGCCTGTAACGGCAATGATAGACAGTACATGTGACACAGGCAGTCGCTGTGGTTTGCGGGCAGAGCTCACCTGAGGGTCGGAAGGTCTATGCCTTAGAGCAGGACACAGTCGACTTCATAGCCTCATGTACGCACAATTTAAAACTCAGCGAATCAACCATGTGCAAATGTAGATTGGCACCTGAGACAACAGATCATGTCCTCCATGACTGTCCCAAATACAACACATCAAAGTAAAACTTTTGGCCAAGAGAAACACCGGTGCAAGCCAAACTTTACGGGTCGCTGAGTGAATTACAAAAGACAGTGAATTTCATACTAAAGACAGCATTGCAGATACAGATAATCTATTTCAAGCGAACGAAAGAAGATGAAGAAAAAATTTACTGTTCTTTCTAAACCACAATGGGATTCCATATAAAAAACTGTAAAGAACCCTTGTAGCAAAAATGGCATATCAGAAAATTATGCTTGTCTCATAATCTTAATAGACTGTTCGGTGCGTGATGCGGCCACAATTACCTGGCTACTTTTACTATTATGGAAAGTACATGGTAGCCATTTTAGGCTTGGTCGATCTGGGTGCCACCTAGTTTAGAATTCGAGCCAAAGAACTTTAGGGCGACTGACGAGCGTCTAACCCAACGCTACACCGGATGAAATCTATCAGGACCAAGGTATTTCATCTTTCGTGAGGTGCGTTTTTTTTTTCCTTCCTAAAAAAAAAAAAAAAGTTTTTGGCTTCAGAAAGGAGGTGTCTGTTGTAAATGTAGTCCAAATGACAAGAGGGACACAATTAGCACCCAAACAATACGGCATGATCTTGAAACCCAGGTCTTGCAACATCGAGTGGATCAGTCACATTTACGATGCTTTGGACATGTATGCAGAATGGGATAGAATGGGTCACCACAGCAGGCATGGGAAGCCAAGAACCAGTGAACTTCAACCTCCAAGGTGACCCAGGGTTCGCTGGGAAAACAACATTCGAAAATCTTGAAAGCCCCCAGGTTTTCCCATTCTAACACAATGCATAAATGGTCAACAGTGGCTGTAGTCGAGCTGCTGCTACTGGAATTGAGTGAGTGTACGAATTATAAATATAGTAATTCCAATTTTAAAAAAAGCATCAGAAAACAAGCACTGAAATGGGAAACATGTAGATTGAGGAAACCAGGAGTTTACGATAAGCTGTACACTAACCGTTCATCAAGGAGGCGTAGAAATCCTGGCCTAGACTCCTTACACGATAGTAGTAGTACATTATACCCCACTAGGACATCACACAAGCGATAAACACCCGATGACACAAAGTGCCACCATGTTGATGAGGATCAACCGTGGAAATGTCCCAGAAACCGCGTTCAGCCATTAGGCCATATTTATGGCCGGACTATATTGCGGCCCCTGTCAAGAGTCAGGGTGGGGCTTCAATATAACTAAAAATTTCATCCTAAAAAGGACGGGAAGTTTATGTAACTACATGGCCAATGAAGACACCGTTTTTGGGGTGCCTAACTGGTCAGTTATTAGTACACACATGTTACCATACCGAGGCGCACACGCCATTTGGAGGTGAAATGTTAGATTCCTGGCACGGTGACTAGAGATTTGAAATATTATGTCGTCTGTTGTGTCCTATCTTTCTACTTCTTCCCATGAGTGCCGATCAATACATTATCTGTCTATTATATATATATATATATATATATATATATATATATATATATATATATATATATATATATATATATATATATATATATATATAATATGGTATATCAGGAGCGCTAGTACCTCGGAGCTCACCCCGCCCCTCCCCTTTTCCCCAATAATTTTGCAAGGAGATTAGACAGCTTCCTTTAACCCCTATTCCAATGTCCTTTCTTCGTCGGTGTCCTTGCAAAATGTATATACCACAGAACTCTAATATTCGTTAACACCAATATTCGTCTTATTTTAAAGGGAAACAAATGTGTCCTGTTTTTTTTCGTTTTTGTTTGTTTCATATTCGTCCGAAAAGTCAATATTCGTCATTCCTCTAACGTGGGTGGCGAGTCATGAGACGAGGAAAAAGGAGATAAAGGACTGTGCTGAAATTAAGGTTGTCCACCTTGGCTGTCCACTTTGGTAAAAATGCTAGTTTTCCTCAAGAAATGGCACTCAAACATCGCTATAGTTAATAAGTGTATTGATTCATTTGATGTCAACGAGTTTGGACACGTTCTAACAATTGAAAAAAAAAAATTTTCTTTGAAAAAAAAGTACCAGTGAAATGCTGACGAATTCCCAGGACATGAAATACCGAAGTGACATTACCTGATGTCGTAATGGAAGGTGATTCCGCTCCCAAACAATAGTCATTTTTTTTTTATCCGAAAGGTTTTTTTTTCTTTGATTTTATTTATGTTTTTATGTAGGCCATGGGGTCGAGTAAATATATGTCATAATAATAACAAATACAGTGGTTAATGTGTAAATGTATTTGCAATGATTTCCAAGATCGATCTTGGAGTAATTTTCCCACTCCATTTATTAAAGAATAGATAGTCATAATCAAATGCAGAGAACGGAGTAAACTATGGCTAATGAATTGGAATTGGGAAAAAACTCGTTTGATATTCGTCTTTTTTAAAATAATCGCCCTTCCCTCATGAACGGATTAATGACGAATGTTAGGGTTCCACTGTCTGTGTGTGTGTGTGTGTGTGTGTGTGTGTGTGTGTGCACGCGCGCACGCGTGCGTGCGTGTCATAAAGTGCACAGAATAGAGGAATAAACTGGAAACTCTGATGATTAAATGACAATAGGATAATGTAATATAATAACAGTAATGGGTAGAGCTCTGGTGGAAAGAGATTTCATATCCAGTGTTATATATTTTTATCCAGTATGTATATCCAATATCCAGTAGCTGTAGTGGTGGTCGAACTGCCAGCATAATTTCTCAAAGTAGATCCCAACACAACTGCTAGCATTCTAGAACCATTGTTCAAGGATATATGGGAAAGAGAAGTGTTGCCTGATGACTGGACTGAATGAACAATAGTCCAAATCCCCCAAAAAGGAGACTTAGACTGCAATAATTGGAGGGGAATTACTCTACTCTCTGTACCAAGCAAAATATTTTGTAAAATCATTATAATGAGGCTTGAAAAAGGAGTACATAAATTCCTACGAGTGGAACAAGCAGGATTAAGAAAGAGCAGAGGAACAACAGAGCACATCTTCGCCATACGTAACATTTCAGAACAATGCAATGAATGGCAGAGAAGTATATATATTAATTTTGTGGACTTTGAGAAAGCTTTTGACAGCGTCCATAGAGACGGTCTATGGAAAATGTTACGATATTATGGAATTCATTATTCTCCATTTCTTCTTTATGGACACCAGAATGGGAACCAAGAAACTAGGGAATTATAAAATTTCAGTACAATCTAAAAACTAAACTACTTCAAGTCCAACACAAGAAACTTAGACAGATGACAACTAAGATGGAAAGTTGGCCACGTTATGAGAAAATGATCCTGCGCCACACAAAATTCTCCCATGCGACACCAGAGGGAAAGAGAAAACAAAGGACGTCAAAAACTACACGGAGACGACAAACGATGGAAAAGTGACCTGAGTGCGGCATATCTGACATGGAAAAACATGCACTGAAGATTTGCACAGGACAAGGAAGCATGGAAAGTCCCCTCTGAAGCCTCATGTGCCACTAGGCATAACGTAGTGGTGGTGGTGGTAGTAGTAGTGGTCGTGGTAGCAGTGGTAGAGTTATTGGTATGAGTAGAAGTGGTGATGGTGGTAGTAGTAGTAGTAGTAGTAGTAGTAGTAGCAGCAGCAGCAGCAGTAGTAGTAGTAGTAGTAGTAGTAGTAGTAGTAGTAGTAGTAGTAGTAGTAGTGGTAGTAGTAGTAGTAGTAGTAGTAGTAGTAGTAGTAGTAGTAGTAGTAGTAGTAGTAGTAGTAGTAGTAGTAGTAGAAGAAGAAGAAGAAGAAGAAGAAGAAGAAGAAGATACAAAATGTAACAAAATGTATTTAAAAACAAATCAGCAGATAAAAAAAGAACAAAGCCTCGACAAGCAAGCCATATACAAGTCAAAACAACCAACCATGCGACATTCAGTAGCTATGTGGGTTATGTTTAACGTCACATTAAGCTGTCTTTTTCTGCCGGTCCGTTGTTCGGAGAAATCTGTCTAGGGCTGGATTTATCATTCCCTGTTTTACCGCGCGCCTGCAGAAAACACATAAGCAAACTTAACGGATGAATCTGTCGTTCAAGCTACAATGCGAGAACAATCGGACTTTTCTGGTATTCAAAGGAATACTTTACGATGCGGATTTAGGAGAGAAAATAAAATCAGAATCAAACAAATAGATATCACCAAATAGTATCTGGTAAAGACGCCGGGGGTGGGAGGAGGGGGCTGCGTTGTCTCGAGTCATGGTGTCCGCCTCGAGTGCTAGAGGTTCCGGGTTCAATCCCGGGTAAGAACTGGGATTTTTTACGTGGACTTGGACTTCCAGTAGTTACCCCTGGTCTCTGGGTAGTGAGATCGGACGCCCGTGTGCATTGTTGCGCGCGTAAAAAAATCCCATGGCAGTTGGAAATCGAAAAGATTAGCCTAACGGCGCCGCCCGGGCAAAATTTGGAGTTAGAAATCTACCCAAAGTATTTCAGGATCCTTGCCGGTGCTACAGAGCTTGTGCACTGTGCTTCTTCGGACTCAGACTTGAGTTAGAAGAAAAATGGAGCACTTTTGGGTGCCATGATGTTGATCCGTTGTTCAAAACCTGAAAATCCGGTAAAGACTCCGGAACATGCCGGTACTGGCTTTGAAGGCGTGCAAAAAGGTTCTTCACTTCTTCTTCTTCTTCTTCTTCTTCTTCTTCTTCTTCTTCTTCTTCTTCTTCTTCTTCTTCTTCTTCTTCTTCTTCTTCTTCTTCTTCTTCTTCTTCTTCTTCTTCTTCTTCTTCTTCTTCTTCTTCTTCTTTCTTCTTAAGTTCCATACCGTATGACGTTGGTGGTCATGTCTATCCACAAACTTCGGTCTCGTGTTCTTTCAGTCAACTCTGATATAAATGATTTTCCATGACGAGATGTCAAAATGTCCATCATCTTTTCTCTGGGTCTCTCTCTGCCTCTCGTCCCCTCCAGCGTTCCTACTGCCACGATGTACTCCAGTTTTCTCTTTCTCATCACATGACCGAAGAAGAATGTAGATTTGTTCTTTCTGATGACGGCAATCAATTATCTTCGTGAGTCAGTTTCATCACCTTTTCTGGAAATCTGTCCAGGGTATTCTCATCATTCATTTACAAAAACCACATCTCCGCAGCTTCAAAATAATTTTCAACTAATCTACCCACCGTCTTTAAGTATACCAAGATAGGAGGTATATAACTTTTATGAATTCTCTTTCTCTTTATTAGGCCAGATTTTGTGAGAACGAAAAATTATTAAGGGGGGAGTACTAGCAGGTAATCAGTGGCGTTAGAAAAAAAAATCATTCAAAATTCAATTTTGAAGATAGGACTCTCAGATTTTTAGACATTATGACTATATGATCAGGCTATCATATAAAACAAACTTCTTTAGAATGTATTATATACATGAGAGATAAACAATTTTTAAAGTGAAAAATTAATTTTAAAATATGCAAAATTTAGATGTTACTTTGGAAGTATTTGTATGGAAATGGTAAAGCAAATTCTTTACATACTTTTTAGGACGTAATTTTTTGTTATTTGAAGCCCTACTCTGGCTTGTGCCAGGGGCCGCAATATAGGCAGGCCATCAATATGGCCAATTGTCTGAACGCGGTTTCTGGGACCTTTCCACGGTGATCCTAATCCACATGGTGGCACTTTGTGTCATCGGGTGTTTATCGCTTGTGTGATATCCTGGTGGGGTAGAAAGTCAGAAATTCGTTCACAATTAAACGGCACATACAAAAATGGTGTGAGTGTAGCCCTTTCTATGGAAAATAGCACATATTAAATAGATTTTATGTAAAGCTACCTTAAATTTGCTCCTTTTTGTGAGTGGAAAATTAAATTTTGAAATTACATAAAAATTAACACAATCATGATACTAGAATTTTCCTAGAATACGCTACAGCCAGTTATAATGTGAGCAAGCATATACAATTTCATGCAGATTGGTTAATACTGGAGAAAGTTACAGCAGGATAAGTGAAAAAAAAAAATTTAACATTTTACAACAAACGACGTTAATTTTTTTTAGTGAAAATATTCTAGATTTTTACATCAGTGACTCCCTGTCAAATAAGGAAAACCTTCGTATTGAGCTTGTACCTCCTCTAATCCAAGTCGCTTCCTCCTTCTTGCTCTTCTCGCTTCCAGTGATGCTTCTGTTGCTTTCTTCTGAGAGTTTTTCAGCCGTAACGTGTCAGTAGAGATGAAACATTCTGACGTGAAACGTCCACACAATAGTTGCATTGCCACAAGAGGTGCTTCTAGGGCTTTTGCTCCATAATTAAAAATGAGTACTGCAATGCCAACTGCAATCTTGACGGCTTCTAATCCGTGGTACTTGTGTTTGGGGCAATGTCGCCAAATTGATTGATTCGTTAGCGTTCGGGGTGTAGCTATCTAGACATTTTCTCAACCGGTCAGGGTTCGAGAGATCACTGAAAACTGGCTTGATGACCTCCATAACTGCTGCAGGCAGGGATTTTTTAATATTTATAACCCTTTTCTGTGTTGGTAGCAACAGCTATTTAATATGGGCACCAACTAATTTTGCAGAGATTGTGAACAGGATTTTGATCCTTGGAGAGTTTGTGAAAAAATATCGCCCTAACAGCCTCTAGCATTCAACCAGTGCATCAGGACAGTTTCAGGAAAGACAAGACGGACTTGCAATCAGACAGTTTCAGGTACAATCGGAGCTAGAACTATTCGCTGGCTGCTAAAGAGGGTGATGGGGCATTTATGGAAATGTTCCTAGTGCTATGATGTCTATTCTTAAAGCTCAACTCAATAGAGATCTCCGTAAGAAATGCACCAGTGAACTTAGCGGCGCAATGTAAGTAAAGAACACCAAGCGATAAACATCCGGTGACACAAAGTGCTATCATTCGGATGAGGATCACCCGGGGACAGATCCTAGAAACCCTGTTCAACACATAGATTGGGACCGATATTAGGGCTCCTGGCAACAGCCGGAGGGGGTCTTTGAAATAACGAAAAATTGCGTCCCATACTGGGACGGTAAACTAAAAAGTTCAGAGTGAGTGATTATCTATTATCTTTGAGTTACGGAACTTTTTTTACTCACATCTTTTCAATATTTGTTTCCTGTGGCCACACATATGTTAGATATTCTACTTGCTAGAGAGATATATGGTTTCTATTGGAGTTAGTCAATTAAGTGATTTTTGTGTATTCTGGTTGGTATTTTTGGTTATTTAGACTTAATATATTGTGCCGATGAAGACTTTCTAGCCGGAACGTTCACTTTTCGTCTGTGTTTGTGATATAATGAAGCTGGCTGGTTCAACTTTTGTTCAGTTTCATATGTTTTCTCAAACTTGATTAGACCTAAGTACTTGTTACTTCTAAACTTCTTGGAGTATACAGAACCAAAGTTAAAAATTAAAAAGACCGAAAGGCATACAGATACTCGAGACAGGAAAATTAACAAAGGGCTGATATCTTTACCGTCTTTCTGTGGACGGCTATTTTGTACAAAGGACCTAGTATACGATGATGATAGGGCTGATGATTATATCATTGATATGTCCGTCATTTAGCATGCATAAGCCATGCATATAACACAAGGAAAATGAATAGCAAGTCTCACAAAACATAAAAAAATTTACAGCTTATATATATATATATATATATATATATATATATATATATATATATATATATATATATATATACTCACATTATAATTATAATTACGCGAAAGTGCCAGAGTGGTGTTCCACCTATCTTACAACTTACCAGTTTGGACGCTCGTATCATCGCATTGGCAAAATATTCCCCCAAACACACAACGGCTGCAATGATGATCCCGCCAACCAGAATGAAGAACACTCCAGCAACATTCTCAATCTGGAGGGACGATGTCTCATCAGTGGACGCCTTCGTGAGATCTGGGCAGTTACGGTTGTCCCACCACCTGGTTGTTGCAGGAAAGGGAACTTCAGCATAATTGTCGTGGAATGATAAGCCATTACACATCACCCCTAAAGAGTAGGGACCTGTACTACCTGTGCTCGACACAACATTCAAACTTGGACTCGTCCGGAAAGGTATATAGTCCCTTATATCGATATATGCCTTTATCGGACATAATGATAGTGTCTACATCTTCTAGTTGCTTTGACTTAGCGTCATTTTCAAATTTGCAACTATTTGATAAATATTACTGGAGTTATTTGAGTTTTTTTTTTTGGAACCGGTTTACTCCTTGCTCATGTATACAAGGAACTTCTTCTTACCGACGCCTGAATTGAAAATTTTGCGCCATTGTTTCTGCCGGCCTTCCTAGCGTTCAGATGTATGCATCGACGCCAGAAAATTTCACTTTCAGAAGGCGATCTGTAATGTCGAGGACTTTTCCTATGCTTTGGTAAGTTAATTATAGTTTACGAGTACCTTAAATGATGTCTGTTAAAGTGGTCACTGCTGTAGAGAGATCAGTATTGGCTATGGGATCACACATAGTTCGACCGTTCTTGATCGCTAGAGAAGCGGATTCGAACTTAGACCTTCTTCTGTACAGACTAAATAGCCTATGCCCTAAATAACCCACCCATACTGGTAAACATAATGACCTTACAAGTGTGAACCATTTAAACTAACAACAGAAGTTTGTGCATACAAATGGGGACAGAGAATTAGGTTAGTACTTGGCAGCCAGAGTTGCGTGAGATGTTTGACCCAGATCAATGGATGTGTGGAAATGACTTGTTAGTCGTAGGGAATAGGGGTACTGACGGTAAATAGTGGTGTCTGTGTGCAGATGGGAGGGGGGAGAGATTGATATGTGTGAGAGTGTCTATCTATCTCCACTATATGTCTGACTTTCCATTTCTTGCACTAAACAGACAGATGAATGATAGGAGACATTGTCTCCTGGTCTTGAAAGTGCACTCTGAGGGATGAAACAGGGGAGCAGAGGTGGAGTAGACTGATATGGGCTGGTGACTGATACTTATTCTGTCTTTCCTGTCAAGATGTTACCCTCTTGGTGATGACTAATTCTGAGTTCTTTCTTGGCAGGATGAAACCTATGTGAAGAGCTGGCAGAAAAATCACAGTCCAACCAACACCCACCAACCATCAATCAACCAATTGTCAACCAATTGCCAACCAACCTATCACCCAAGTTCAGACATCAACACCATGGGGTGCCATATACCCCAAACATCCTACAGTGCCAGAGCATGTGTGTAGCTCAGGGACAGTGTGTGACCTGACTGGTAGAAGAGATTTGCTGAGTGCCTATCCAGTTGCTGTGTCCTCTATGGTGAGGTACTCCTCCACCATCTGATCCAGTTGAAACAGAATTACCTAAGACAGTCGAATCATCAGGAGCTGAGGGAAGCATCAACGATAGAAAGAGGATAAGTGCTAGTTTACCTCTATAACATGCTCTATTCCCCACAGCTCCGCTGTGGTCCTATGATGAAAAGGTGCTACCTCCAGGACTTTCTGACTGTTCAGTTGTAGGGGTAATCTGGTCATTGTATTCTGGAACCCATCTATTGAGATCTGGCATCTACTTCACTATTATATATATGTATATGTTGTATTGATTACATGCATTCATTTTCATGGCTGACTTAGGTGTCTCTATTTCACCTTTCTAAGTGTTTAGCATTGGTGTGTGTATGAGTCATAAATATTATATGTGTTAACATGGTTATGATAATGAACTATCATAACCTGGGGGCTTTCTTTAGTAAGTAGTGGGGGTGTCCAGCCAAGTGTGCCTAGGAATATTGTATTCATATACAGATATATTTTGTAGTGCCAATACTTGAGTTGCCCTATTCCAGAAATAAGTTGAGCGTATATTGGCCACGGGAAATCCCTTAGACCAATACGAGCCAAACGACTCAACATAATTATTTCTGAGTGCTGTTGGTTCTGAAGGAGAAATCCTTATATCAGGCACGTGACAGGAGTGATATGTGACAATAATTTACATCTATCAATAATATGTTAGATTGTAACAGGACTTTGTTATTCGGCAGTACCGGAAACTTTTATTTAGCCCCTCCCGATTTTCAAATGGGACTGGATAGGAAATGATATCCAACAATAACCAAAGATTGGATTAAAAAATTATTATATCTAATAACAATTGGAGCAGATTAACAATAATATCTAGGATACCATAGTCAGAGGCTCAGTAAGAAATAAAGATATGTCCTAATATGGAACCTGAAGAGAAATGATATATAGTAAATAATAGCGACTGTAAAAGAAATGAAGATATTAGGCCACTGTTTAAAAAAAAAAAAACAATATTAGTCTAGTACCTACAATTTGTGTATTATTGGGCACTTCCTCTAAAGAGCCGTAAGTGGACACAACATCATAAATCACTGTACTTCATGGTGAACTAAAGAATCTTCTATTGGACAAATCATCATAACCCAATATACTTCATAGTGAACTAAAGAATCTTCTAGTGGACAAATCATCATAACCCAATATACTTCATGGTGTACTAAAGAATCTTCTATTGGACAAATCATCATAACCCAATATACTTCATGGTGTACTAAGGGATCTTCTAGTGGACAAATCATCATAAATCACTGTACTTCATGGTGAACTAAAGAATCTTCTAGTGGACAAATCATCATAACCCAATATACTTCATGGTGTACTAAAGAATCTTCTATTGGACAAATCATCATAACCCAATGTACTTCATGGTGAACTAAAGACTCTTCTAGTGGACAAATCATCATAACCCAATATACTTCATGGTGAACTAAAGAATCTTCTAGTGGACAAATCATCATAACCCAATATACTTCATGGTGAACTAAAGAATCTTCTAGTGGACAAATCATCATAACCCAATATACTTCATGGTGAACTAAAGAATCTTCTAGTGGACAAATCATCATAACCCAATATACTTCATGGTGAACTAAAGAATCTTCTAGTGGACAAATCATCATAAATCACTGTATTTCATGGTGAACTAAAGAATCTTCTAGTGGACAAATCATCATAACCCAATATACTTCATGGTGAACTAAAGAATCTTCTAGTGGACAAATCATCATAACCCAATATACTTTATGGTGAACTAAAGAATCTTCTAGTGGACACAACATCATAACCCAATATACTTCATGTTGTACTAAAGGATCTTCTATTGGACAAATCATCATAACCCAATATACTTCATGTTGTAAAAAGGAACTTCGAATGACAAATCATCATAACGCAATATACTTCATGTTGTAAAAATGATCTTCGAGTGGACAAATCATCATAACCCAATATACTTCATGGTGTACTAAGGGATCTTCTAGTGGACAAATCATTATAACCCAATATACTTCATGTTGTAAAAAGGAACTTCGAATGGCAAATCATCATAACGCAATATACTTCATGTTGTAAAAAGGATCTTCGAGTGGACAAGTCATCATAACCCAATATACTTCATGGTGTACTAACTAAACATGGTGAACAAAGGATCTTCGTCACTGCCGGTCCCAAGCCCTGATGAGAAAGGAGGAAAGCTGGGCTTGGGCCAGCCCCTCAACCTGTAAAAAATAAAATGTTGCTATATAAATTTGTAGGAAAAAAAGCCATTTAGGTAAACTTAAAAGAAATGTGCTGGACAACCTCTGGTAACAGATATAAAACAAAGAAGATGGCGCTTGACTGAATGCACCCTGAGAAGAAACCAACAAAGAATCACCAACCATGCACTAAAATTAGAAATAAAGGAAGGGATGAAGCGAGAATGTCCAAAAGAGACCCTAAAAAGAACGTCAATGAGATAGACTGTAGGTGCTGGACCCATGATTTCGAAGGTAATACACAGGATGTAAGGGAATGAAGAAACAGACTGCAAGCCTATGCGACATAAAATAGCACAACAGTAAAATACATAAATGTAAAAAAAAAGGGTCATTTTCCTTTCTCATCACAAACACATTTTTCAACCCGATACACTAACCTGGTTTCTAACTCGTGGAGAATTCCCCGATCACTCAGTTTGAGAATTGCCATAGACAGTTCCTCTCTGTAGGTAGCACCCGGAGGCACCCCTATTCCGAACCCTTTGGGATCAAAAGCTGGTCCGATTTCCATGACGTCACAATCCACAATCGTCTGATACTTGTTGACTGTTGTGTCCCAGAAAAAGGCGTAATCTCCTTCCTTGACCTTAAAGTAATGAAGTTACACCACAAAAGTAAGCCAATGTACGCAAATAACATAACATAACCCTTGACTCTTCAGGGTCGTCGAAGTCTATCGATGGTAGTACTAGTACACACAAAACCCGCCATCATTCTCTATCTTCCGCTTGTTAAACAAGTGTATAATAATGTAGTCCTGCCCATTTTTTAATGTTTCTTTGGGCTCCTCCGCCTCTTTTTTCCCGTTGATTGCCATCCCTCCTCCTCCCAACCCCTTATCCACCCCAGTGTTCACAAGAGTTTAGACTTTGCAATGGAATCATGTCTGACCACCTGCCTGAACCAAACTAGCTTGGATGTATTACCACTGCCAAAAGAGGCTCCTGATTGTCTGCAAATTTGTTTATTTTGCCTCCTTTATGTTTATTAGTTATAATTTCTAATTACCTTATCCGTAAAATTCGTCTATAACATTCATTATCTATAGGCTGACCATCCTCTCCATTTCCGCAATGAGAACCCAACTCTCACATCCGTAAAATAATTTATACAGTACCAGTGTTTTGTGTAGACCAAGATGAAAATGTTTTGTAGGCACGATTTTTGACACTCAACAAACAAATTAAAAGGTTCGCCCACTTAGAAAGAAAATCCTCTCATGCCATATCACACAAAGCATTTACGATGTGGAAGATGGACTCAGAGTTCTAATAAGTAGGCCACGGACAAGTTAATGCTAAGGAGAAACGTCAACATATACAATCTGTCTATTGCCGAGGTTGATAAAAGACCACAAACCAGAACATCGTATCTCCTTTGATGTGGGAAGTGGTACAAGAGGAGACGAAAAAGAGGGGGAAGGTCGTGGAATCTAGAAAAGAAGGAGGAGGAGGAGGAGGATAAGAAGTAAAAGAAGTAAAGAAAAAGAAGAATAAGGATGAAGATAAAGAGCGAGCAGGAGGTGAAGAAGGCTCACCAAGTGCTGAGTGATCTAAAGATATGCGGCTTGCTCCAAATAGCTACATCTCCTCAAGATATGAAAATGGACCTAAGTTTTTGACTAAAACAACCCACAGGGGCATAGCAATAAAAACAAAACATGGAGAAGAGAGCTGCAGAATAAAGTTAGAAAGATAGGAAGGACATGGGGAGAGCTCCATGTAATAGCGAAGGATAGAACGACATGGCGTGAGTTGGTTGAGGGCCTTTGCTCCATTGGGGGATTGAAAGGCAGAAGAAGAAGAAGAAGATAAGGTTAAACTCGTATTAATATAGCAAATTGTTTTAATTAACAGCATAAAGTTACAAGACAGTAAAATTCGTATTAAAATGGATAGTTGTTTTTACTAGCAGCATAAAGTTACAAGACAATTAAAATCGTACTAAACTGGATAATTGTTTTTACTAGCAGCATAATGTTACAAGCCAATTAACTTGTATTAAAATAGACAGTTGTTTTGACCAACGGCATGAAGTTACTTACAAAACAATTAAACTCGTGTTGAAATGGTTAACTGTTTTAACAACCTGCATGAAGTTATTTACAAAACAATTTAACTCGTGTTAAAATGGCTTATTGTTTTAACCAAAGCATGAAGTTACTTAAACGACAATTTAACTCGTATATAAAAGTAGATATTAGGAAGTCACTAAACTATTTATAACAACAGCATAAACTCACAAAACAAAACAATACTTATAACAATAAAAATTCACTTGACAATAATTGTTGACAATAAGAAGCCAAAGACACATTATTATTATTATTATTATTATTATTATTTTTTTAGTATCCAGAAACCATGAGTTGTTAACCCTTAGGCTCGGTATTATGGATATCGCAACCCTCCGGCTTTGATTCCATGATAAATACCGTAAATCTGGGAGAGATGTAGCTTTTCTGCCAACCCCCAGGCGTGAACCCGGACCACAAGGAGTTCGTCACTCGGTTTAGCCAACTATGCTAGCGAGCCGGGCAAGACACATTAATAAACTGAGTCCTATCAACAACACGAGGCCACACAAAGCTCAACTACTGCCATCAATAGCAAGAAGTGATCACATAAAACACGACTGATATCATCAGCATTATTCATTACTCATTAGGCGATCATCTTCCTTGCCCATCCGCGATAATCTCTGATGAGCCAATCGGCGCTCACTGAGTTCTGTGGTTAGCTTTAGAAGGCCACCATTGCTTTTCCTGACATTTTCTGTTATACTTTTTAGGCTGGAACGGCCCATGACATTGAGGATGAATGTTTCGTAAATGTTTTTAATGGTAGACAGGGGCGCTGAAACAAAGATAATCACTGGGGGAGGCTGGTCTTCTGCTTCCTAATAACTTTCTTCTATTTGGCTTAATTGCCCTCAAGGATCTTAAGCCATGTTTGAGCGTGCAATAATATAATAATTATAATACCATATTTTAAATAATATGAAATATAAATATTTAACAAATGCTTAGAAAGAGAGCGTCCGTACATAGTTGGTGGTGGGGGGGGGGGAAGACCACATGGTTAGAGGGCTCCGCCTCTCCTCCTACTAAAAAAAATGTAGGACCCTCTAAGTGCCTGAGCACTAAGATTCCGGAGCCCCTGACGTCATCACAATACGCCCACAACGTCCTTTAGAAGCGGAAGAGGATGCTTTCCCAAAATATGCAAACTCAGTAACCGTTCATTGTATTTTGTTGAAATTTTGCATACGGACTATTTATAATTTTGCCCATATACAAATCTTTCAAAAATTTTTTAGTTAATCGTCTAGCTCCTTAAACTCCCACCCTCCCCCCTTTTTTTTGCGGTACATGAAGAATCAGTCAACGATTCAAAACACACAGTCGGTATGCTTAAAACCTGTAGCAATGGGAATTTGTCAAAGCATCAAACTGCACGCGTTTCATAGGCGCTTCACGCTCAAATTATTTTTCAAAGATTACATAAATTCGCCACTTTAGGAAAACAGCAGCACCTGTGCAGTTATAATTGTAAAATCATATGGATGTGGGAAATCAGTGGCCACATGACAAATTTTGTGTTGATCAGTACAGTAGTTTTGGAGTTATTCACAAAAGTGCAAGGGCACAAGTTTTTAAACGCACTTTAGGAAAACGCGGCGTCCGTGGCTTAGACGTTGCGAGTCCGACTCGTAATTCCAGCGTACCGCGATCGAAACCCACTGCTGGCTGCGTGGATTTTTATCATAGTACGGGGTGTCGCAAGTCGACGCAGCCTAAATGGGTACCATGATGGCTGGCCTGGGGAAGTAAAGACGGCCGACGTAATGCTGACCACATAGTGCCGATGGTCTGTAAAAATATGAGAGCTCTTCCCACAGACTCGATACGACTAAAAAGCGTGAAAATGGATCTTTACTTTACTTACTTTTACTTTACTATAGAACTACGGCTGTCCTTGTACACTAACTTACTTTCTTATATCCTTCTGTGGTATTGTCCACCATGGAGTCCGGGTCTATCTCGGACATCTGGGACCACATCTTGGCGAAGTGTTCTATGTTTGTGTTCTTGAAGAACGACATGATGCCGCTGTCTTTCACGGTTCCATACTTGATCTTCGTTTGCTGGGCCAGATCTGTGACAGACTGAAATTTAGCAACAAGAGAGTCATAACATTGAAGACGACAACTATAAAACGCTTTCAATTTATTATGTACTTGAAATGTTTCTTAATATAACATAGGCGTCTCCGCGGTTAAGTAGTCAAAACATTTGCCTCGCGTTCTGAAAGTCGTCGGTTCGTTTCGCCGCTAGCATCATTCGGTTCACAAGTGCAATTTTCACAGACCCTTGAAATGGTCGCTGGGGCTATAGTGTTCGTGATATTCGCGACGCAGAGGCTATGGTGGATGCAAACGTAGTCTGTATAAAGGATGGTAGGCCAACTAGATCGGCAACGAGTCCTGGTGATGCAGACACGGCTATTGATTTGGCGTTAGTTACACAGTCAACAGTGCTGGACACAAAATGGAGTGTCCTATGCGATCATGGGGGTGACCATATATATACCATGCTCAGTCTTGATTTCTAAAGCTAGCAAGGTCAGGGCTGTGAAAACGCGCAAAACTTTTAAAAATGAGAGGACCAGTACCTTTCTTGGTCGCCTTCTACAGAAGGTATGCAGCAGAACTACCACCTCTGCTTTTGTGCAGCCTCCATGGTGGACCCAAGAAATAGAACAGGCATGGAGAGCAAAGCGAGCAGCAGTTAAACATTTATAGAAAGTGCGAAAGGCACCTCGCAGGTTACAAGAAGATGTAGAGAAACTAGAAAGAGTTAGAAAATAAAAAGTAGAAGAGTTCAAGCTTTGTGCAACAGATGCACACAAAAAAGGCTAAATGGGAACAATTAATGAGCGAAATTGGAGGTGATAAATCAAGAGGTAGGTCTTGGAAACCGCACAGACAGATGCAAAGGAAGCATCGGCCTATCACAACAGGACTTATATACACTGATAATGGTATGCTAATGACCAAAAAAAAAAAAAAAAAAAAAAAAAAAAAAAAAGAGAAAGGGGAAGCATTTTTAAAGAAATTTATAGCCCAAACCGATCATAGTGATAGGGAGCTTAGATATTCAGTTAGATATAATCTATCTAAAACATTAATGATAATTATTTTCAGACATCATTAGGGTGGAGGATATAAAATATGTATTGCAAAAAGCACAACACACTGTACCGGAGCCAGACGGAGTCAGATATGCCCACATGAAGAGCATGAGTGATGAAGACTTGAGGGAGATGGCATTTCACTTTAACCAGAGAGTCAGAACAGCATCAGTACCCCAGGATAGGGTACACATATACCTGATCCCCCTTCTGAAACCAGGCAAAGATCATACCAGACTTAGCGGTTTCATGATTATCACCCTACAAATACTTTTGGCAAAGTGCTAGAGAAGATTATTGCTGTTAAACTACAGATGCTTTCTGGAAAGGAAGAGCTGCTGCCAAAAGGTTTGGGTAGTTACCGGCCACGAAAAGATACATGGTCTAATGCAGCTACTTTTGCTTTTGATGTTTATAAAGGGCGCCAGAACATACAGGAGACAGTTGTGGCATCCCTTGATCTCGAGGATGGATGCCTACAATAGAGTCAGATGTGATGTTTTGATATCTGCACTCATGGAGAAGGGGGTTTGGCCCTGGCTTGTGAACTGGATAGCAGCTGTCCTGCATTCACATATGGCGGTCCTTCGCTTGGGGAAATGAACCTCAGAACCATGTAATATAGCTCCAGGACTACCCCAGGGTTCTGCAATGTCACCGGTGCTCTTGAATGTGAATACAAGCAAGACTGCAAAACTTGAAGCACCAGGTGTTGGAAGAATATTGACATTTGCTGATGATGTTCTTGCATATAGGCAAGGGAATGATAGACAACGGATACCCCAAGAGCTGCAGGCAACTGAAGACAAAGTGACTGACTGGTGGTTAGAAATGGGTGCTGTCATCAACTTAGAAAAGGCAGCTGTTTTGTGGTGCTCTTTGGACAACAGAGTTGTGACAGTTGATGTTCCAAGCCTCACAGTTAATAACAGTACCACCAAAAGAGAAAACAAACTGAGGAACCTGTGCATCACTTTCGATAGAAGCCTGTCCTATAGGGATCACGTGGAGGCAGTTGTGAAATGCCAAAAAGAACTCAATGCTCTCAAGATTATGGCAGCAATGGGCATGGAACAAAGAATGATGTTAACAATGTTCCAGCATGTGATCCTAGCGGTGATAGATTATGGGCTTGGGATGCTCACCATATAACAGAGTCAGCTGATAAAACTCGAACGCATACAGTATGTATGCCGGCAAAGTTATATCTCAGAGTAGCTGCAGACTAGAAGCACCTCCTGCATGAAGCCCTGGGTAGAACTAGGGGTCACAGACTGAAAAGATGAAAGTCTTGGATGGAGCAAGCTGACGACACAATCAGACATGATAATTTTAAGCCAGGAGAGGAGTGGGTCAAGGTGTCGGAACAAATTTCAGACTTATATAGGGTTCTAATCACCTTAGGTCATGAGTGCGTGAGACTGGCCAGCTGGTGCTGCAGAATCAGAAGTTCAACAAATGATTCGTGACAATTCCCGCCCAAGTTATGTGATTATCTATACAGATGGCTCTGTGCTGAGGGGCAGACAAAGTGCCTGTGGTTTCATAGCAAAGGTGAATGGACGACGACTAGTGCAGCAAAACCTGGTATATGATATCACAACTTCCAGATTGAGAATGGAGGTGGAGGCAGTCTCTGCTGCCTTTCGCTGGCTTGAGAATCAGCTGTAAAAACATGCCGTTGAGAAAGGTGAAAACATGCACCTTCTGCAGAGTGACAAGCATCACTTCAGAGGTTCTGGGTAGTTAGCATCCTTTGGATTTTTTCTCCAGGTATGTTGGAAAATGCGCTGGCAGATAGACTGGCTTGCTCTGCACCACTTGGTGGTGAATTGATGTATGATAAGTTAGATATTGCGAGGGCCCTTTGGGAACGGGTGAACAGTGCAGAGGCGCAGATAGATCAATACGGTCTAAGGAGAATGGCGCTGCGAGGAGTTACCAGGAGATCTGGCCGTCGCTCAACACTCAGGGGAAAGATGAGACGGATATACAATCAGACGGTTACTGGTGCCATCGGAACTGGAACTCTTCGTTTGTTCCTAAAGGTGGGGACAGAGCACTTATGGGAGTGTCCCGAGTGCTGTGATGTCGAATCTTAATTTAAAGTTCAATATTCAACATTCCAAGCGCGAACAGGAAGTGAGACTGGGTCATACATTGTCAATTGTGTATCGGATGACAAAAAAGGTGCGGAATATGTTCGCAACTGTTGCGTCTAGCATCATACGCCGCTAGCGTGAAAAGGCACTTTTACTCTTCCCCCCCCCTCCCCCCCCTCGCCCCCGCCCCCTCTGTCTTATTACATATTTACTCTACCTTAATGGGCGTGTTGATCTTTTTCACAGTGAGGAAAGCGGCCAGGTTGGCTGTGTACGATGAGATCAGAATGAGAGCAAAAAACCACCAGGCACTTGTGAGAATACGGCCCGGGATTGTTGATGGCGTGGAGTCAGTGTTTCCTATTTGAGATCAATATGACACAGTTTGCACGTCACATTTAGTCAATGAAAATTAAAAGTTAAAAGAAAATGTAAATAAAGGTTAAGGACCATTTCTCACGCCTTCAAACGTACTGGGTATACAAGGCTAGACCAATATTGTATAGACCAATTGGCACTCGGTGGGTGATGTGACCACCATCTAGCCGACTGCCTTTACTTCCCAGGACTTTACCTGGAACCCATTTAAGGCTGGATCGACTTGGGAGCCAAGTCATTTTTGAAAAAAAAAAAATTCGTTTCGTCTTCGTCAGAGTCAAGCAGTTACACCACAGCAATCGAAAATTATACTCAGTACTTTCGAAAATGTCGCATCTGCGGCTACGTCGATGCGAACGCTTGGTAAAGCCGGGATGCCGGGTTCAATCCCAGCTGCGGGCCATGCGCCTTGCATTGGTTTCGACCGTGGTACAAAGCCGACCGTCCAGGGCTGTTGGGGTTGGTTCTGCAACGTCCTGTAAAGCATACGCAACTAACCTTAACTTTCCAAAAAGGGAGCCTCAGTAACATCAGAGCTAGAATCGGATTCGAGTCCTATTTGTATGCATCTTGTTCTCTAGCCACCGGAGAGCTGCAGTTACCACCTCCACCTCCATTCCCATGCTAGATGTTGTTATGTCATATGCTAGGCTGTCTTGCACTAAAGATTTTCCATTGGCTTTCGCTACGAGCACCCAGGCACTTCTCTTTCCTCACAACACCGAACCATCTGTAAAGATAATCAGATCACCTGGGCGTGAGCTGTCGTGAATCAACTGTTGGACTTCCACCTCCGTAGCACCCGCTGGCCACTCTCAGCACACTTTTGAATAACTGACTGTAAATTCCAGGTTGACCCAGTTTCAAGTGGGCCCCAGATGATGTCCAGGGAGGCAAATACGACGCTATAAGATGTCGATCTCATAACCCATCACCTTGCTACGGAGTTAAAGTCAACACATAATGAAATACAAATCTGGAATATTTTCAAACTGAAATTCATAAATCAGATTGTCTCTCGTTACTGTATACATCCCCCCACAGGGAGACTTAGACCAACAACTTGATTAGAATTGATTTCTAAGATTGCCCTCGTAATCCTTTTGTTTACATGGCGCTGGACTGCCGTGTCTTGCATGGTTCAACCTATAATTTTCAGTCAGTTGTTCAAACATACGGGCCGGGTGAGCAGAGAGTGGCCAGCGGGTGCTATGGAGGTGGAAGTCCAACAGTTGATTCCCGACAACTCACGCCCAGGAGATGCACCCGACGAGGTGCAGCAAAAGAGCCAACGCAATCAGTGCAGGATTTTGGCATAAGCCAATTAAGCTGTTAAGGCATCGCAAGCTTCAGTGGCCTATAAAAAATGTGTTTTTCCCCAATCATTCAATAAAAATTAAAAAAACTTTTCTTAAATGCAGTTTTCTGTGAATATACGTGAAAAAAGTGTCTGCACTTAGCAGCATTGCATAGAATGCGCATTTTACTTAGCATATCTATGGATGACATCATCAGTGATTTTTGCAAATGGTGAAATGTTCTGAGGCTTTTAGACATTGTCGGCGAATGTGGCTTAGGCGTTGCGAACGCGCTTCGTAATGCTGGGGTGCCGGGTTCGATCCCAGCTTTGCAATGGTTTCGACAGTGGTATCGAAAAGCCCACCGTCCTGAAGCAATGGCAAACTACTGGACGTAAACTTGCCTAGAAAACCACAACAGCCAAAAAATGCTGGGGTTGGTTCTGCAACGTCCTGTAAAATATACGCAACTAACTTTTTTTTTTTTCAAGCTTTAAACAAAGTTTAGTTGCGTATCCTTTAGGACTCAATAAATTCTGTTGTGTGGTTTCACTAAAAATATTCATTGTCATTTTTATTTTAAAAATAGAGGACTTTATATAATTTCTGTGATTTTCCAATATATTCTTTATCATTAATTTTAATACGAATTAAACAACAGTATAATTCTATTATTGTTGTATTGAAAAGGCGTATATATTTTAAAGTTTTCATAGATTAGCTGGTGTCATTGAAAACGGTAGAGGCCTCAGGACTATGTATCACTCAGGGTCTCATCAAGTCTAAATCCGGACCCGCATGCAATAGATTTTGCCTTACATTGTTTGTGTCTCTTTACCGAAAAATGTGTCTCTGACTCTCATTATAGCTCACTTGCACATAAGTTAGTCAGTTAATTAATCGAAAGATTATCCTCACTGCACATCAGACAAATCCATAAGCGCTCGGATCCCATCTTCAGTATATCATTCAGCATATGGCGACATAACACGAGTTCTTTGTGGGTTTACTATTCTTCTTTGGCTACCTGTAGGGCGTTCATGTTTGACGACACGTCTTTTTATTTGGAGGTTCTTGTAGTCTGTTGAATGTTGCCGATTTAACGTCGTCTCCTGAATCATTTTCTCGTGCTGCTTCTTTGAGAGCATTGAGAATGTCGGCCCGGTCCACTGCTTTTCCTGTACCTACCAGCAAGCCAATCTGATCATTCATCTCCTATTATCCCAGCGTGTCCTGGCACAAAAATAAAACATTCCTTGCAGGCGAGACATAAGCTATGGTATAACGGTCTGGGACAGGCAGTAGTAACAGTTAATGACCTTTTTCCACACATTGGCCGTACTGGGTATATAGCGGCCATCATCATGATCATTATTCAGTTAAACTGCGTGTTGAGTGTCTGGTCAACCCTATCGACCTTTGAAGGTCAGTTGGAATGGACTCCATGGTTGCATGCCTAAGGCATGTTTCTATATCCAGGTCTTTCTTGGTCTGCCTCTTCTCCTCTTCCCCTCTCCCTAGCGCTGAGCTATTGTGTTTTGAGAGGCTGTTAGATAATATTACATGTCAGTACCATTGTATTTTCCGTCTTTTCACTATAAATAAAAGAGGTTTATAGTTGCCATTATGCTAAGTAATTATACGGGAACCTCATTAGTGATATTGGCTCTATGTGAAATGCCACGAATTTTTTTTTTAATGACATGGTGTTTTACCTATATTTTATAGACCAGTTAGCTTTCGGTGGATAACGTGATTGCTATTCTTTCCAGGACAGTACCTGGTACCAATTTAACGGTGGATCCAACCGAAAGCTGAAGTTAACTATTGGAAATAAAAAAAATCCTTACGATAGGGATTTGAGCCTACGACCTTCGGACCTTCAGCCGAGCTTCCAATCGCTACACTACGGTGACACCTAGAGTTAAAAGTACACGTCCGGAATTATTTTAGCTTACCTTGCAGCAGAGACCCAAAGATGAACCAGAATGACTCCCGGACAGTAATTTGAACACTGTCCGAGTTCACGCACTTGTTTCTGCCCATCCTCTCCAGCGCGTACAGGATCACACTGACCACGACAAAGGAGATTAAGGTACAGATCCAGACAACTGGAGATAACGGGTTGAGGAACTCAAAGTATGACGTCTCCTGTCTGGGGATCCTCATCAGCACGGAGATGTAGCGAGTCTTGAACGGCTTGGTGAAGTCCACAGCTTCTTCTCGCTGTGCGTTGATGGACAAAGGAGCTACTGACATGGTGGCATTCTGATGAGACAATAAAAATAAGTCAAATAAAGATCCCTTTCCACGCCTTTTAGGCGCATTGGGCATATCGGAAGAACACGCATAATTTTACAGACCAATCGGCACTAAGGTATAATGTGGTAAGTATTACGCCGGCCGTCTTTACTTCCCCAAGGACAGACATCCTGGTACCCATTTTAGGCTGGATCGACCTGCGAAACCCAATACGACGATAAACCAACGCAGCCAGCAGTGGGTTTTGATCGCGGTTCCTTGGAATTATGAGTCAGACTCGCAACTCCTAAGCCACAGACACCGCGACAGTTAAAATACTAAGTTAAAAAAACTATATTTATTGAGTAGTTAAACTTGCAGATATAATATTTTAAGAATAGAGAAAATCATTACCGTAAAGTTCAGTTGAAAAAACTACAAACATTCTGATATTCTAAGGACAGCTAAAAAATCTTTCTAGCTGTCACATAAAAATGTTCTAATTATTATAATTTTTGTTTTCACGGCGGGAAAAAACACACTCATCTGCATACATATCCACTCTACAACATGTTTGATAAATTCTCCAGACACATATAACTTGAACCTAAATGTCTTCATCCAACAACAGCTAGGGAATATAGCCCAGACATGCACACATGCTTATCGAGAGCCGGCGTGGTGCAGAGGCTAGACACTCGCCTGCGCATCCAAAGGTCGCGGGTTCAGGTACTGTCCGAGCCAGCCTTTATTCAGAAATGATGTTCGCTCCCAGGTCGACCCAGCCTTAAATGGGTACCAGGTAAAATCACGTGAAGTAAAGGCGGTCGAATGGATGTTGACCACATCACCGACCGAGTGCCGACTGGTCTGAAAATATAGGTCTATGCCAAATACATCTGAAGATGTTGAGAAGGATCCTTTTGCTTGCAGTACATATTTATCCGCGACGTCCCTGGCTTGGGCGTTGCGAGTCCGACTCGTAATCCAGCGTGCCGCGATCGAAACCCACTGCTGGCTGCGTGGATTTTTATCATGGTATGAGGCGTTGCGGGTCGACCCAGTCTAAAATGGGTACCAGGATGGCTGTCCTGTGAAAGTATAGACGGCCGGCGTAATGCTGACCACATTACCAATCCAGTGCAGATTGGTCTGTAAAAATATGGGACGCTGTACCCATATACCCGATGCGCCAAAGGCGTGAAAAGGGATCTTTACTTTACTTTACTTACATATTTATCCTCTCTTCAGTTATTTGGATATATATATATACATATCCAAGTAAATGAAGACAATGTGTTCAAATACACTGAAGACATATACCCTGCACACGCTGTTATCTAATTTAAAACATCGTAGATTACCTCAGATCTGATTACCCCAGACACATATCGTACATACATGTATATACCCACTATACTTCAGCTTTGATACATACCCCAGACAAAAGCTCTCCAAGCATTCCATTCCATTCTCCATCTGCCATTTTGCTGCCAAATTTGCCGTCGTGAACAAGGTAAATTTCATAATCAAACTCTAGCATTTTGGCGACTTCTTCAATCAAGTCAACGGCGAAGCCCTCAAATCTGTCATTGCCTTTCCTCAGCATATGATCCCGTTTCTTCATTGTAAACGGTCGTTCCTATAGTAGAAAAACGTTTTTTTTTTTTTTTAACAGAAAACAAACTGGCATAGCACATCAGAAAAGACAGATTTTTATTTAAACTAAACAAAAATAAACATAAATTGTAAAGATTTAATATCAAATACCTTACTCAGGGAAATTATCCCGGTCAACAAATGCTAGATGGAGTGGGATGTGTCGGCCAAAAGGGGCTAAAATAGCAGTTTTCTTGCCAAACTGTCAGAACGAAATTCGAAATTACGTCCCTCAGACAAATGAAAAGAAGAAGAAGTCCCTTAACAGTCTAGCGAAAACAAAAAGATGGAAATGTAGATAGCACTTTATTTATTAAATATAATATCATACAGTTACAATGCTCAACTGATGCGATAGCTGCAATCTAGAGATTATACCATCTGATATACGTGGCTGGAGCGATGTTTCTGACAAAGGAAGCCCTGCAGCAACAACCAATTAATAATATCTCCGTTTGATTAGCTACTGTAGTAGCTATTATATGGTTGGGAAAAAGGGGGGGGGGGGTGGGATTTAGTCGACCATAGATCAAAGAACATAACTTTGAACCAACCCCTGCGGTTTTTTTTATCGTTGCGTGGTTTCTCTAGGTAATTTTCAGGAAAGTAGTTTTTATTTGCCTCCTGAAAAGTAGGACCCTCATACCATTATGACATTCATAGCAAAATTTTCTGCCCGCAACTCTTTTGCAGCTTGTTGGCTGATTTTTCTTTCCACCGGCAAATCGGGAAAAAGAGAAATATTTTTTTCTGACCTGCTGACTTTTAAGGCACAAGCAAAAACATATGTAGATATAAATAAATAAAGTGTGCGCTTTTCAGTCCCCGTTTGAAGCAGGATTTTCTTTTCCTGGCATGAATCAGACCTAAAATATGGATAAAAGACAATTTAAGAAGTGTTTTTGATTTACCCGGGAAAGAAAGGCGGCGAGGAAGGAAACTGGCATCTGCACTTCATGTTTCATATGTGGAGGCCTTAGACTTCACTTTCCACCATTAGTATTAGCTAGGGGATTATCTCACACTGTATTGCTAATTTTGTTTTATATAATTACTCGTCCTCTCAATCCAATATTAATATATTCATTTACAAACCTAAGATTCTGTGTAAATAAATAAAAACAAAAAAATACAATGCCTTATTTAAAACAACATACGAGGTAAGTATTTGAACAAATGTGGGCGTTTTTGGCTATGAAAATACTGACAGATTGGCTGGCTCTGCTAAAGTTGCAGGTGGTCATCCTGTGTATCCCACTGACAAAGTTATGCCCTTAGACAGACTGAGAGGGAGAGATAGAGAGAGAAAGAGAAAGAGAGAGAGAGAGAGAGAGAGAGAGACAGAGAGAGACAGAAAGAGAGAGAGGAGATAAGACAGAGATGAGATAGAGAGAGAGAGAGAGAGAGCGGGAGAGAGAGACAGAGGTGATGAGACAGAGATGGGAGACACACAGAGAGAAAGAGAGAGGGGAGGGGCGACAAAAGGAATTTGAAAGCAACAAGTTCGCATCGCTGCCAAGCATGCAAGTATTGGCATTTTGCGAGTTTAATTACTACAGCCTGGTAAGAGAGATCAACCGGTTGTACGAGAACTTTGTCACCCAGATAGGACACGGTACTATTAATTGCTGGACGCTGATGTATATGTTGAAAAGGGAATCTGAGCACTAACGAACGTGTCCGGAGTGCATTGCAGATAACTCATAAATTATGAAAGTCGTAACTTACCTCTATCATAACAACTTTGGCAACTCGGCCTTTCAACGGAAAAGGTGTAGATCTATTGGACTGGTACTTATCATCGTAAAATTTGAGTCGCTTATCAAAAACATAAGGTTTATTGTACCAGTGGCCTCTCTGTGGACAACAAAGTATGTAGTTTTAGAATATTTCTTCTTCTTCTTTCTTCCTTTTTTACTCTTCCTCCTCTTCCTCCTCCTGCTGCTGCCGCTTTTTCTTCTTCTTTTTCTTCTTCTTCCTTTTTCCTTCTTCACTCTTCCTCCTCTTCATCCTCCTCCTGCTGTTGCTGCTGCTGCTTCTTCTTCTTCTTCTCTTTCTTCTTCTTCTTCTTCTTCTTCTTCTTCTTCTTCTTCTTCTTCTTCTCGTTGACCTGCTGTAAACTCCGGAGGAAAATTCTAGTTGTTCGCTAAATTTTGGACTTTAGATTTGTTTTAGAACTTCAAGTTTACGTGGACATCTACTTTACAGATCTGGCCTATCTGTATGCAGACTGTCTCATAACATGACCAAAAAATGATGACCGTCTCTTTCTGATGATTGTGGTTAGTGTCGTGAAGTGAATCAACCCACTCCTGCACATTCGACTATTCGTGACGTTGGCGCCCCTAGCGGGCAGGTCAGATTTCAAATTTAGACCCTCCGGTGGGTAAATAGTCCATCATATCTATTTACACCTTTATCTGATGAAATAGACAAATCTATTTCTTCTGGATCTCTTGTGAAGTCTTCAATTTCAAATTTGTAGTTGTGGGGTAGAGATTCTCTGTATTAATATTCAGAATTCCGAGAAGCCTTTTTACTCCTCGACGCATTAATATCGCGGGCTACTTTCTTTGAAAGAACGCTAAAATTCAGTGTTGCCACTTTGGATCTTTTATATCTAAATTTAGATGTTTTTCATTGCATTTAGATACTGTTTTTGACGTTTAGATCGTAAATATTTTTCTAGATTCTTTTCATATGGAGTTAAGATATTTTATATATTTTTTTTTCTTTAATTGTCAATTTAATAATTACTGTGTAAAATATTTACTACAATATTTTTGTTTTGGTCTGGCACGTACATTGTGACAACTGCCATTACTTGAACTTTGAACTCTCACTATGGTCAATGCACAAATATCTGGCAGCCCCGGTACTGATGATTAAAAACGCGCGTAAATCATACTAACTTTGTTTCAACTGTATCCTCACTGTACTGACTTTGCGTTTCTTTTTCATGTGATTTAAAAAAAAAATTGCTCACCTTCTTATGTGTCTTTCACTTTGAAAAAACCTTTCAACATGCCAAAAGTAAAGTATGAGCAAAAAATGTGGAAAGAGTGGTTGCATGATGACAAAATTATAAACTGGGGATATGACCAAAGCTTGTTGTAAGTACTGCAAGTGTGAAATTAAAGCGAAAATACAAAACTCAAAGAGTCATGCAGAGACTAAAAAAGCATAAAACTGCAGTTTCATTTAAAGATGTTACACCGCTGACATCTGTTTTCAGAACTATACTAATAAATGAATCATCAAAAGTTGAAGTATCAGTCGCAATGTTTTTAATTTGTCACTGCGCAATTTCAAAAATTGACCATTTGAACGATTTGTAAAAAATCTTGGACTAGTTCAATTTGAAAAATGTGGTGTAGAAAGTATAGTTTAGGAACTGAAGGACCTTTTAATCAGCAAACAGTTAGGCTTGAAGAATTTGGCTGTAATTGGTACTGATAGTGCCTCAGTGATGGTTGGTATAAACAATGGCGTTTATGCCAAGTTGAAGGAAGCTAACCCATCGTTAATACTTATAAAATGTATGCGTCATTCATTGCAGCTAGCATTATCACATGCCTGATCTAAATATTTACCAAGGAATTTGGAATACCTTATTGCTGAAACACTTTACTGGTTTTCCAGATCATTTGTCAGACAACAGCAATACAATACATTATAAACAGCCTTGAATGATGGTTCCACACCACCGAAAATTCTGTCAGATTGCAAAACTAGATGGTTATCAATTTAACCAGCTGTTGAAAGAATTATGAAGCAATGGCTGAAGTTGAAGACACACTTTGAAATAACAAGACAAAGTGAAAAGTGCTACACAGCTGAAATACTATTTGGAATGTACAGTGATGAAAAAAAAATGTCATTCATTCTCTTTTTATAACCTCTTCTAATGGAAGTGCACAAAGTTAATAAACTGTTCGAATCTAAACTTGTTGATAAAGCTGATTTGCTCACTTGCACTATAGAGAGCTATTTGGCTCCCAAGCCACACCTTGGATATTAAATCGAATCAAAAATTGATGATTTAAAAACAAAAGGACTGTTAACAGAGAAGCAAAGAACAACTTAATAAAGCGCTGTCAATATTTGCTTATCTCATTATTGAAGCAACTGAAGCAGAGACTTCCTGAAAATCTAGATGTTTTGAAAAATATTTCACTTTTTTTCTGTGAGCAACATACATCAGCCAGTAAAGGACATACCTAAATATTGTCAAGTTATGAAATTTTTAGGGGCTACTGATAATAGTGTCGCGGAAGCAGAATATCAGTTAACCAAAATAAAGTTAGCTGAATGGACAAACAAAACAGAAACTAAAGCGTTTTTAAGTGAAGTGAGACAATTTAAAGATGCCTCATCAAACAGTCCATTCTGTAAGCTCTTTGAATGAGCCATGTCTGCCATTATACTACCCCACTCAAATGCTGACGTAGAAAGAGTTTTCAGTGCTAGGAATTATATCAAAACTAACCTAAAAAACAGGATGATATATGACCTCTTAAATGCTATCGTCCCATTAAAATTCGGCTTGATGAGACTAGAGAAATAAGCCTACTGTTCCACTTATAAAGAAATTTGAACAGCTAAAGCATACCAGGGTAATTTTGGATCTGAAGCTTCAACTTCATTATCTAAGCTAAGTTTATCCTGTGGATCTTGTGAGGCGGGCATCAGTGAAGGTGAGGACATGATTATGTAGGGTAAGTCATAACAAAAGCTATGTAATTTTTGACTTTTTCAATTTGGATGTTTTTTCTAGATCTTTTCCACGCAGATTTAGATCTTTTTAGATATTTTTCGACACCGTTTTGGATATTTTTTGTCAAAGAAAAGTGGCAACACTGCTAAAATTTCCCTCTCATTCACTGCTGACTTCCAGAGAGTTCAGACGCATTTGCCTTTGTGCCTGATTTCTACTTTTAAAAGTACCAGTTAATTTCTGGAGGAAATTCTACGCTTGAGTAAGTTGATTTTAGTGTGCGAGTACCATGTATTTATATTTATTCATTTAACCTGCTGCTGAGTAGAGGAATGATTCAGCTATGTGACACTGCTGAACGAGACTGTTCTTGGTGTCAATCTACTCCTGGGCAACTAAATCAATCTTGTCCCTTTTCAAACTGTGATTAGGTGTCCAACCTAAACCAATGTTAATATAAAGGAACTAATCTGACAGCCTGATCAGGTTTCTAACGAACTGGTGGGAATTTTGAAAAAAGGCATTCAAGCTGGCGAGATAATTGGGTCAGCGTTCAGGTTGTGTACAGCGGGCGAAACACAGTGGCATCCAGGGTTATTTATAGATCACTCTTAATCAACACAGGTCAACTACGACCAGATATATATTATGACCGTGATATATACATATGTGGGAGAATGATAATTGGTGTGACTAAAAGTGCAGATGTGGGTGTGGAGAGATGATGGTCTATGTTTGAGAGAGTCTATCTGTCTCCACTGTTGTACTCGTCTCCTGTCCCTGTTCCTGACTGACCGATAGAGAGTAATTTGGAGACTTCTGCTGTCTCATTATCCTAGAGCTGTCCTCTGAGTGATTGTCAGGGGTGGAGGGTAAATAAATGAGCTGAGCGTGTAACCTCTGAGATGACTACTAATTCTGAGTTCCTTCCTGATACAGGATGAAATTCCCTTGGAGGCCAGGCATTGAATCAGCAGTCTAGAAAAGCACCAACCACCAAAGTGCCCACTACCAAGTTGCCAACCACCAAATTACCCACTACCAAACCATCACTATGGCAAACAGCAATGTGGGAGCCAAAGTGTAGGCATCTTCTTACAGGCAGCCCAACTGACATTCACACCAGTGTGCTTTCTTGGGGAGCGTGTTGGGTTCCAGTGGCAGAAAGGCTGTTGTTTCAGTCCATCAGGACCCCCCTCGGTCCAGAACACCCTCTTCAGGAGCTTGTTCAGCTCCAATTTTAAACTCTATATGTGACTGTGTCTGCCAGATCAACCAGTGAAGTGAACATTCTCAGAAGGCCAGCCTGTTCCAGTATCATGAACTGATAAATGCAGTGACTTCAACCTGGAATAGGAACAGATAAGTAGTGAACTCTATGGTGAGGCCGTGTTCTATATTTACAGGTCCACTCCAAATCACCATGTGATGTTAGGCGGCCTCTAAGAGATTCCTCAATGTCCGTCAAAGGAATTTCGGTGTTGATCTTGCAATATTCCAGTGCTTTCTAATATCTTCTCTTGAGTCATATATCATGTTGATGTTGAACTTATTACATGTATTTCCAAGTTTTCACAATTGACTGGAGTGTCAATCATTCATTGTTCTTAGCTGTCTAAAGTACATGTATGTTCAATTAATAATCTTCATCTGTGTTAACATGGCTATGATAGTACACTAAACTGCATGCAGCCTATCTACCACCCCCTGAAATATTAGACTGTCCCGTGACCTATAGATTTACCCTGTTTGGGGTAGGAAATTAATAAAGCACCGAAAAAAATACCTTGGCCTCGTCAAGACCTGAACCAACGACCTTCCCATCCGCTATACGAGGGGAGGTCACTTCCAACTAATTCACAATTGATTATTGTAAAGTTAAGCCCACTCAGGAAATAATATCAGTGTTATTACACCCATGGGTGAAATGCCACATGCGATGTGGATAAATGAGGAAAATGCAGAGTGGTAATTGAACGTAGGGCTTTTAATTAATGGCATTATGTTGTTTATCATCTGGCGTGACATTAAAAAGGGTAGCTGGAGAAGAGAAAGAGGAAAGGGGAGGGTAGGTAAAGAGGGGGGGGGGAGAAACAGAAAGTGAGAGAAGGAGTTTACAGAAACAAAGAGAAAGAGAGACAAATACATACATACAGAGAGTAGGGGTGTTGGGGAAGAGAGAGAGAGAGAGAGAGAGAGAGAGAGAGAGAGAGGAAGAGAGAGAAGGGAGAGAGAAAGAGAGAGAGAGAGGTAGGGGCACTGTAAGTGAGAGAGGCCGACAGACAGACACAGACTACTATAGGGAGTGAGAAACACACATATAGAAAAGAGAAAGCTGGAGAGGGGAAAGGGGAAGGAGGGAGAGCGTTGGAGACTAAATATACGTATGATGTTTGTGCGTGAGTGCATAAATAACAGAGACACGTTATCCCACACGTAAAAGAGACACGTAATCCCACACGTAAACAGAGAAACATCAACCCTAGCGTAACTCAGATAGACGATAGCACAAGTAATTGAGAAACAGAACTGTAACCACTCACCAGGTATGTTTCACTGCCAGTGAAGGCTGTAATAGTTAAGGAGAAATTGTCGCGCCGACCCTCACTGTTAAACTCTAGATTTCCGGTCATGCCCGTTTCCACATTCTGTTGAAAGTCGTTATCTTTGTTAATTGAAACTATTTAAACGCTGACAATAACAGCATATCAAAATATTACTGAAGAAACTTAAAAACTGGAATCTACCATAAATCTTCCACAACATAAATTAGCAGTAACGGGAAAATAAAATCATTTTTACAAAGACTTAGATTTGGCAGTAGCCCAAACAAAATCACAAGAAATAAAAGTAATATTGGGAGATTTTAATGCAAAAGTTGGGAAAGAGAGAACGGAAGATAAAGTTGGGGAATATGGTTTAGGATTAAGAAATAAAAGAGGTGAAACACTGGTAAAGGGAGCAAAAATAAATGATTTGATTATTAGAAACACCTGGTTTAAACAACATAAGAGGCGACTATACACGTCAAAAGGTCCAGATAAGAAAACATTCAGTCAAATAGATTATACACAAATTAACAAACGGTTTAGAAATGCACTAACAAATGTGAAGACAAGACCTAGTGCTGACTGTAACAGTGACCACGTCCTATTAGGTTAAAAATTAAATGTACGACTGAAGAGGGGAAAGAAAGAGATGAAAAACTGTAGATTAAACAAGAGAGGATAAAAACATCCAGGAGCGATATAGAGTGATTGGAAGGAACAGGTACAATACAATACCAAAAATACAAACGATAAACGATCAGTGATAAATGCTGAAAGGGTCTATCCACTAAACAAGCAATTTGATTTTACCAGAAAGAAGACAAACAACTAAACAGAAATGGATGACCGAAGAAACTTTAAAGTTAATGGGTGAGAGAAAACAATCTATAAATGACAAAGAAGAATATGACAAGATAAATAAAGAAGTAAGACATAAATGTATGACGGCAAAAGAAGAGTGGCTAAATGAACAATGCAATAAAACTGAACAAAGTCTTGTTAAAGATGCAAAAAAGTGTGCACAAATAAAAAAAAAAAACGATCTAACTGGAAGAGTTGGAGAATACAATATAAACAATTTGCGTTATGCAGACGATACAGTTTTGATAGCTGAAATGCAACTGATTTACAAAAACTGCTGGATATTGTGGGGATGAAGAGTGCTAAGAAAGGACTTCCATTGAATATTCAGAAAACGGAAGTAATGGTTATATCATTGTGATATCTCAATTGATAGGAAAAAGACTTAACCAGAACAATAAATTCAAATATCTGGAAACAATCATATCATCAGATGGAAAATGTGTTGTCTTTATATACAACAAAAAGAAAGAGAAAAACACTGTTCTTTGACCACATAACGAGAAGAGAGACATTTAAGAACATCGTGAGAGCTGGAAGAACCGTGGAAAAGAGAGTAGAGGCAGACCAACAGAAATGATGCTGGATAGGCTAAAACGATGACATGGAGGGATATCATCAAGAGAGCTGTTCCATGCAACCAAGGATCGTGATCTGTGTAGACACATGAGCGCCTACGCCAGTTGACAGGGCACATGATGATGACCATAAAACTGGACAACCACTGAGATTATCCCAGATTTAGACAAACAGATGTTTGCCTGTCCTCTACAGAACTTTCCCGAAGCAAACTAAGCAATTTTGGCTGTTTGTGATTTTTGAAAGCAAATTAACCTTTATTAGTTTGCAATTCTCTTGAACAGTGAGCTCTGTCGAAACCAACGCAAGGCAGTCTGCTGCCAAATCTCCTCCAGCTGGGATCGAATCCAAAATCTCGGCAATACGAAGCGTGTTCACAACACCTGAGCCACATACGCCACCGACGATTACTTAGGTCTATTTCAAATCTAGACAAATGAGATTTGTCTTAAATCTGGACAGTTACTGAGAACTATCCCAAATCTGGTGACAGACTAGGTAAAATCTATAATAAATCTAAACACACACTAAATGTGTTGTGGTTTACAGCTAGGCTGTCATATCTGCGCCCTTCGGCCCAGTAATCCGATTTCGGTAGTTCTAAATAATCGTCATTTGTCAACATGTATGTTAAATGGCAGCAGGTCAACTCCCACTCCATATGGGCGACCATTGTACCCACGTAGGGGCTGAACGACTTAGCATGCGTTTATTAGGACTTCCTAGCATACGGTGCTTTCTGGGCGCTCCTGTACCATACATAACATTGCCTTGAAAGGTTTTGTGAACTAAATCGTCACGTTCAGTCAGGATCCTCGAAGGGACAGCTTTAGGTTATAATTGTGACTAGGTTATGTAAGGGTCCTTTTTCCATGCATTTATTTGGAATATATGATTAGACCTATATTTGTATAGACTAATGGACATTTGGTGGGTGATGTGGTCAGTATCAAGCCGGCGGCCTTTACCTCCTAGGGACTATGTTATGTGCGCCAGATGAAATGGCTTAGCATTACCCTCCACCAAGTAACCCTGAACAGTACTCCTGCAGTGTTGATTCCATCAAAGGAGACAGACCGATACTGTCCTGACGGTCGACGAAGTCGTCTACCGGTGAGCCAGTGTGTGACCAGGTCGCCGATGTGGGGCGATATATATAGACAAAAAAGGTGCAATCTATACCTGACACCTAGATTTACTGGTAACACGATATTGCTGTGGGATCAACACAGATTATAATTCACCACTACGACTCTGGCCAGCCACACTCACTTACTGAAGCCCTTCTGTACATTCCTTAATGCCTCTGTTCTAGCTGGTCACTGTTATTTTTTTTTTCCCCGCTATTTTGTGAGCTTAAAGATCAGATTAAGACACTCGATGCGGATCGGAAGGTCGGGAGTTCAGGTTTCTGCCGATAATCGGATTTTAAAAAAAATGACCTTGGCTTTCATGTCGACCCAGCCTTGAGTGAATCCCAGGTAATTTCTGGGAAGTAAAGGTGGTCGACGTGATGCTGACCACATCACCCACCGAGTGCCGTTTGGTCAATTAAATATAGATCTAGCCTTAGAAACCTAATGCGTCTGAAGGGCGTTTAAAAGGGTCCTTGACTTTTTTTTTTTAACTTTAAAGAGCAGATTAAACAGTAACTGTACACAGGCCTCGCTGGCTAGAAAAAACTGCTTGGTTTGCCATAGTTTGTTTACCCATCCTTTAAGCAGAATCTGCATCAAAACTTATTATTTTTGGCATCCTTGCATTTAAAAGACTGCACCTTGTCACAGGCTGTAAAAGCCGTTACGGTCACAACTTCTTTGGAGCTTTTACGGGGTACCAGGGATTAGCAATGCTGGTAGGATACCAAGTAACAGACAATGTATTGATCGGCACTCATAGAAAGAAGAAGAAAGATTGAAGATCACACTAGACAACATAAAAATCGAAATCTATAATTACCTCAATGGTTCCCCTTCTGTTTATTTATTAATTGGTATGCTACCAGGGTAAACGAGCCTTCAGGTAGAAAAACAGAAGGAGAAAAAAGACAGACGTACAGACACATGCGGATTTAAAATAAACAGCACATGTCTTGGACTGACAGATTTAACTCTCGGCCTCAAGTAACAAACGGTGTGTGAGGGACACCATATCTTGATTTGCCTCCGTAGCATTATGTGATCTTTTTAATTACAAATTTAATTAGAACAAACTAAAGAAATCTGGCGTCTTCAGTATAATTACCACAGTGACGTTTGGCGCTTGGAAAGTAATGCATTCGTACTTTTTCACCCTGGCTATTTCTTCACTTTGGAAAAAAAAAAACATCTGGCTCAGTGAGGACCTCAACCCACGTCTCTCCGACCCGCAGGCGAATCTCTAGCTACTACATCACGACGGCTCCCCAAAACCTTATGTTACTGAAAGAGTAAAGAGACGACTTAAACAGGAGTTTCTCACATTCAAAATCAATCTGTTGAGTTCGTTTCTCAAAGCAGCATCAGACAAGGTGATATTTGCTCCCCGAGCTCCTTCCAGAATCATCTTATAGGAAGAGATGACCAGCTGGAGGGCGTCACTAGAGAGAGCAAAGTGCAGCCGTGGATGACCGTTGGACGTGAAGGGATCGTTGTACGGTAACAAGGTGATCACTGTGAAGTTGCAAGCGATGTCGTTGTACTTGTTGAAGATGTTTTTAATTTCATCACCCTGAAATTAGATGTTGTTATCCAGCAATTACCGTGAAATTATGTCATCAAACTGAAATGAGTTGTCAGCATTCTATAAATTCATGTCCAAACTCTGTAAATACATGTCAAAGACTACGAAGTAATTTCAGACCCCTGACGTAACATATCATAACCATATAATTACAGTAAGTACACTGTATTACATACCATTAATCTGAAAATAAATTTCCTCACAATGAAATTACATTTTATAACTGAAATTGCGTAGTATCATGATGAAACCATATGTTAAAGCCCTGAAAGTGCATGTCGACACAGTGAAATTATGTCATCACTGTAAAATTATGAGTCGTCATCCTGAAATTACGTGTAATGACATTAAAATTATACGTCATCGTCAGGAAATAATGTCGTCTCTCTGAAATTATATGTAATCAACCTGAAAATACGTGTTATGACCGTCGGCAAGATTTTCAAGTCTTTATTGCTCCCACCGCTGAACTTGAAAACCTCCGAACGATCTGTAAAGGACAGCCCCATAATTAATCGCTAGGGGGATCCTGGCTTCGCCTCAGTGCTACTCTTCTCTCCTCATTTCATACATCCTTCAGTTTCAGATGCTTTGTTGTAATCTATATTTGATGGCTAACAACCTTCGTACACCGTAAAGTTACACATTATCACAACGAAATTATTTGTCATCACCGTCAAATGAAATGTAATCACTGTTATACGTTAAAATATTTTAATATGCAAAGTAGCTAGTCATGCAATGGTGTTTTAATATGTTCACTCCTCATGTTGCTTCCATGGCACATAATAGACAAAAGATGGTGGGGGGTGGAAATAGACCCATTCCTCTAAAAACTAAAAACAAAAACAAAGCATGTCATTAAGGCACCCAGTTAAATAGTTAGCATTGTAGACTTTGAATCCAGCGATTCGAGTTAAAATCTCGGTTGCACCTGAATTTTGGGAGGTCTCCGTGGCGAGGTGGTCCAGCCGTTTACCTCGCTCTCTGAAGGTCGTGGGTTCGTTTCAAAGCTGCACAGTTCAGTTTACAAGTGCAATTTTTACGGAGATCCCTGGGACCCTCGCTGGAGCTACGGAGGTCATGCTCTGTGGGGCGCTCTCGGCAGGTGGTCAGTCTTTCTGTGGAGAGAGACTGAGCCCTATTAAATAAAGCCTGGTGCAATAAAGTCGATCCTCTCGACTTTAACCTTTAACCTTTTACCTCAACAATCGTACAATGTGCAAGTTGCCCTTTAATTTTCGAAAGCAAAGGGTGATTATCTGAACTTTTTTTTTTTTAAAATTTTCATGTTATACATTAATATTTTTGTATGTAAAATTCCAATTTTTTAAATGATCACACTCCACTTGGCTGTTCTTATTTCTTTCTTTTCTTTTCTTTTCTTTCTTTCTTTCTTTCTTTCTTTCTTTCTTTCTTTCTTTCTTTCTTTCTTTCTTTCTTTCTTTCTTTCTTTCTTTCTTTCTTTCTTTCTTTCTTTCCTTTTCTTTTCTTTTCCTTTTCTTTTTTTTCTTTTTCTTTTCTTTCTTTCTTTTGAGGTTCTTTCTTTCTTTCTTTCTTTCTTTCTTTGCTTTCTTTCTTTCTTTCTTTCTTTCTTTCTTTCTTTCTTTCATCTTTTCTTTCTTTTTTCTTTCTTTCTTTCTTTCTTTCTTTCTTTCTTTTCTTTCTTTCTTTTCTTTCTTTCTTACTTTCTTTCTATTCTTTCTTTTTTTCCTTTCTTTCTTTCTTTCTTTCATTTCTTTTCTTCTTTCTTTGCCTTTCTTTTTCTTCTTTCTTTCTTTCTTTCTTTCTTCTTTCTTTCTTCTTCTTCTTCTTTTTTCTAGTCCTGATCTGCCTTTCAGCGTCAGGTTTTGAAGACGCCCCTGGTGCAAGCCCTGGTATGACCTACTGCCTTGGATATTCCATCTATCCATCGCTTGCTTGGTCGACCTCTTATTCTGCTTCCATTGTGTGTAACATGGCTCTCTGTGGTGAGCTACCTTGTGGTGTTTTTAACACATGTCCGAACCATTCGACATGTTGTGTCTTTATGAGATCTATTACTGGGTCGCCCCAATTTCTCTCCAGAGACCGGCATTTCGTATCCTTTCTCTACTTGTTAAATTTAGAATTCGTCGTAGACATTTCATTTCTGTTGTTTCGATTTGTTCTCTAATGAAAATTACAGTTCACAACACAGTACTTTAATAGATAAAATACATAACTTATGTCGTGTTTACATTCAAGTATTTGCTACTTACGGGGTCATAGAATATCCAGCCATATGGAGGGGTGGACAGCATAGCCAGGTTTCGCGCCTGTAAATAGTTCGAACACGACAATGTGAATGCATTAATTAATCTTTCAGTGCCCACACACTCGTGCATGGACACACAGGACACAAAACTTATTATCTTATTATTAATCATTTATATGAAACTATTCTCAATTGCTTAAATAACAGCCTTGTTTCTAGGTTTAGAGAACATTAAATCAAACCATGACCGTCTCTAGCTGATGGGCCATGCTGGTGACGTCACTGGGTCGGGCCAACGATGCGTTTACGCAGATGAGGTTCTTAAACAAGAGTAAACTTTTTTCGACAGTGGCGAGGGAAGACAACGTAAATTTTAACGTTTTAAGAATCGACTTGCCTTCTTTAATAATTTCACAATTTGTAGCCAATTTTTTTCTGATTATTACCGCAGCACCCTCTGGTTTACATTCACGGCATCACAAAGTGTCACAGCACCACAAGGTGTCACGTTTGAGAACCGCTGCTTTAACGCATTGTTAGCCCGACCCGGTGACGCCAGCAGCACGGCTCGTCAACTGGAGCCGGTCGTGATCAAACACTTACAGTAAAGTAAATGTGTTTTCTTTTAGGCCAGTGGTTCTCAGTCGGCCAGTCGTGACTTTTTTGTGTGTGGGTTAAACGGCCCCTTTACAGGGGCTGCATAAGACCATCAGAGAACACATATTTATTGAAGTTATGAAGGACAATAATTGTTTTGGGGTCGCCACAACATGAAGGAACTGTATTCAAGAGTCGTGGCATTAGGAAGGTTGAGAGGCACTGTTCTAGACGATTACAAACCAACAAGTCGGTCAACCAGCATTGGACTTAGAACTCTCCTGACTGAAAAACCTCTATAGAGATATAGTTGATAGCACGTTTGCCTGGCGAGACAGTGGTTGCTTCAACAATTTTAGTGTCCAATGAACACCATCATGTTGCTGCGTTCCCTGGGTTCATCAAAGATCCAGTGCTTCCACATTTAGAACCTTTCTGACTAGAAAACCAACATAGAGGTATAGTTGATAGCACATTTGGCTGGCGAGAAAGTGGTTTCTTATACAGTTCTACTGTCCAATGAACACAATTATGTTGATGCTTTTTCTGGGGTTATCAACACTTTTGTGTCTCTGCACGAATGGCCTTCCGGACTACTTAGTAGTATAGATGATAGTACGTATGCCTGACGAGACAGAGATGTGGGATCAATATTTAGAAGCAGCAGAACTTTTTCGGACCTTAAATACTCTTGGGTCACACACATAAACATCAACTATTAACTGCATTTCTAGTGAGAGACTGTTAGTGTTGGCCTCTCTGACAGCTGTCTTAAACATTTAATGCGTGCTCGAATTGTTGGAATTTTTCAAGACTGCTATCTGTTTGACTGTTCACACGTGATAGGGACAGGCACTGTCTGTGGTTTTATTAGCATTGAAACGGACAGTTATGGGGTGATTCGTTTGCATTAAAGTTGGAACAGCGACTGATAACCTAATTTGATAAAAAGGTTTACCAAATACGGCAGGGCTTCAAATGAAAACCTTAGAAATTACAATAATCATGCCATAATCGTATATCCCTCGATACTGTTGTTAAGGATGTTAAGAGTGTTAAACAAGTGAATACGTGATACCATGGTGGAGACGTATAACAATTTATTCTGGAAACTGCCTTGGAAGGAAAGGCGACGAGGAAACAAAAATGGCCACCACAGCTGATCTTTGGTTGCCCTGAATGTGCTGGTATCAACAAAAGTATTCGCCACGAACCTGTCTTTATCTTAACACAGTCTTACATTAGCTATTTTAAGGTCGTGTGGTAATTTTTCGGCTGCGTCCTTCAGTCAACGAGGGCAATTTTTAAGGAAGTCCCTGGGGATCGGCCCTGGAGGTACAGAGTTCGAGATTTTGCGATGCTAGCGGCTAGCCGCACTGCGGAGATAGACTGAGTAAAAGTGCTGCTATGAAGCTGATCTTCTATACGTTTATTTTATTACATCAGCTCTCCAAACAACATACTTATGTTAATTTTAATTTCACACTGACACGAGCAGACTTCAGAATGTAATGATGTATATTTTTTTTTTCTTTGGCGATTAATAAAGATAGAAACAATAAACTGTGCACACTTCAGATTGAAATATCTGTATTTTATTTTAAATTAAAAAAAAAAAATCGTTTAGGTTGCGTGCAAAGACGATGTGCCTTATAAACAGTAAACTGTTATAGCATTTCTAGTTAAAAAATAGAAAATATTGCAAAAAAAAAAAAAATTCGTTAAGGTGGTGTGCAAAGACGATGTGCTTTAGAAACAGTAAACTGTTATAGCATTTCTGGTTAAGATATAGAAAATATGGCAAATAATAAAAAAAAATATTGTATGTAAAGTGTTTGGAAATTGAGCAATAAATAGGACGGCGGTTAATCACTTGGCTCCGAGAGTGAAAGCTTTAGAAAGTGAAGATATCAACAACACCACATATGATACAAGCAAGGTACATGTCATTGTTTCGCTTTGACGTAAAACCGTAGTAGTGGAGAAGAAAAACACACACATCTGGGATTTGTATAAGACATAATAATTTGCGTTATGAATAAATTTCATACAATTTACACAAATATTTGGAAGAAAAACGATAAGGCATATTATTTTCTAAACGTTCCTCCTGCATTACCTCTTCCATGATGACTTTAATGTTCTCTTTATTACAGAGCACCACGCACTTCTCCACTAAGACTTTTCTCATGTCCACTAGTGAATCCCGTACGTCTTTCACTGAAGCTTTCTCTGGCAGTCTCCAGGCACGGACAGACATTGTATGGTTAGTCATCAGCTTCTCTAGCACTTGTATTCCTGGAAAGAACATGGTAATAAAAATGAAGCCAAAAGCAAAACAGAATATTCTATAATTGTGGTTTCAAACTGTTTTTTGTTTTGTTTTTGCATTGGTTTTTTTACCACCCATGGTGAAATATGTTCAGCCACTCGTTTCTTCAGTCGTCGATCAGTTCGGCTCACACATGCACATTACAGGTGCTTTTAACTTGGTAAATACAATTAAATGTTACTTACGCCAAGACTGGTTCTTGCACTAGTTTCGTTCAAATTACGGTATTTTAACAACGGTATCCCTCTTTTAAGGGTGCGGAGTTGGTCATGCGTTGAATTTCGCTTTTTCCTGCAGCGAGACACTGTAGTCATTCGGAATTGACCAGTTCGATTATCATTGATGTGACTACAGCTTTTGATTTTTGTTGTGTCAGTATCGCTGGAAAAAAAAAAAAACCACATCTACCGCTAGAACAAAAATAAGCCCTGCAAGAATGTATAGACACTCTCATCCACCGACTACTGATTGGTGAAAAAAAAAAATATCTGAGTTTAGCATTATATGTCCGATGCGCCACTGGTTTTAAAAAAAGTCATTTATTTGTACTTGTGACTGAATCTGACTTACCCACATCATCATCATAAAAGACGCTGATCTTGGACCATATGTAGGCTTGAGCGACGTCTAGCATGGCGTCTGAGGAGTGCCTCATTTCCGGGTTCACCTGCGATAGATGTCATACACACTGATCTACTAGGATCTATATAGGATTTTATATATATATAATGTTTTCGTGTTTTATATATATATGTTTATGTGTGTATGTGTGTGTGGTGTAATGTTGTAAACTTGGGATACATGTTGTATACATTCGTTTAACCATCCCCAGCATTAGTTTGCCATTACAACTGATTGCTGGACAGTCGCCTCTTGAAAACCACTGTCGAAGTAACACAAGGCGAAAAAAACACCTGCAGCTGGGATCGAACCCGGCACCCCAGCATTTTAAAGCGCGTTCGCAACACTAGAGCCACAGACGCCAACAGTTATACGAAGTTGAAAGACCATTTTGAACATTAATAAATAAAACGCACACACCACCATCATTATGTATTTCAGCACTGGGTATTTCGGTTTTAGAAAGTTTGGTCTCCCTACTGAAAGCAGGTCACGTTCCATTGATAAGTTTGTTGGACTAGTCTACCGTGGTCGAGGTTATGGGTGTGGCGGTCTGTTGTTGCACTTACGTTTTTATTTCGAGAAAAGAGACTGCCTGTGAACATAGGTTTTATCACTCTCTAAGGGGATTGTGTTAGACCCAGTTTTTACATTCCTGCACTTCACTTTACTTTAATTCCTTTCTGTTTATTCTACTTTACTTTATTAATCATTGCCTGTTAACGCAACTGCAAGACTATCAGTAATGTACGATGTGCCATGCGTGCGCCTCGGGTCCGAATCCTCGGTAAGGTTGGGAATATATTTTTCTGTTGGGGGCAAAATAAAAACCTCACCTGCACAGTCCATGGCGACAGCACTAGCCATGCAGCCGTAAACCATCAGGCTGAAACAACCCCTGCCTATACTGCACAAATGGTATGATTTAAAAAATAAAATAGCAGTAATATACACTTCAATAGCTACTACCTGTACTGTGTAGTTGAACCTCTGCAGCCTCCCCACAGTGGTCGTACACACATAGGGGATCCTTAGGGATTCAGTGGCCAGGCTAACCTCAGGGTCATAAGGGCCTATCACAGCATGGACGTTCAACGTTGATATAGTCTTGTAAGCTGCAGAGAAAGGGGACATATGTAAGGTACCTACTGTAAAGGACACTTGTCTTCGCCTTCAGACCTACTAGGTATATAGGGATAGACCTGTGTTTTATAGACCGGTCAATACTTCTCCTCTCAACGTCTCTGACTTCCTTGTCTCAACGTCTTTGACCTCCTTGTCTCAACGTCTCTGACTTCCTCTTCTCAACGTCTCTGTCTTCCTTGTCTCAACGTCTCTGACTTCCTATGTCTCAAAGTATCTGACTTCCTCGTCCTACCGTGTCTGACTTTCTCGTCTCTGACTTCCTAGTCTTAACGTCTCTGGCTTCCTCGTCTCAACGTCTCTGACTTCCTCGTCTCTTACTTCCTATGTCTCAATGTCTCTGACTTCCTCGTTTTAAATTCTCTGACTTCCTATGTCGTAACGTCTCTGACTTACTGTCAACATCTCTTGATTTTCTTGTCTCAAGTTCTCTGACTTCCTATGTCGTAACGTCTCTGACTTCCTATGTCGTAACGACTCTGATTTCCTCTCAACGTCTCTGACTTCCTCGTCTCAAGTTCTCTGACTTCCTATGTCGCAACGTCTCAGACTTCCTAGTCTGAAGTTCTCTGACTTCCTAGGTCGTAACGTCACTGACTTCTCTCAACGCCTCTGATTTCCTCGTCCCAGCGTCTCAGGCTTCCTCGTCTCTACATCTCTGAGTCGTATGTCTGCCATGTAAAGCAATCTGTATGTGAAAATTGTATCGGTTATTGGGACGTTCAGCTAGGAGCTCTTGGTGGTGCGGTTAAGAACGTTGGAATCTCCTCCAGGAGACCTGGTTCGAAATATTCAATAAAGAGAAAGGTGGAGGGGGAATGAGAGACAGCAGAGACAAAGAATATTTCAATCCTATGATATGATTGCTTATCTGAGCTGTGCAGTAGAAGGCGGGTGGGGGGTTATCATTTTGCATGTTATCTTGACAGTCAGACAAATAGATAGATAGATAGATAGATAGATAGATAGATAGATAGATAGATAGATAGATAGATAGATAGATAGATAGATAGATAGATAGATAGATAGATAGATAGATAGATAGATAGATAGATAGATAGATAGATAGATAGATAGATAGATAGATAGATAGATAGATAGATAGATAGATAGATAGATAGATAGATAGATAGATAGATAGATAGATAGATAGATAGATAGATAGATAGATAGATAGATAGATAGATAGATAGATAGATAGATAGATAGATAGATAGATAGATAGATAGATAGATAGATAGATAGATAGATAGATAGATAGATAGATAGATAGATAGATAGATAGATAGATAGATAGATAGATAGATAGATAGATAGATAGATAGATAGATAGATAGATAGATAGATAGATAGATAGATAGATAGATAGATAGATAGATAGATAGATAGATAGATAGATAGATAGATAGATAGATAGATAGATAGATAGATAGATAGATAGATTAGACAGACAGACAGACAGACAGACAGACAGACAGACAGACAGACAGACAGACAGACAGACAGACAGACAGACAGACAGACAGACAGACAGACAGACAGACAGACAGACAGACAGACAGACAGACAGACAGACAGACAGACAGACAGACAGACAGACAGACAGACAGACAGACAGACAGACAGACAGACAGACAGACAGACAGACAGACAGATATACAGATAGATAGATAGATAGATAGATAGATAGATAGATAGATAGATAGATAGATAGATAGATAGATAGATAGATAGATAGATAGATAGATAGATAGATAGATAGATAGATAGATAGATAGATAGATAGATAGATAGATAGATAGATAGATAGATAGATAGATAGATAGATAGATAGATAGATAGATAGATAGATAGATAGATAGATAGATAGATAGATAGATAGATAGATGTAAGGTTTAACGGATGGGCGGACGAATGAATAAATGAATGAAAAGATGAATAGACAAATAGACAGACAGACTTACTTTTCTCTATTTTATCAAATGCTGTCTTGGTAACGCCGGTATCAATATCCTGGAGGTGAATACTTACATTCCATTTACCGTAGTCAAATGCCGAAGCAACCACTGCTCTCCATTTTGGAATGACACCTTTGGAATCAAAGTCAGCTATTGGTCACACGTTACATAAGAAAACAATGCACACACAAGGGCGAACACTGGGGTGTGGAAGGTGGTGAGGGGGGACAATCAGGCACATAATTTACTTAGCAGGATAAACATTTCTAGAAAATTTCTTAGCGCCCACTCACTCACACCCCCTCCCCCTTTTGCCCCTTTAGCCCTTTACTTTCCTAAATCATGTTAAAAAAAGATTGATGCAGTTGGGGGTGGCGAGAGGTTCTGGCAGAAGCTCAAGGCTCAGAGGAAAGGCAAGACGGACGTTTAATCAGAAAGCTACTGGCACCATTAGTATCGGAACTCTTCGCTGGCTGCTGTATTATCCTTACGTCCTTTTCAGGACGTAATTTTTTGTTATTTGAAGCCCCCTCTCTGGCTTTTGCCAGGGGCCGCAATATAGGCAGGCCCTAAATATGGCCAATTGTCTGAACGCGGTTTCTGGGACCTCTCCACGGTGATCCTCATCCACATGGTGGCACTTTGTGTCATTGGGTGTTTATCGCTTGTGTGATGTCCTGGTAGAAATTCATTTATTCATTCATTCGCTGGCTGCTAAGATGGGGACGGAGGGCTTGTGGGAATTCCCCGAGTGCTGTGATGTCGGTTCTTGAATCAAATAAAATCATGTTAAAAAAAAGTTGTTTTTTTCCTGTTCTTTTTCAAATATTTATTTCAACATTATTTATTATCTCAGTTACATGATTAAATGCATTTGCTATTCTGCACATAATAATAATAAAAGCCTATTATTACACACTTAAACAAAGTCTAAGTCCCAACCAGGATCCTTTAGAAAAAAATTAATGGGGCTGCGGTCCTTTACTCCCCTTCTTTTTTATCTTTGCGGTCCCGTGCATAGGTATTCATTAGCACTTAATTGCCCAGACTTCACAGCTGTATGTTAAAACTGGCTCTATATAGCATGCGAGAATTCTTTTCCTAACCTGCAATGATTCATTGCAAAAAATGCTCTTCCTTTTGTAAAATGCAGTTTTGGCCTGTCCTATTCTATTCTTTATCTCTGTGATACATCTTTCATTAGATGCTATACTTACATTTCTGTACTTGTCTTAAATTAACGAATTTGACTTTAAAAAAATACATTTAGATACTATTCTTTTCTTCGAAATCATCATAACTTCTGTCTTTACATTATTCAAACTAAGGTCCATTGTAATACTTTTTACCACTACTGCATCTGTCAATTCCTGTATTCTTTCTGACTTGCAGCCATCAAGATGGTGTCATCAGCATAATGTGGGTTGTTTATGTTTTGCCCACCAACCACAATTCCTTGAGGATACGACAGTGGTATTAAATAATTAGAAACATCATGTTTAAAAAAAAAAAGATTTAATTACCTTAGTCTTTGTCTTCAGACGTGATCTCCAATCTGGGGGTGGGTAGGACGAGGGTGGAGAGGGGGGGGGGGTGCAAAGAGGTTTCACGGAAGCGTCAGGCAATTTTGAAAGTGAATGAATTTGTGCATGCAATAATCCGCTATAATAACATATTGTTTTGATTTAATTATGAATGAAATATTTTTAAACATCTTATTAAACAAAACGACGGGGAAACTTTTTGTTTTCTAGAGCAGTTTTACATCTGCAGTTAAAAGATGTAATTTGTTTGATAACTCGCGCATTTAATTATAGGTTAAGAACACATTCTTACCAAAACGTATCACCATATTTTCTGTTTCACTTACTGTGAGATCTATTGTCTTTATCTCTTTAATCAATTTTTTAAAATGTTGGATGGGGCTTTTGCCATATACTCAAAGGGGTGGGAGCGTTGGGATCTTGCAATATACACAGAGGTGGGTTTGGGGGAGGGGGGTGGAGGCCTGGGGATTTTGCCATAAACTAAATGGTGGGTGGGCGGGGGGAGGCTGAAAAGGGTTGGAGATCACTGGATTAGTTGGAAAATACGGATTTGAACCCTAGACATTCGCTATCAAATAAGCGTTTAGCCGTTATTTCAGCGTGGCTCTACTTTCAAAATATGGCTTCAAATAATCCATGGCGTGACCTGGTAGTGAATCGAGAAAGAGGAAACGGACACAATATGATTAATTCAATAGTGTAAGAAGAATCGCCAGGCAGTACACACTGTATACAAAAAGAACCCTAACGTACTTTTTTAAGGATACACTGCTGAATTACAAAATTACCGACTTACCAATCCTGAGTGTATCTATACAGTGACCCATGGTTGCTAGTGTCACAACTCCAACTATAGTTGCTATCAAAGGTGTAGCAGATATAGATCGGCTTCTCCTACTGAATATGAGGGCTGCCATCATTCCAAAGTGCCAGATTGTAAACCCAAATGTGATCATGCTAAATCTGTATTTCCAGTTAGTTCTCCAGGTCTAAATCCTTTAGCTCTGAAAAATGCAGAAAACATTGTGTACGTAAGTAAATATGGGGGTGACTGCAGTCAAGCTAATACAAGGAATTCCAGAGAAATTTGACTAAAAAGCTCAACAAAATGAGAAAGCAGAAAAACGGGCACAAAACAGAACAACGTAACGTTTCGACCGGGCGGCCTTTTTCAAACTTAAGTGAACTACACAAATGTAACAACGAGGAGATGAGAGTATTTAGATCTCTAAGGGATGACGTGAGCAACGTTTAAAAAATGTGGTGTTGAATAAATGAAAAAAAAAAACGATAGCTAAAAATATAGTCACAGAAAATAATAAACAGTAGTATTGTTAATGTATAATATAATACTGGGAATAAAAGAAATACAAATGTTAATGATATATAAATGATACTGACTTATAAGAAATACAATAAAGTGATAAAATGGAAAAAAAAAAATAAAAGAGAAAAAAAATTAACATTTAAAATGTAATAAGAGTAGAACTATTTAGATGAAGGTATGTTGGATATTGATACCACTTGGACTAAGAACGCCTAGGCTATGGATAAGGCGATTTTCTAAAGCGAGGCGCATAGTATGATCACCAGAGAAAGATTTTAATGCGTAATTTTTGTTAGAAAAGAAAGTAAGTAAAGTGTGCAATGTAAGTAAGTAAAATGTGCAATTTAGTGAGAAATGTAAGTTAGTATAGAATGTAATGAGGTAAGAAATGTAAGTTAGTAAGGTGTGTAATTTACTGAGAAATGTAAGTTAGTAAAGTATGCAATTAAGTAAGAAATGTAAGTTAGTAAAGTATGTAATTTATTAGGAAATGTAAATTACCAAAGCGTGCAATTTACTAATTACTAAAAAATGTAAATTTTTCAAGTAAATAATTTAGTAGGAAATGTAAGTTAAAAAGTGTGCAATAATATAAGAAATGAAAATTAGTAAAGGGTGCAAAGTAATAAGAAATGTGAGTTTGTAAAATGTGTTATTTAGTAAGAAATGTAAATTAGTAAAGTGTGTAATTTAGTAGGAAATATAAGTTAGTAAAGTGTGTAATTTACTAAAAAATGTGTGTTAGGAAAATATGTAATGTAATAAGAACTATTAGGTGGGTAAAGTGCGTAATTTTTAAAAAAATGTAATTTAGTAACATGTGTAATGTAGTAGGAAATGTAAATTAGTAAAGAAAATAATGTATTAAGAAAGTTTAGTTAGTAAAGTATTTAGTTTACTGAAAAATGTAAATTAGTAAAGTGTGTAATTTAGTAAGAAATTTAGGTTAATAACATATGTAATTTAGTAAAAATGTAAATTAGTAAAGTATGTAATTTAGTAAGACCAGTAAGGTAGGTAAGTATGTAATTTGTTAAAAATTATTCAGTTACTAAAGTATGTCATTTATTGAGAAATGTAAGTTAGTAAAGTATGCAATTTAGTAAGAAATGTAAATTAGTAAAGTATGACAGTGTGCAAATTAGGTGACTATAGTATGTGAGTAAATAAGCTGAGTATGTAAAACAAGTTTAAAAAAAAGTAAATCGGTTGCTAAAACCTAGCAGTATCTTTTTTGAGTGAGTAAAAAATATGAAAGTAAAGAAAGTAACAGGCGTATATAAAGTAAGCATGCAAGTTAGTAAAGTTTGTAAGTATTTACGTAGAGTAAGTTAGTAAAGTAAGTATAATTAGTAAAGTAAGTTAGTTAATTAGTAACTTAGGTACCAGAAAGTCAGAAATGTGTAAAAAAGGCAAGTAAAATAATTAATTTAGTAAATTATTTAAGTAATTGAGTTAGTACAGTAAGTAAGTCTTCTTCTTCTTCTTCTGCCTTACTAACACCCCCCCCTCCCCCACCCCCTAAGTGGGGCACAGGCTCTGAACCTTTTTGTTGGTGAGTACCTCTTCTTAGCTGTTTGTTTTTACTGATCCAGTAGGCTGATTATATTTACCTACTAATTTCCTTGTGTTACTGTAAAGGTCTCTGAGGTTTCATTTTGCTGTCTCGCTTCTTGTGCTAGGTCGTCTAAATATTTCCTTTATTCTGCCCTTTTCTCCTCTTAACTTACTTATTAGCTTCTGTGTATTTTTCCTGAGCTCTCGCTTTAGAAGCTCTAGTTTTGCTATTGTTTAAATCTGCATTTTTATTTTTTATTTCTTCTATCACTTTAATGGGTTTTGGTGTTATCCATGCTGTATATTTGCATTTTTTCTTACCAAGAACTTCTACACAAGATGCATTCCAGATTCCCTTGATCTAATCCCAGCAGACTTCAGTGCTAACTTCTTTACCTAGATGCTACAACACCTGGTACTTATTAGAGACTGTAACTGAAAACTGTTCCTCAACTTCTTTATCCCTGAGATATCCTACATTAAACTGGTTCCTATGATGGATATATGTTATATATAACTTGTAAGTTTTAACTTGATTTTGCTTACCAACAAAATATGGTCAGTAAATACATCGTCACCTCTGAAATCCCCAACATCATAAATGGTTGATCTAGAGTTTTTGTTAATACATAGGTGATCTATTTGATTGGTTGTCTTATGGTCTGGTGATTCCCAATTTGCCTTGTGTAGACTTTTATGTGGCAAAATGCTTCAAACTGTAACATACTTGTTTCCTGCACAAAAATTGGTGAATAATTCTTTATTTTCATTCATTACTTCCAGTCCATGTTTTTCCATAATCTCTTCCTAGCCTGGGTTATCTGACTGTCACATATCACTCCTGTCACGTGCCTGATTTAAGGATTTCTCCTTAAGAACCAACAGCACTCAGAAATAATTATGTTGAGTCGTTTGGCTCGTATTGGTCTAAGGGATGCCCCGTGGCCAATATACACTCAACTTATTTCTGGAGTAGGGCAACTCAAGTTTTGGCACTACAATATATATATATATATATATATATATATATATATATATATATATATATATATATATATATATATATATATATATATATATATATATATATATATGTATATGTATATGTATATGTGTATATATATATATATATATATATATATATATATATATATATATATATATATATATATATATATATATATATATATTACTTTACTTTACTTTTTCCTTCCACGTATGCCGCTAAGCGTTGTGGGGAGATGCAAGTTCCTGTCGTAAGCAAGGCGGGCAGCATCTGATGTTCTGAGGCCATGCTTTTGGCAGGTTTCGGAGACCCCGTCAATCCACCGTTTCCTTGGTCTTCCTCTTGCCTTATATCCTGAGCTTCTTTGGTTGAAAATTTGCGATGTTATTTGATCATTATTCATCCTGGTTAGATGTCCAAACCCATTTCATTCTTTGATGTTCTATGTAGTCTAAACATGGTGTAGTTTTGACAGTGTTTCTAATGTCTATATTCTTTATCCTGTCTAGTCTGGTCTTATTCGCTGCTTTTCTTAGACATTTCATTTCACAGGCTTCTATTTTTCTTTCGTGGGTCTTGTTGATTGTCCATGTCTGGCACTGGTAGCAGAGTGTTGGAATGAAGATGGTGTTTATCAATTGTCTTTTGGTCTTCATGGTTATATCTGGATGTTTAAGCAGAGGTGATAGTTGGTATGTGACAGCATTTGCTTTCTGTATTCTTGTTTCTATCTCTCTGTCCATTCTTCCATCCTCTGTAAATATACTGCCCAAGTATTTGAACTCTTTGGTTTGCTTGATTTTGGCACTTCCAACATTTATATTCAGTGGCCTGTGTGTTCTGCTGATCTTCATAACTTCTGTTTTTTCTGTACTGATTCTCATATTATGTTGTAAACAGCTGTTGTTGAGAGTAGTCAGATGTTCCTGTAGATCATATTCATTTTGATACAGTATGCTTTGATCATCAGCAAAAAGTAATTCGTTTATAGCATACACGTCTGGGTTTGCTTCTACAGTGATCTTATCCATGTATGTTATGAAAAGTAATGGTGACAGTACACATCCTTGTCTGACACCAGTTGTGACTTTGAACCATTCAGAAAGACCACTAGATGTTCTTACTGCACTTTCACTTTTTTCATAGAGGGCTCTGATGTTGTCTAATAATTGACCCTGCACTCCGTAATCGTCAAGAATTCTCCACAGCACATCTCTGTCTACACGGTCGAATGCCTTCTCTTGGTCTACAAAGACCACGTTCAGCTCTTTATCGTATTCGAGTGTCTTTTCACAGACTTGTCTTAGTGCAAATATGGCATCAGTGCAACCTCGCCCTTTCCTGAAACCGAATTGTGCTTTACTCAGTAGAGGTTCAACCTTTGCTCTTATCCTACCTTCTAAGATCTTTGCATACATTTTCCCCACATGACTTAGTAAAGATATTCCTCTATAAGTTCCACATTCTCTCTTGTTTCCTTTTTTCTTCCAGATAGGTACTACAACTGATCTTTGCCAATCCACTGGTACCTTTCTCTCTGCCCATGCTCTATTGAAAATTCTCTCCAGCCAGGTGATCATAGTGTCCCCTCCAGCCTGGATGACTTCTGTTGTTATTCCGTCGATACCAGCTGCTTTGTGTCTTTTACTTGTTTTGATAACTTTCTCTACTTCATCCCGCAGGATGTGTGGTTCTAGATGATCTGGAGCCCTTGAATGGAATTCTGCTGTTTCATGTATTCCCGACGGGTTCAAAAGTTCTTTAAAATATTCCTCCCATCTTTTTTTAATTTCTTTTTGGCTGAATAATGGTTTTCCATTTTTATCATTTATGACTGATGTTGGATTGAAGCTTTCTTCTCTTAATCGCATCGCTTTCACACTCTTATAAAAGTCTCTTGATGATTCTGTACATAGCTGTGTTAGGTGTTCACCATACTTTTTCCATGATTCCTCTTTGGATTTCTTTATTGTTCTCTTGGTGTCTCTTCGGGTTAGTCTGTACCTAATGTAATCCTTTTCGTCTTTTGTTTTTAACCATATTTGAAACATCTTCTTTTTATTTGACACTGCTTCTTTGACTTCTTCATTCCACCAAGCGGTACCCTTTTTCTTGCCTTTGCCCGTCTTTCTGGTACCACACTTGTCTTTTAATATCTTCGTGATGGTTGATTTATAATAATCCCATTCTTCTTCAATTCCTACTGGTTCCTTGGCAATATCTGCAAAAGCCTTTGTTATTTCTAGTTCAAATTCATGTTTGATATTCTCTTCCTCTAATTTCTTAGTGTTGATGATTTCTTCACGTTTCTGTTTATGTAGACTGTTTCTACTTGAGTTGCATATGTTCATAACTACTGGGCGATGGTCTGAATCCAGTCCCGCATTTGGGACAGCTTTTGAGTCTCTTACCTTCCTCTTCTGCCGTTGTCTGACTAGTATAAAATCAATTTGTGACGCTTGATCTAAGTTGTTCCACTTGTACCACGTTTTAACCTGACTTTGGCGATGTTGGTAGAATGTGTTGGTAATGTAGAGATCTTGTTCAGCACACAAGTTTAGCAGGTGTTCTCCATTTCTATTGCAATCTGTGGTTGTGTCGCTAAATGGGCCAAGGTATCTCTCCCATGGTGATCTTCTTTTACCTACCCTACCATTAAAATCTCCCATTACTATGATGTCCTCTTTCTCTTTAACATTGTTGATGGTGTCCGTAAGTCTCTCGTAAAAGTCTTCTTTTTCTTCTTCAGAATAACTGTCATTGCAAGGTGCATATATCTGAATAATCGTTGTAGTTTTACTTCCTTCTGTCAACTTGATTAAAATAATTCTTTCTGATATAAATTCTGTTCCTGTTATTAATTTTGCTGTCTCGGGATGAAGTATAAATCCGACACCATGTTTTGCCCTATCTTTAGTGGGTACTCCGCTCCATAATAAAACATAATTTTCATGTATTTCTTTTGTATTATATCCTTTCTTTCTTGTATCCGCAAGACCCATGACGTGTATATTTTTTCTTTTCATGAAATCCACTATTTGTGGCTCTTTGTTGGCAATACCACATATGTTCCATGTGCCTATGTAAGTCGTTTTTCTGTCTCGTCGTCCTTTAACGTTTCCAGTCCATTTTCCGTTTGGGGCTATCCGTTTATATATCTCCTTTCTAATTTTCGTAGCAATAAAAAATCCACTGCCGGCTTGCTAGGCCAGTCGCAGTTTAAGGGAAAATCTGACCAGATGGACCCCATCCCATCTGGCGAGCCAGAGCCTCGTTCGCCTGTGGCCTCGCGGCCACAGTTTCCCGGTCTGCACCACTGGGAGGAGAGGTTGACTTATGTGTACTGTGGGTCATCGGCAGGCTACTAATTTTCACTTTTCACCTCTCCTAAGAGAAGCTAGCCGACCCCAACCCTGCTGGATGCAGAGCCAGGCACAGTCCACATCTTGCAGACTAGCTATATATATATATATATATAACTATATATATATATATATATATATAAAATTCCTAGGCACACTTGGCTGGACACCCCCACTACTATAAAAAGATAGCCCCCAGGTTATGATAGTCTACTATCATAACCATGTTAACACATATAACACTTATTATTCACACACACATCAATGCTAAACAATTAGAAAAGTGAAATAGGGACACCTAAGTCAGTCTTGAAAATGAATGTATGTAATAAGTACAAATTATCTACACAAATGGAAGAATCCAGAATCTCAGAGCCATGATATTGAAACAGCCAGATTGTCTTAAAGAGTATCTCAGTGTTCATCACCGGAATACTGTGGAGCTGTGGGGAATAGAGCATGATAATGAAACAGGAGCTCACACCCACGCTCTGGCCATGTTGAGGTAGTGGCGTATAGGGCACGACCTGTTAATGCCAGGTGGTTGGTTGGTGGTTGTTGGCTGGACTGTGATTGATCTGCCTGATCTCTACAGAGGTCTCATCCCAAGCATAGGAAATGTCCTAGACACTACAGGCCGCCTCCTCAAAGTATAAATTTACGAGGCGCCGATGAACACATCTGATCTCTAGGAATGCAGGCAGAAGAATGCCCGCTCTAACTTGCGCTTGGCGTCAGTAAAAAAGAAGTCCCTTGAATACATGAGCAAGGAGTAAACCGGTTTCCAGGAATTTTCAAATAAAACCCCAGAAATCGTCAACTTACAGTTGCAAATTGCCACTCCTTCACTGTGGGAATAATTTTCCTCTGTGTATCCTGAGAACAAAATAGTTTCCCATGAATTTAGAATACTTTTCCCCGCCCCATTCCAACTAGTTTCATATACTCAAAAATACTAATCCTGTAATGTTTCATTTCCCTTAATTAATATCTCCATTGTTCTTCTTTCAAAATACAACGTTCTAACATTCCAGGTACCAATTCTATAAGTTTTCCTAAATGAAAGGAGGAAAGTCGACTATACTACGTTCTCCTCACCGTGCCACCTTTCTACTCGAAGAGCCTTCGCTCATCTTGTTTGGCTGTGTTTTTCTTGTTTCTCTTTTTGACTTTTCCCTGGTTAGTTGGTTTTTGCGGCTATTGCATTTGCATAATAAGGTAGCCAAACTCAAGCCCAACCCTACCCTTAGTCGCCTCTAATGACAATCTTGGTAGGGTGCAGTGTCACTATTCCCCGGTAACACACAGGCGAAGTCAGTTCATTAGGTAAAGCGAATAAGGGTAAGTGTGTAAGTCTAAAAATAAGTAAGCAGGTTAGTGAACAAGTTTTTGAAGAAGCTAGTAAATAAGCAAACTAAGTAAAACATGTTGGTAAAGTTTGTAAGTAATTAAGGTAAAGTGGGAAAAAAAAGTAACTTGGTAAAGTAAGTGCCAAAACAGTTTTGTAAATAAGTAAATTTATTAAGTAAAGTAGTTAATTTAATAAAGTGCGTAAGCAAATTAAGTAGAGAATTTAATTAGGTACAGTTAGTAGGTAATGCGTGAGCATAAGTAAATTAGTGAAGCAATTCGGAAAGTAAATGAAATAAGTAAGTGAGATCTGTGTAACCCACGCTTACAGTTTATTTCCAAATTAAAGATATTCAAACAAAAATATTTTGCAACATTCTCGTTAAAAAAGGCATTGTGTAAATTTAGTTAAACATGTTTAGTTCTATGAAATCACTTGTACAGACTTAGATAAAATGATTTATTTGTATATGCTCAGTTGCATAGATTTAATGGAATAGACTCGGTTTCAAAGATTACATTATACTGACTCGGTTACATAGATACAAGCATGTAAGAAGAAACTCCACAGGGAGCATGTACAGCAGGAGTCAAGCAATCGTCAGTAGAAGTAATCTTTCAGCCCACGAGCTCCCCCTTCTTCTTCTTCGTTCACCTGCTGTGAATTCCGGCGAAAGGTCCCGGTTAATCGTCCGTTTGAACTTTTGGCTTTTACCTGGACCTAAGTTTTGAACTCCTAGACATTTTCAGAGAGTGGGCCCACCTGAGTTCATGAGGCTCAGGGTTGATTTCCTCCTGCTGCACGTGTTACCGGATGTTCTCGGACAGGGACAAGACGAAAAGTAAAGTAAAGATCCTTTTTTTACGCCTTTATGCGCATCAGGCATATGGGAAGAGCGCCCTATATTTTTACAAACCAATTGGCACTAGATGGGTTATGTGGTCAGCATTACGCCGGTCGTCTTTACTTTCACAGGACATACATCCTGGTACCCATTTTAGGCTGAGTCGACCTGCGACGCCCCATACCACGATAAAAATCCACTCAGCCTGCAGTGGGTTTCGATGGCGGTGCGTTGGAATTTCTAGTCGGACTCGCAACGCCCAAGCCACGAACGCCGCACAAGTATATATGATCAATTTTTTTTTTTTTTCAGTTTGATGTACGAAATACTATAGATTTAAATATACTATTGATTTAATTATATAGGTCCAATTATACAGATTCACGTCTAAAGGTACAGTTACATAGATACAGGAGCTGTTGTAGTGTAGCTGTTCGCCTGCGGATCCAAAAGTTTTAAACTAAAAATAATAAATTGACTGCTTCAGATTTCGTTCGCTCCGATCTGAATTTCCCCGAAAGGGGTTAAAGAAGGATTGTAGCGAGGGGGGGGGGGGGAATAGGTGTTTAAAATATTGTTTAGGAAAAAATCCAAATGGCCGTGGACTTTACAAAGAAAAAAAGATCTTGTCTCCCAGGTCGACTCATCCTTAAATGGGTGCCAGGAAAAAGTCACGGGAAATAAAGGCTGCCAGGGTGATGTTGACCACTTCCCCCACCAAGTGCCGATTGGTCATTCAAGTATGGTCTAGCCCTATGTGCCCGATACTCCTGAAGGCGAGGAAAGTGATCCTTTGCTTCACATAGATTCAGTCCAGGTACATACATTCAAGTATACAGTCTCGTTCACATAGATTCAGTCCAGGTCCAGGTACATAAATTCAAGTATACAGTCTCGTTCACATAGATTCAGTTTAAACCAGTGTAACCCAAACTGTTCTTAGTCGCAGCGCCTTTTTTTCAATTAAACTTTTCAACAGCGCCCTAACCTAAGTAAAAGTATGACTATTTCTATTTTAGCAACTCGTGGATCTTCGAATATTTCGCGGCGCCCCTGTGAAGAGGTCGCGGCTCCCCGAGGCGCCGCGGCACACAGTCTGGGAATCATTGATTTAAACTATTTATTTATGTAGATTCACATATGTAGGTTCAATTACACAAATTCATTGAAACCACTGTAACTTTATGCGACCACCCGGTCCTGAAAAACTGAGCAGGTG